>CM033472.1:51308034-51908034 GCA_019447015.1 Hymenochirus boettgeri
CACTCCTGCTTGGTTGCATTTTCGTGGGATGATTGTCTCCCTGCCATGCAATTGGAATATTTTAAAGGGCTATCACTGCCCCACCTATGCTTAGAGCCCAGATAAATGACCCAAGGTAAACTGTTAGGACCTTCCATACTGGGGTTCCTTGAGTGGTTGGAAGGCTTTTCACTTTTATGCTAAAATTGTAACTAAACCCCCATGTTTTTACTGTTTGCACTGTAGCTGAATAGTATATGGGGGCCAGTAAATGTGCATTTAATCTCCTTTTTTGTTTGTTCTAATGTTTTGGTCAATCAGTAGAAGTTTCACTAAATGGTTATAATAATCTGTGCCAAGGAGTGCTCCCACAGCCCCCCCTTTCTTTCAGGAACAGAAAGCAGCCACAGTGGAGGGAGTGCAGGAGACAGAAAGCGGTGGTTGATCGCAAACTTGTTAAGTATGATTTCTCATGCTGGAAGCAGAGAAACGAAGTCTAAGTTGGGTGTTTGATCACATACTAATATTTTCCCAGCGTGGACATTCCCTAAATGTGCAGTTCTTTATTATTCTGTAAAGTTGGACAATGGGGGGTTTAAACTACAGCAAAGAGATGCATAATACCATTCTAAACATTTGTGCAAGTAATGTAAACCAAACTGTATATGGATATGTGCTATACTGTATATGGATATGTGCTATACTGTATGTGGATATGTGCTATACTGTATATGGATATGTGCTATACTGTATGTGGATATGTGCTATACAGTATAGCACATATCCATATACAGTATAGCACATATCCACATACAGTATAGCACATATCCATTTTAAGCACATATCCCACATACAGTATAGCCACATATCCAATAGTAGCACATATCACAGCATCGCACTATCAATATATAGCACCATATCCATATATAGACAACCACATATAGCACATCAAATATAGCACATATCCAATACAGTTATAGCACATATCCAATAAGTTAGCAGCACTATATCCATCATATAGCACATATCAAATATATAGCAATATCCATTATAGCCACATATCCACATATAGGCACAATTCACTATATAGCACATATCAATAACAGTATAGCACATATCCATTTATAGCACCCATGACCCACATGACAGATAGCAATATCCAATACAGCCACATATCTATATACAGTATAGCACATATCCATATACAGATAGCACAAATCTATACAGTATAGACATATCCATATATAGAACATAAACATATAACAGTATAGCACAAATCCTATACAGTATAGCACATATCCAATATATAGAAACATAAACATATTACAGTATAGCCATATAGCCACATACAAGTATAGCACATATCCCTATATAGCACATATTCACATACAGTATAGAAACATAGTACAGTATAAGCACATATCCATATATAGCACCATTCACATGACAGTATAGCTACCATATATCTATCCATCAGTTAAGCACATATCCAGTACAGTATAGAATATATCCAGATACAGTATAGCAAATATCCCAATTACATTATAGCCAACCTATAACTATCCACATACAGTATCGCAATTTATACAGTATAGCACAATCCATTATATAGCCCATATTACACATTTACAGTAATAGCCATATACATATATAGCACATTATCCGCATACAGTATAGCACATATCATATACAGTATAGCATATATCTTTATACAGTATTAGCACATATCATAAAATCCACATTCCATATACGCACATACCATAGTACAGATATAGCAACTATCCATATACAGTATAGGGCACATATACCAATATAGCACATATCCAAATACAGTTAGTACAATCACATATATAGCACATATCCAATATACCAGCTATAACACAATATCCATATATAGCACACATCATATATAGCACTATCCGATTATAGACACAATCTATATTACAGTATAGCACTATCCATATATAGCACATAAAACAATATCATAAGCTATAGCATATCATATAGCACCATATCCAAATACAGTATAGCACATATCCATTATGCCATATCAATACAGTATAGCACATATCCAAATAGCACTATCACATTACAGTATAGCCATAATAATATGCATATATTCATATACAGTATAGCAAATATCATATACAGTATAGCACATATCATACAGTAAGCACATATCCATATAAGTATACACATATCCATACATAAGTACATATTACAGTATACATATACATAACAGTATAGCACATATCCATGTACAGTATAGCACATATCCATGTACAGTATAGCACATATCCATATACAGTATAGCACATATACATGGTACATAGCACATATCCAGTTCAGTGATAGCACATATTCTATCAGTATAGCACATATCATATACAGTATAAACACATAATCCATGACACAGTATAGCACATATCCATATACAGTATAGCACATATCCATGTACAGTATAGCACATATCCATATACAGTAAGCACATATCCATGTAATGTATGCACATATCCATGTACAGTATAGCACATATTTCATATACAGTATAGCACATATCCATATACAGTATAACACATATCATGTACATATAGCACATATCCATATACAGTATAGCACATATCCATATACAGTATAGCAGTATCCATATAAGTATAGCAATATCGTAATTATGCGCATCTCCATACAGTATAGCACATATATATACCGTATAGCACATATTCATATACGAATAGCAAATATCCATATACAGTATAGCACATATTATATTACAGTATAGCAAATATCCATATACAGTATAGCAAAATCCATATACATATAGCGCATATCCACATACCGATAGCACATATCCATATACAGTATAGCACATATCCACATACAGTTAGCACATATCCATATATAGACATATCCACCTACAGTATAGCACATATCCATATATAGCACATATCCACATATAGCACATATCAATATATAGCACATATCCATATTAGCACATATCACATATACACCTATCAATATATAGCAATATCCATATACAGTAGCAAATATCCATTATATAGCACTTACCCACATACCAGTATAGCACATTCCATATACAAGCACATATTCTATATACAGTATAGCATATCCAATACAGTATAGCACCAAATCCATATACAGTATAGCACATATCCAGTATAGAACATAAACCTATACAGTATAGCACATATCCACATACCAGTATAGCACATATCCATATATAGCACATATCCACATTACTATAACATATACAGTATAGCACATAACATATATAGCACACATTCACATACAGTATAGCACAATCCATCTAATAGCAAATATCACATATAGTATAGCACATATACAGTATAGCACATATCCATATATAGCACATATTCACAACAGTACTAGCACATATCCATATATAGCACATATTCACGCATACAGTATAGCACATATCCACATATAACAGTATAGCACTATATCCTATACAGTATAGCACATATCTTACATAGCAACATATTCCACATTACAGTATTAGCACATTGACAGTATAGCACATAATACATATATAGCACATATCACATACAGTATAGCACATATCCATATATGCACCATACAGCATACAGTATAGCACTATCCATATACAGTAACAGTAGTACCATATCAAAGTATAGCACAATCAATTATAAAGCACATATCCATATACAGCACATATCCATATACAGTATAGCAGATATCCATATACAGTATAGCACATATCCATATATAGCACATTTCCACATACAGTATAGCACTTATCCATATATAGCACATATCCAAATACAGTATAACACATATCCATAATAGACACATAATACATAATATAGCACATATCTATCTATAGACATATCCACATAAGTAAGCACATATCCATATAAAGCACATATCTATATACAGTATAGCACATATCCAATATAGCACATAAAACATATATCAGTATAGCGCATATCCATATAAGTAATAGCACCTATCACATACCAGTATAGCACATACCATAATATACACATTTCAACATTACAGTATAGCACATATCCTATATAGAACATATCACATACAGTATAGCACATTAATTACAGTAGAGCATATATTCTAACAGTATAGCTATATCCATATACAGTATAGCACCATTATCCACCTACAGTATAGAGCACATATCCATAACAGTATAGCACATATCCACATACAGTATAGCACATATCCATATTAAGTATAGCAATATCCATATACAGTATAGCACATAGCCATATAAAGCACATATCCATATACAGCACATATTCTTATACAGTATAGCACATATCCATATATAGCACATACCATATATAGTATACAACATATCCATATAGCACATATCCATAGACAGTATAGCCCATAACATATCAGTACAGTATAGCACAATCCATATACAGCCCATATCCAATACAGTATCCAATCCATATACAGTATAGAACTATCCAATATGCACATATCCACATACAATATAAACACATATCCATATATTAGGCACATATCAATATAATAGCACATATCTATACTGAGTATAGCACATATCCGCATACAGTATAGCACATATCCATATACAGTATAGCATATATCCATATACAGTATAGCACATATCCATATAAAGCCCATATCCATATACAGTATAGCAGATATCCATATACAGTATAGCAACATATCACATATATAGCATAGCCCATACATTACATTATAGCACATATCCATATATAGCACATATCCATATACACCAACATAACACACGATCCATATAGACCCCACATACTACCAAATATAGAACATATTATATACAGTATAGCACATATCCATATTAGCACATATCCACATTACAGTATAGCACATATCCATTAAGCACATATATATATACAGTATAGCACATATCCATATACGCATAGCACATATTAATATATAACACATAAACTATATCATACCATTATCCATATCAGTATAGCACATATCCATTACAGTATAGCACATATCCATATACAGCAACAATCATACAGTATAGCACATATCCATATATGCACATACCATATATCGTATACCAATATCATATATAGCACATATCATAAAAACAGTATAGCACATAACCATATTACTGTACAGTATAGAACATATCCATATACAGCACATATCCAATAAAGTATTCCACATATCCATATACAGTATAGCACGCATCCATAGTATGGCACATAGCACATACAGTAAACACATATCCATATATAGCACATATCAATATATAGCACATATCTATATGCAGTATAGCACATATCCGCATACAGTATAGCACATATCCATATACAGTATAGCAGATATCCATACAGTATAGCACATATCCATATATAGCACATATCCACATACGTATAGCACATATCCATATATAGCACATATCCACATTACAGTATAACACATATCCCTATATAGCACATATCAATATATAGCACATATCTATATACAGTATAGCACATATCCATATATAGCACATATCCACATACAGTATAGCAAATATCCATTATACAGCACTATCTATATACAGTATAGCACATATCCATATACAGTATAGCACATATTCATATATAGCACATAAAACAATATCAGTATACCAATCATATCAGTTATGCACATATCCACATACAGTATAGCCACATATCCATTATTAGCAATATTCACGTACGTATAGCACATACCATAATAGCACATATCCACATACAGTATTAGCACATATCCATAACAGTATAGCATATATCATATCAGTATAGCACATATCCATATACAGTATAGCACATATCCATATACAGTATAGCACAATCCAACATATCACATATAGCACATATCCATATACAGTATAGCATATATCCATATACAGTATAGCACATATCCATATAAGACAATTCCATATACAGCCATATCTACAGTATAGCACATATCCAATACAGCACATATCCATATACAGTTACCACATATCCATATATAGCACATATCCATATACAGTATAGCACATAACCATATACTGTACAGTATAGCACATATCCATATACAGCACATATCCATATACAGCACATATCCAGATACAGTATTCCACATATCCATATACAGTATAGCACATAACCATATACTTACAGTATAGCACATATCCATACACAGCACATTCATTATACGATATCCACATATCCATATACAGATAGCACGTATCATATTGGACATATCCACATACAGTATAAACAAATATCCATATATAGCACATATCAATATATAGCACAATCTATACAGTATAGCACATATCCTATCTGACATATTCAATCCTATAGCACATATCCTATACGTATAGATATATCCAGATACAGTATAGCACATACTATATACATAGCACAATAATATCCATATACTAAGCACAATCCATATACATTGTATAGCATATCCATATACATTAGACATAATCCATATATAGCCATACAATATATACACATATCTATATACAGTATAGCAAATATCCATATATAGCACATATCCACAACAGTTTATAGCACATATCCATATACTAGCACATATCTATATACAGTATAGCACATATCCATATTACAGTATAGCACATATTCAGATATAGCACATAAACATAAACAGTATCGCCATATCCATATCAGTTATAGCACATATCCTCATACAGTATAGCACATATCCATATATAGCACATATTCACATACAGTATAGCACATATCCATATATAGCACATATCCAATACAGTATAGCACATATCCATATACAGTATGCATATATCCATATACAGTTATAGCACATATCCATATACATATAGCAACATATCCCATATAGTATAGCACAATCCATATATAGCACATATTCACTTCAGTATAGCACATATCCATATATAGCACATATCACATACAGTTTAACACTATCCATATACAGTATAGCATAATCCATATACAGTATAGCACATATCATATACAGTATAGCACATATCCACATACAGTATAAGCACATATCCATATACAGATAGACACAATCCACATTACAGTATAGCACATATCCATATACAGTATAGCATATATCCATACAGTATAGACACATATCCATATTAAGCACATATCCATATACAGCACATATCCTATACAGTATAGAACATCCATATACAGCACATATCCTATACATATACCACATTCCATATAGCACATATTCATATTAAACAGTTATAGCACAATATAAACCATATTACTTACAGTATAGCACATATCCAATATAAGCACATATCCATATACGCACATATCCATACAGTATTCCACACTATCCATATACAGTATAGCAACATAACCATATACATGTTTAACAGTATAGCACATATCCAAATCACAGCACATATCCATATACAGTATTCACAATATCCATTACAGTATAGCACGTATCCATATATGCACATATCACATACAGTATAACAATATCCATATATAGCACATATCAATAATATAGCACATCTATATACAGTATAGCACATATCCAATTATAGCCACAGATTCGCATTACAGTATAGCACATATCCATATATAGTATAGATATATCCATATACAGTTAGTATGCACATATATCTATAAAGCACATATCCATATACAGCACATATCCATATACAGTATAGAAGATATCCTATGATTACAGTATAGCAACATACCATATATAGCACATATCAATATATAGCATATCAATACAGTATAGCACATTTCATATATAGCACATATCCACATACAGTATAGCACATATCCATATACAGCCACCATATCTATATACAGTATAGCACCATATCCATATACAGTATAGCACATATTCAGATATAGCACATAAACATATATCAGTATAGCGCATATCCATATCAGTATAGGACATATCCTCATACAGTATAGATAGCAACTATCCATAGATAGCACATATTCACATACGTATAGCACATATCCATATTAGCACATACCACAAACAGTATAGCAAATATCCATATACAGTATAGCATATATCCATATCAGATCACATATCCATATACAGTATTAGCACATATCCACATACAGTATAGAACAATCCATATACAGTATAGCATATATCCCATACACAGTATAGCACATATCCATATACACGTATATCCACAGATCCACATACAATAGCACATATCCATATACAGTTATAGCAATATCCATATAAAGCACATATCCATATACAGCACATATCCTTATACAGTATAGCACATATCCATATACAGTATACAACTTCCAGATATAGCACATATCCATATTACAGTATAGCACATAACCATATACTGTACAGTATAGCACATATCATATACAGCACATATCCTATAAGTATTCCACATATCCATTACAGTATAGCACGTATCCATATGGCACATATCCATATACAGTAAGCCATATCCATTATATAGAGCATATCCATATCTAGTATAGCCCACATCCAAACATAACACTATTCGTATACAGAATAGAACATATCCTCTATAGCACATATCCATATACAATATAGCACATATACATATACAGTACATGAGGGGGAACAGACAAATTGATTCCCTCAGATTTATCTAATCATGAATAATGATTAGGGTCACTGGGTTGAGGGATTAGCTAAGGATTTAGATGTAGACATTTCTCTTTTTAATGAAACACGTTTATTAGATACTAAACACAGATAAAATAAAGTCCAATGTCCTTTGGGTTCAACCGGTAAGTTCTCTTGTTCGCTCCGTCTCCTGGCTGTTTAATTGAAAAACGGGGAGATTCTTCAATTAAACTGTATAAAGGTTAGATATAATTTTGAGTGGAAATACCATTAACGGATATTTTGGATTTGTGAAGTTACAGTGTTGTCCAATATGTGTATATTTTATCCTGTGTTAATGCTGATGGTTGTTTGTGTGTTGTATATTTGTGTATTTGTACTCAAAACATGAAATTTATAAGCTGTTGTTGGCCTCACAGTTGTTTATGCTTGAAAATGTTTTTATGGCCAGATCTTAACATCAGTTCATCAGGAGGGAATGTGTTGTGATAGTTTGTGGATTGTTGTTTTGTGTTAAACGTTTGGTAATTCTTTATAAATTTACGATATCAACAATTCATTGTGGGTCAGAAAAATATTGGTTAGTATCGGTGTTTGTTCTGTGCCGTAGTGTTCATTTGTGTAGTGGTTTGAAGAAAGGTTCTCGAGCTGGTATCTGTATTTTCGAGCATGGCTGGAAATTAAATGGGAAGTTCAGTGCAAACTACATATCCTCCTAAGAGAAAAAAGAGCAGTTTTTCCATCCCAATGATCTCAACCCTGCCAATGAAGCATTTTGTCTATGTATAATAAATGCTTCTGAAAAAACACTTCCATGTTGCGGACCCCCTAGTAGGACCTTTATGGTTTTGTCCTGACCCAGCTCCTGGGTTGATTTCAGTGCTCAGTAGAGATCTGAGCATCTCTTGACCCACCCAACAGCCAATCAGTAGAAATTACTGTTAGGAACATTCCATGGTAATGTGCATTACTAGGAAGAGAAGGACTGTTACAGAACCTGACAATGTCAGCTCACTAATGTCAACATGGAATAGCAAGGGGTATAAATTCACTGATTTTTCAAATGTAAGAATAATAGGTATTGCAAATATAAATAAGAAATTAAAAGAAGGGATTAAAAAAATACCAATAATACTAAAGTGAGGGACTGTATATATAGCGAAATACAGCATGTTGATTATTAAATCATGAATCTACTGATCCGTATAAAGAGTACAAGAAGGTTTGTATAAAAGAATAGTAACATAAATCATAAATACAGTTAATATAAATACTTTTTATAGTAAAGGGAAATAAAGCCAAAAAGCACAACCTGTAAGTAAAACCCTCTAATGTACCCACATACCAATAAGAAAAAACAATTGAAAAAAATATATAAATAAATGTATTACCTATACCATAAATATGTGACTAAATAGCTGGGCAGCTATACAAACAAAACCAAATTATAACCTAACGTACAAAAAAAACCAATATAAAAATTAGATATATAGGTATATATATATATATATATATACATATATATATACTAGCAAAATTGTGCCCGTTGGTGCACAATGGAAATATGTGTGTTGAAAGTGTTTGCGTGTGTGGATATGTGGGATATAGAATCTTTACACAGTTATATTTTAAACTGTTACTCAGACAGTCACCAGCTTCTAGAGGAACCCAAAAGGATAATCTTGCAGGCTGAGAGTACACCCAGGCAATCCGCTACACTGTGTGGTTGAAACTAAATATGCTAGGTTAATACTTACTAGTATTCACAACGGCAAGTGGTGATGGTACCTCATTATTTATAACAGAAGGTACCTTCACAGCATCATGTTATGTAACAGCATTGCCCTAAGAGTTAATGTATAAACAAACACATTCTCATTCCCAGTTTACCTAAAGAAATGGATTTATCCTTATACTACTTTATACAGATCCTAATTGAATAAAAGTTGCTTCGAGCAATTTAATAACTTATAACTGCTTTTATTTTAGATTAAAGTAAATCCTGGCTTTACACTAAGCAAAAGGCTAAGCACTTACAATGTGAGCACCTTTCATCCAAACCATTAATGTGGCTGCCAATTAAAATTGTTCTAGCCAATCAGTCCACCCCTAGTTACCCCATCAAAATGCATCAGATTTAAACAATAGGTTTGGCAATTGCGGCCTGGTAGAACTACGGAGTCTAATTGGGGAATTTCAGCTTGCAGGTACAAGGAAAAGGAGGATTTAAACAATACTTCAATTAGCAGCCTCCATAGCTTAATACAGAGAACAAATATACAAAGAAAAACAGGGAGAATAAATGGTATACCAGCTCTGCTGCCACCCAATTTGTACAGACCAATGCTTTATGGAAAGGAGTGAAGAGGACCCTCTAAACCAATTAGCAACGTAGAAGCTGTAGGCTACACTTCCTGGTTATCTCTGGTCTAGGTTCAGCAATTCCAAATAAATGGAGGTAGAGTGCAGCTTACAGATGGCACA
Organism: Hymenochirus boettgeri; assembly: GCA_019447015.1. NCBI lineage: Eukaryota > Metazoa > Chordata > Amphibia > Anura > Pipidae > Hymenochirus > Hymenochirus boettgeri. The sequence goes on from CM033472.1 coordinate 51,319,120, forward strand.
GACTCCAAGCTGTGAAACAAGATGTCTTATTTAAACAAAAACATGTGTGCTACATGTTTCGGACCAACGTCCTTAAGGATTACAATAACCAATGGTGTCCAAATACAGTCAAATTAAAAAGTATTTCCTGTAAATAAAGTTGATTAAAGCCTTCTAGATATGTACAAAGGTAGGCCATAAAATAACATTGCTGCCAAAAATAAAATAATCTTACGGACAATGGTCGGCAATTCTTGTGTGACGTTACCAATTCACAGATTCATGGTTAATCGATCGGTCCAGTACATTATTTCCATTAATTTTAATAAAACTTGATTGGCCAGCAATGCCACTAGAAAATATCAGCTAAGAGGCCAAACAAGAATAATAAAAAAAAGTCCTATACTACATTTCATGTCTCCTCCACTCAGTACATAAACATAAAATATTTATTACGATCAATATCATTTATTTACGACCCGATTATAAATATACGATTAATGCAACAATTGTTACAGGCGATACTGCGCTTTTATAAATATGGCCGTTGTCACACTTAAAAGGAAGAATTCTCTCCTGGATATCACTCTAAAATATAGAGGTACCCTTAGTGCTACTTTCTGCTCTTAATCCTAAGAGCTTTTAATTCACTGGTTCTCTAGCTGAGACATGGACTTAAGAATTTTAGGTCAACAGATTTCAAAATGGCACTAGTTAACACATTCCGAGCAAGGTTTAAATCCCAGGGCAAGGAAAGGATTTCTATACACTGGATTAAGCCTCTTTACTCTTAATATAAGGGTTTGATGACAAATCCTTGGAAATCAAGTAAGACATGCTGAGATTGTTACTTTTTAAAGACACTGATGTAAAACCTGTGTTAAAATCCTTGAAAAAATTTCCAGAATAAGAGTCACAGAAAGAGAAGATGTGTGTTTTCAATGGAAACATTTACTTATACAAACTATGTTGATCCCCTGTCTGGACGAGAAAAACCTAAAAAGTCTAATTCTAAGAGAAAAGGTCTAAACATGTAATTTTACCCCTCTCTAGGTATGAAGTTCATTTTAATTTCTGGTAGACAACAGGACCTTAGTGAAATTAAAACTGTGAGGTGGTAATTCCATGGTTGATCTCTAGATATTGATTGTGGAAAACAAGTCTCCTTCGCCGTCCTGGAGCTGTCATTAGTAGCTTTATTTTCTGATTAGAGAGCAGCGAATCCATAAGGCTAACGGAAAACTCCATGGACAAACTACAGCAATCCTTTCCACCACACTGAAAATCATCTGTGGCCCCTCCTTGACGATAATTCAGGCTACAGGGGTTATGTTGTCTGATGGGATATTAGAGAGTACTATAACCACTGCAATCATTTCTAGGAGAAACTTTAAGTTTGCATCATGTGACGACATCAGTCGCCAACCCCAAGCATCAAAAGATGGTGAAAGAATAGTATTGGATGCTTTGTACCACAGCCCCACCTGGCTTAGTGGGACCCCCCATTTGCTCCTAAAGCTTTTACTAAAAATTGTATTTTATTGTTGAGCTTTGGTCCTGCTGCCTGTATTTATTAAATCTAACCTGGAATCCTAGGGCCAATGCTGTGGCTGCACATATTAAATGCATTTCAAACAATCAAGCCAGAAACATTTGCCATCTTACACTTTCCTCATTTTTCTTTACATTACAGTATTTATTTCTCCCCCAATACTTTGAGGTCCATTTTAGACTAAGAGACAATGCAGCGTGTTAAGCAGATAGGATTCCCAGGCAAGGGGCAGTGTCAGGTCTCTTTTAAATTGTCCTCACTCGGCAAACAAGTCCTGCGAAGGTTAATGTCCTGAACAAGAGATTTCACACGGGACAGCTGACTGAGTGTTTGCTAATGGATTGTTCATGTTTGTGTGATTGTTTTGTGTGTGTGTAACCAAGGCCTTGGGGGGGATCATTCTGCGTCAAGACAGCTCATAAAACTTATATTCACATACATAGCAATTGGACTTTAAAGTAGGCTATTTCACATCATATTGCATTTCAACTTGCGTAACTTTGCGTAAATATATTAGTTCCTGTTTGATTGTGATTTACATGGTTATTCAGTGCAATTGAAATCTGATTGATTTCCCTAGTCCAATGGGTGTAAAAGCTATGGATGTAAGGGAAGGGCAAATGGATCACATGCATATTGACGAGTCCTTGGGTGGAAATCCTAAGCATGACCCTGAGTTTTAATGTCTGTAAGTCAGAAAAATTGCTTTATTCCAGGGTATAAAAACTAAATTTTCCAGCATTCTGTGCAGTCAGGGATGCTGGGAGGTTGTAGTTTTTTTACATGTGAAAAGTTCAACATCCAAGCTCTATATCATTAAGTTGTATTGCATCTGTATAATTTCATTAGCCAATGGACCCAAAAGAAGAAACTTACTGCAACAGAGAATGCTGGGAGTTGTAGTTTCAAACATGGGAAAGGTCACAAAATCAACACCCCTTCTCTATATCATTAGGCTGTATTACATCTGGACACATGCATTAGCTACAAGCCATTAAGAGAAACTTACTGCAAACAGAGAATGCTGGAAATTGTAGTTTTCAAACATGTGAAAGGCCCCAAGTTTAAAGCCCTGCTCTATTCCATTACTCTGGATTGCATCTGGACACATGCATTAGCTACAGGCTATAAATGAGATACTTTGCATGTACCTGCATTCTCTAGGTAAACTGGGAGTGAGGAATATATGTTAATGTTAGATTTTAGGGCAATGCTATTATAAAAACATGAGTCTGTGAGTAAACCTTCTGTTATAAGAAGGCTCATAATTTTACTCTGTGGGGAGCTTTTAGCTCCTTCAATCCCACTCATTCTAATCTATAAAGCTAATCAGTGTTCTGTGCTCCCAAGTCATAACCACCATAGAAACGTAAATCTGGAACTTGCTGTGGGTGAATACTACTAGTATGAAAATAGGCATGTTAACTGAATCTGTTTAGGGTCTCAGGCTACTCAATGGTGTTTAGTTTGAACCACACATTGTGGCAGGATTGCTGGGTCTAATCTCAGACCTCCAGGTTTATCCTACTTGTTTCCTGGATACTGATAACTGTTTACTCAGGTAAAATATCCCCGTGTAAAGATACACCCGGGTGCTTCAAAACAAATGGGTAAGGAAGGAGCACTCCTGGTATTTCAATCAAATATATTTATTGTGAAAATCAATGCGTTTTAGCCCCAAAAGGGCCATTCATGGTTTAAGGGCAATCTATAGTGAAAAATAAACATTGCCCTTTGCAAAGTTAAATTCATGTACTCTGTGCTGCCTTAATCCTATCTATGTCAGTGACTTTGTTTAACCATGGTGTCAGATCTGTGTGGAGCACTCCCCCCTTCCCCCTCCCCTCATACTTTAACTCCCTATCATGTGCAATAGGAGTTAAAGTTCAAAATCCTGAAAAACACACCACGCACAGTGGCCAATAGAAAGCAAGCTGTACTGAACATGGAAGAAGGAGAACAGTACAGTTTACGATCTCTCACTTTGTGACCATCATCAATCAGTGAAAGCATGTAAGAAGGGGGTCAAGTGCAGCATTCTATCTACCATCAAAGCTATCTCTTCCCCCTGCTAATGCTGTTATCTCTATGTGTATTACAGAGCAGGGAGGGGGGATCACGTCACAGGGATGTTTGATTGACAGTCCAAGTAGGAATAGAGGAATGCAATCACGTATTCTTCTAACTGGTGTATCTCAGGAAAGAGAGGGAATCTAAAAAAAGTGAAGACACTCTGGGGGTTGTGGGTAATTATAGAACTCATGGAAGAAAGAAAAAAAAGTTAATTTTCCTACCATAGATGCCCTTAAATCTATGTCATCCTATTATGGGACGCCAGCATTGATCCAACTCCTTGGTTGCCATTTGGGGAGATTTATTTACTGGCGTGATGTAAAGAATTTATATCTCTATTCCCAGGTAGAGAGTATAACAATATTCTGGGAGGCATTTAATAACTTTACCCATGAGGGTTCTCCGGTGGAGTTCTTTTGAACTTATTGTATTTCATATTGTCCAACATTACTTCCGATTCGATTCTAAGTATATACTTCTATATACAGAAAATCTGGATTGCCATCTTTTCTAATGTGGCCCGACCTGGCTTACATATATATGGGATGTGTTTGATAATAATTCATATACCTAGGCTGAGGAATACTTAATACTTACTTTATTTTTCCAAACACTACATTGATATGTTCTTTCATGTTTAAACGTAAGGTGATACATTTTGGACTTAAAAATCTGTGCTACTATACTATAAATGGCTCTGTGTTAAGTGAATCCCTGTGGAAAGGGATCTTGGAGTTTTGGTGGATAACAAACTTAAAGAGCAGCAGTGCCAGGCGGCAACAGCTAGAGCCAGCATGGTATAGGAGAGGTATTCAAGGGAGGAAAATGTATTCTCCCTCTTACAAAGCATTGGTAAGGCCTCATTTGGAATATGCAGTTGCAATTTTGGAATCTGTGTACAAAAAGGACATCTTTGAAATGGAAAGGGTTCAGAGAAGGGCAACTAAATAATAAGGGGATTGGGGGAGCTTGAATATGAGAGAGACTGGATAAGTTACCATTGTGTATGCTGGAGAAAAGGCGCTTGCGTGGGGATGTGATTACTGTGTACAATACATTAACGTATGGCCCAATGGGCCATACAATAACTATCTGGGTATGTTACAATAGAGCAGTCAGAAGAGACGTGGACAAATAAGACTTGAAGAAAAAAGGTTTGGCTTCAATGTTGGAAAGGGAGTCAGGAAGGATTTTTTTCCCCCTTCATAAATTTGGGGGGGGGGGGGGTTGCCTTCCTCTGGATCAAACAGGTGGCAGAAAATGAGGATATTGCTAGAGGGTTGGAATGGATGGACATATGGTCTTTATTCAACCTCAAAAAATATACAGAGAAGAATCATGTGAAGAAGCATTCTCCCTTGAATGCACTACAATATGACATGCGCACAGGGAGGGGCACTAATCTTGCTGTATGCACAGAAATGCTCACACTAACACTGATGGAATCTAGGAAATGGTTCCGCGTGCAACAACGCACTGGATGTGAAAAAGGATGTACTTGTGGGTGAGATCCATCGAATTTATACTTTGGACTATTCCACAAAACATATTATGTTGCCTACCCACTAAAGGAAGGATGCAGCTGTATATATGTTTGTCCTGTAATTAACCACTAGTGATTGTCAATCGCATTTATCTGGATTCCTTCCTCTAACCACCATCTCCTTGAAACATTAAAACAGAGATTTAGTCATCCTATAGGATCTCTTAAAGAAAACAGCACATCAATTGTGTGACGCTGCACTTAAGTTTATGGCTATTATTGTTTGTTGTTTCAGGATAACTATGAGCTGGATAGGGGACCACTGTTGGTGGAATTAGTTTTTTAAAAGTTGGTTGGGTTTTCCTACATATGATTATAGATTTTTAGTATATTAAAATAAAAGTGATGTTTATTATATGATCATTTGTTGGGAATCCACCTCTTCATCTGCCTAAATATATGAGGTATTTACCTCCCTATTTAATAATTTTAAACAATAATACAGTAGGAAGCACACAAGGGCATGATCCCCAAGTTATACCTGGGTTCTGTTTTCTATATTTATTTGCTTACAGTTCAGAAAAGTACATTTGCATAAACAGAGTATGGGGGCAGGGGTTTGGATTATCAAGCACCCATAACCCTCATCCTATGAATAGAATGCTGGTTTTAAAATGAGGATTTTTGCCAAAGGGGGTGAAGACCTCTTATATAACGTAACCAGGAAGGTGGGGAGGAAGGAGAAACAGGGGATGAATGGTTTTTTGGTCAGTGGGTCATATTTTTAAAGAAGTGAAGATCACAAAACATATATCTGATGTACCATTATAGGTTTTTTCTTTCTGACTATTACTGAAAGATACAAGAAGTACCAAGTCAAACATTTTACTGATTCATGAGCCAAGAGAAAGATTTATATTTTCACTACTAATTATCTTCCATCTAGCTATGCAGTGATTAATAGATTAAAATATGAGATTATACTTTTGAATAGTCTCCTTACTACGTTGATGGGATCATTAGAAACATTACACCAAATCTTAACATTAGATAATATTTTTTTTTTTAATGTACCCCAAACATTAAAAACCTTAAAGAGAACTAAAAAACCCTAGAACAACTAGAGTTTAAACACTATCTTAATGTTTCTGCAGGCCCCAGCAGCTTCCTGCTCCAGTTAGTATATTTTCAACTTCTCCTTTATTCTCTCGGTGTGCTTGCAGCATGCTCCTCCTCCTTTGCCTTAGGCAATCACATTAGTTTATGCATATCTTCCTGGTGCTCGTGCATAGCTCCCTCCTCTTTTGCTGGTCTAGAGCACTCACAGTCTAAATAGCCTGTCGTTTGGGCAGTAAGTCTATATATGTGTCAGGTAATAAGTATGAAATGTACAGTACAGTTGTTACAAGATTAAGATTATTAGAAAGCTGGAGAACGAAAATAAAAGTATCTAATTTTAATTACAATCTGGGTAGAGAGGCAAGAGATTGTAAAAGTAATGGGGGTCCATACAAGTAGCAATCCCCATCATACGATATTGGGATATTTCGAATTGTACAAACGCAAACAGGTATGCGATTCCACATTATTGTAGTGGTGTTTGTGTTTTCCTTGTTGAAATATTTTCTTTTGTTACCGATATGGATAATATGATACCGGGATTGTATCATAAATTGTTGGGACCTTTATATTACTGATACTTTAATCAAAGATACTATTCTTTTAACATGGTTATAAAATAATGCTACTTTGCAGCATTTTGGGCTGTATTTATAAACGTAAGATGGCCCATACAATACCATACTGTAGTATACTACCACATGGTATGTAAGAATGTAAATGCACAAATCGTGTCCATACATTTACAGCCACGGCCGTAATTTTCAATATGAATATGACCCTTTACAACCATAGCAAAACAATTTATATAGCGCCAACATCTTCTGTAGCGCTTTACAATTTAGAGCTTACAATTAAGCACTTTATTGACACATACAACCATATAGTATGTCTTTATGATTGTAGGGAAACCGGGAGTCCCCGGAGGTAAACCACGCAAGCACAGGGAGAACATACAAATGTGTGCAGATGTGTCAAAGGGTAGATTTAAACTAAGGACTTCATCGCGTGCAAGGCATCAGTGGCTAACCACTGAGCCACCATGCTGCCACCGGCCGTTAAAGGTAACCTGTACCATCAGACCTATAATTATTTATATAACATCTATTTACTGCTGCGCCTATCGAACAGACCATACAGCAGGTTGTTACCAGCTAGGTATAATATGGCCGTATGGGTTTTTCCATAACCACGGGTTTTATGCATACAACAAAAAAAGATTTTTAAACAAAACTGTTGTGGACCTTAGTTTCCTTAAGACAGGGGGCTGCTTAGCAGATCTACCTAGGGCACCCAATAGAAATCTTGAAAAAGCAAAAGATTTAAACCAAAAGACAGGAATTAGCCTGCATTGAAAATCACAGCATAAACACAAGAACATACAGAGTAAAGAACAGCCAAAGAGCTTGCCCATCCAGGTACTACAGCTAGCTTTGCACCATTATAATTGCAAAAGCAAAACATGCCTGCCTATGGCTGCAATGCAAAGACTAACTGAATAGCTCTATGCAAAAATGTATGCGGCTTCGATACGCACGTGTATCAGTTTCCATTTGCGTTCACCATTTTGGCGCAACAGCAGGCGTTTCCATAATAGAAAAAAATCACATGCGCAAACTGCGGCTGTGCGCCGGAATCACACACACAACGTGTGGCCAGCACAAAAAGCTTTTCTCATAGATCATAAAAAGAGAAAACAAAACAAGGGAACAAGTCGGGAAACCCCAGAAGAAGAAAAAAAGAATAAAACACAGCAAAAAGAAAAAAAATCTAAACCGCGGAAGTCAAAAAAAAAAGGGATAAAAACCAAACAAACACTACAGAAACACATGAGAGAAAACATTTGTGTAGTTTTATTGGATATATAAAGTTGTGATAAATGAAGTAACGTAACTAATACTTATAGGCTCATTGAGGGTTTACTACAGACTAAATACTTTTTTCGCTCTGTACAACGATCATGGGGCCTGACCAGAACACACATGGTGTTAAGAACAACAGTTAAGGCATGTATTGGTAAGTGTATGGACGCTAGGTCAGACGAAACGCCATTCGGTTATCCTGATACCTGACCAATTGCCTATACACTTACTGAAATGGGTGTTCATACCCTGTGCGTAGCTGGCCCGTGATTCGCACTTGTGAACAAAGGTTAACTATTAACAAAATAACAGTAAGCAAAAGGTACATTTTGGTAACGGATTCTTGTAAATGGCCAAGAAAAGTTTTAATATTTTTGCTAGTAATTGTCTGTCCTTCTTAAAAGTAATTACGGTGGGGTGAAATACTCAGTAAAATAAATATATGCTGCACAGTTCTCGATTACGCATAGCAACTATTTTTTAATCTATTGCAACTCTGCAGAAACTTCTGCAAATCAATATTTTACCTACAGCTTTAAATAAACTTAGTAATTGAGGTTGAATAAAGACATCCCATCCAATCAGTCAACACTATTCACACCTTTTTTAACAAACGCTAAAAAGTTGGACCAAAGGGGTGTGGAAAAAAAAAAAAAACAGCTTAAAAAAGGGGATTCCCCGTTCCCTTTCCCCATTCCCCTTTTTCACAACCTTACCCCTTTTCCCCCTTCCCTGTTGTCCGCCCCTTTCCCCTGTTTGCGCCCCCCGGTTTTATCCATATATAGCACATATCCATATACAGTATAGCACATAACCATATACTGTACAGTATAGCACATATCCATATACAGCACATATCCATATACAGTATTCCACATATCCATATACAGTATAGCACGTATCCATATATGGCACATATCCATATACAGTATAGCACATATCCATATATAGAGCATATCCATATCTAGTATAGCCCACATCCAAACATAACACATATTCGTATACAGAATAGAACATATCCCTATATAGCACATATCCATATACAATATAGCACATATACATATACAGTACATGAGGGGAACAGACAAATTGATTCCCTCAGATTTATCTAATCATGACATAATGATTAGGGTCACTGGGTTGAGGGATTAGCTAAGGATTTAGATGTAGACATATTTCTCTTTTTAATGAAACACGTTTATTATGATACTAACACAAGATAAAATAAAGTCAAATGTCCTTTGGGTTCAACCGGTAAGTTCTCTTTGTTCGCTCCTGTCTCCTGGCTGTTTAATTGAAAAACGGGAGATTCTTCAATTAAACTGTATAAAGGTAGATATACATTTTGAGTGGAAATACACATTAACGGATATTTTGGATTTGCTGAAGTTACAGTGTTGTCCAAATATGTGTATATTTTGATCCTGTGTTAATGCTGATGGTTGTTTGTGTGTTGGTATATTTGGTGTATTTGTACTCAAAACATGAAATTTATAGCTGTTGTTGGCCTCACAGTTGTTTATGCTTGAAATGTTTTTATGGCCAGATCTTAACATCAGTTCATCAGGGGGAATGTGTTGTGATAGTTTGTGGATTGTTGTTTTCTGTGTTAAACGTTTGGTAATTCTTTATAAATTTACGATATCAACAATTCATTGTGGTCAGAAAAATATTGGTAGTATCGGTGTTTGTTCTGTGCCGTAGTGTTCATTTTTGTAGTGGTTGAAGAAAGGTTCTCGAGCTGGTATCTGTATTTTCGAGCATGGCTGGAAATTAAATGGGAAGTTCAGTGCAAATACATATCCTCCTAAGAAAAAAGAGCAGTATTTTTCCATCCCAATGATCTCAACCTGCCAATGAAGCATTTTGTCTATGTATTAATAAATGCTTCTGAAAAACTTACTTCCTGTTTGCAGGACCCCTAGTAGAGACCTTTATGGTTTTGTCCTTGACCCAGCTCCTGGGTTGATTCAGTTGCTCAGTAGAGATCTGAGCATCTTTGACCCACCCAACAGCCAATCAGTAGAAATTACTGTTAGGAACATTCCATGGTAATGTGCATTCTAGGAAGAAGAAGGACTGTTACAGAACCTGAAATGTCAGCTCACTAATGTCAACATGGAATAGCAAGGGGTATAAATTCAACTGATTTTTCAAAATGTAAGAATAACTAGGTATGCATAATATAAACTAAGAAATTAAAAGCAGGGATTAAAAAAATACCAATAATACTAAAGTGAGGGACTTGTATATTATAGCGAAATACAGCATGTTGATTATTAAATCATTGAATCTACTGATCCGTATAAAGAGTACAGAAGGTATAACAAGAATAGTAACATAAATCATAATACAGTTAATATAAATACTTTTTATATTAAAGGGAATAAAGCAAAAAGCAACCTGTAAGTAAAACCCTCTAATGTACCCACATACCAATAAGAAAAAACAATTGAAAAAAATATATATAATAAATGTATTACTCTATACCATATAATATGTGACTAAATAGCTGGGCAGCTATACAAACAAACCAATATAATAACCTAACGTACAAAAAAAACCATAAAATAATATATATATATATGTATATATATATATATATATATATACATATATATATACTAGCAAAATTGTGCCCGTTGGTGCACAATGGAAATTATGTGTGTAAATGTTTTGCTGTGTGTGGATATAGTGGATATAGAATCTTTACACAGTTATATTTTAAACTGTTACTCAGACAGTCACCAGCTTCTAGAGGAACCCAAAAGGATAATCTTGCAGGTCTGAGAGTACACCCAGGCAATCCTGCTACACTGTGTGGTTGAAACTAAATATGCTAGGTTAATACTTACTAGTATTCACCACGGCAAGTGGTGATGGTACCTCATTATATTATAACAGAAGGTACCTCACAGCATCATGTTATTGTAACAGCATTGCCCTAAGAGTCTAATGTATAAACAAACATTTCTCATTCCCAGTTTACCTAAAGAAATGGATTTATCCTTTATATACTTTTATACAGATCTAATTGAATAAAAGTTGCTTCAGAGCAATTTTTAATAACTTATAACTGCTTTTTATTTTAGTATTAAAGTAAATCCTGGCTTTACCACTAAGCAAAAGGCTAAGCACTTACAAGTGAGCACCTTCATCCCAACCATTAATAGTGGCTGCCAATTAAAATTGTTCTAGCCAATCAGTCCACTCCCTAGTTACCCCATCAAATGCATCAGATTTAAAAATAGGTTTGGCAATTGGGCCTGGTAGAACTACGGAGTCTAATTGGGGAATTTCAGCTGCAGGTACAAGGAAAGGAGGATTTAAATCAATACTATCAATTAGCAGCCTCCATAGCTTAATACAGAGAACAAATATACAAAGAAAACAGGGAGAATAAATGGTATTACCAGCTCTGCTGCCACCAATTTGTACCAGACCACTGCTTTATGGAAGGAGTGAATGAGGACCCTCTAAACCAATTAGCAACGTAGAAGCTGTAGGCTACACTTCCTGGTATCTCTGGTCTAGGTTCAGCAATTCAAATAAATGGAGGTATGAGTGCAGCTTACAGATGGCACAGACTCCAAGCTGTGAAACAAGATGTCTTTATTTAAACAAAACATGTGTGCTACATGTTTCGGACCAACGTCCTTAAGGATTACAATAACCAATGGTGTCCAAATACAGTCAAATTAAAAAGTATTTCCTTGTAAATAAAGTTGATTAAAGCCTTCTAGATATGTACAAAGGTAGGCCATAAAATAACATTGCTGCAAAAATAAAATAATCTTACGGACAATGGTCGGCAATTCTTGTGACGTTACCAATTCACAGATTCCATGGCTAATCGATCGGTCCAGTACATTATTTCCATTAATTTCTAATAAAACTTGATTGGCCAGCAATGCCACTAGAAAATATCAGCTAAGAGGCCAAACAAGAATAATAAAAAAAAGTCTATACTACATTTCATGTCTCCTTCCACTCATTACATAAACTATAAAATATTTATTACGATCAATATCATTTATTTACGACCCCGATTATAAATATACGATTAATGCAACAATTGTTACAGGCGATACTGCGCTTTTATAAATATGGCCGTTTGTCACACTTAAAAGGAAGAATTCTCTCCTGGATATCACTCTAAAATATAGAGGTACCCTTAGTGCTACTTTCTGCTCTTAATCCTAAGAGCTTTTAATTCATTGGGTTCTCTAGCTGAAGACATGGCACTTAAGAATTTTTAGGTCAACAGATTTCAAAATGGCACTAGTTAACACATTCCGAGCAAGGTTTAAATCCCAGGGCAGGAAAGGATTTCTATACACTGGATTAAGCCTCTTTACTCTTTAATATAAGGGTTTGATGACAAATCCTTGGAAATCAAGTAAGACCATGCTGAGATTTGTACTTTTTAAAGACACTGATGCTAAACCTGTGTTAAATCCTTGAAAAAATTTCAGAATAAGAGTCACCAGAAAAGAAGATGTGTGTTTTCTAATGGAAACATTTACTATTATACAAACTAGATGTTGATCCCTGTCTGGACGAGAAAAACCTAAAAAGTCTAATTCTAAGAGAAAAGGCTAAACATTGTAATTTACCCCTCTCTAGGTATGAAGTTCATTTTAATTTCTGGTAGACAACAGGACCTTAGTAAATTAAAACTGTGAGGTGGTAATTCCCATGGTTGATCTCTAGATATTGATTGTGGAAAACAAGTCCTCCTTCGCCGTCCTGGAGCTGTCATTAGTAGCTTTATTTTCTGATTAGAGAGCAGCGAATCCATAAGGCTAACGGAAAACTCCATGGACAAACTACAGCAATCCTTTCCACCCACTGAAAATCATCTGTGCCCCCTTGACTGATAATTCAGGCTACAGGGGTTATGTTGTCTGATGGGATATTAGAGAGTACTATAACCACTGCAATCATTTCTAGAGAAACATTTAAGTTTGCATCATGTGACTGACATTCAGTCGCCAACCCCAAGCATCAAAGATGGTGAAAGAATAGTATTGGATGCTTTGTAACCACAGCCCCACCTGGCTTAGTGGGACCCCCCATTTGCTCCTAAAGCTTTTTTACTAAAATTGTATTTTATTGTTGAGCTTTGGTCCTGCTGCCTGTATTTATTAATATCTAACCTGGAATCCTAGGGCCAATGCTGTGCTGCACATCATTAAATGCATTTCAACAATCAAGCCAGAAACATTTGCCATCTTACACTTTCCTCATTTTTCTTTACATTACAGTATTTATTTCTTCCCCAATACTTTGAGGTCCATTTTAGACTAAGAGACAATGCAGCGTGTTAAGCAGATAGCATTCCCAGTGCAAGGGGCAGTGTCAGGTCTCTTTTAAATTGTCCTCACTCGGCAAACAAGTCCTGCGAAGGTAATGTCCTGAACAAGAGATTTCACACGGGACAGCTGACTGAGTGTTTGCTAATGGATCTGTTCATGTTTGTGTGCATGGTTTTGTGTGTGTGTAACCAAGGCCTTGGGGTGGGGATCATTCTGCGTCAAGACAGCTCATAAAACTTATATTCACATACATAGCAATTGGACTTTAAAGTAGGCTATTTCACATCATATTGCATTTCAACTTTGCGTAACTTTGCGTAAATCATATTAGTTCCTGTTTGATTGTGATTTACACTGGTTATTCAGTGCAATTGAAATCTGATTGATTTCCCTAGTCCAATGGTGTAAAAGCTATGGATGTAAGGGAAGGGCAAATGGATCACTTGCATATTCGAGTCCTTGGGTTGGAAATCCTAAAGCATGACCCTGAGCTTTTAATGTCTGTAAGTCAGAAAAATTGCTTTATTCCAGGGTATAAAAACTAAATTTTCCAGCATTCTGTGCAGTCAGGGAATGCTGGGAGTTGTAGTTTTTTAACATGTGAAAAGTTCAACATCCAAGCTCTATATCATTAAGTTGTATTGCATCTGTATATATTCATTAGCCAATGGACACAAAGAAGAAACTTACTGCCAACAGAGAATGCTGGGAGTTGTAGTTTTCAAACATGGGAAAGGTCACAAAATCAACACCCCTTCTCTATATCATTAGGCTGTATTACATCTGGACACATGCATTAGCTACAAGCCATTAAGAAGAAACTTACTGCAAACAGAGAATGCTGGAAATTGTAGTTTTCAAACATGTGAAAGGCCCCAAGTTTAACAGCCCTGCTCTATTCCATTACTCTGGATTGCATCTGGACACATGCATTAGCTACAGGCTATAAATGAGATACTTTGCATGTACCTGCCCATTTCTCTAGGTAAACTGGGAGTGAGGAATATATGTTAATGTTAGATTATTAGGGCAATGCTATTATAAAAACATGAGTCTGTGAGTAACCTTCTGTTATAAGAAGGCTCTATGTAATTTTATACTCTGTGGGGAGCTTTTAGCTCCTTCAATCCCACCTCATTCTAATCTATAAAGCTAATCAGTGTTCTGTGCTCCCAAGTCATAACCACCATAGAAACTGTAAATCTGGAACTTGCTGTGGTGAATACTACTTAGTATGAACATAGCATGTTAACCTGAATCCTGTTTAGGGTCTCAGGCTACTCAATGGTGTTTAGTTTGAACCACACATTGTGGCAGGATTGCCTGGGTCTAATCTCAGACCTCCAGGTTTATCCTACTTGTTTCCCCTGGATACTGATAACTGTTTACTCAGGTAAAAATATCCCCGTGTAAAGATACACCCGGGTGCTTTCAAAACAAATGGGTAAGGAAGGAGCACTCCTGGTATTTCAATCAAATATTATTTATTTGTGTAACATCAATGCGTTTTAGCCCCAAACGGGCCATTCATGGTTAAAGGGCATCTATAGTGAAAATAACACATTGCCCCTTTGCAAAGTTAAATTCATGTACTCTGTGCTGCCTTAATCCTATCTATGTCAGTGACTTTGTTTAACCATGGTGTCAGATCTGTGTGCAGCACTCCCCCCTTCCCCCTCCCCTCATACTTTTAACTCCCTTATCATGTGCAATAGGAGTTAAAAGTTCAACATCCTGAAAAACACACCCACGCACAGTGGCCAATAGAAAGCAAGCTGTACTGGAAACATGGAAGAAGGAGAACAGTACAGTTTACGATCTCTCACTTTGTGACCCATCATCAATCAGTGAAAGCTATTAAGAAGGGGGGTCAAGTGCAGCATTCTATCTACCATCAAAGCTATCTCTCTCCCCCTGCTAATGCTGTTATCTCTATGTTTATTACAGAGCAGGGAGGGGGGATCACGTCACAGGGATTTGATTGACAGTCCAAGTAGGAATAGAGGAATGCAATCACGTATTCTTCTAACTGGTGTATCTCAGGACAGAGAGGGAATCTAAAAAAAGTGAAGACACTCTGGGGGTTGTGGGTAATTATAGAACTCATGGGAAGAAAGAAAAAAAAGTTAATTTTCCTACTATAGATGCCCTTTAAATCTATGTCATCCTATTTATGGGACAGCCAGCATTTGATCCAACTCCTTGGTGCCATTTGGGGAGATTATTTTACTGGCGTGATGTAAAGAATTTATATACCATTATACCCCAGGTAGAGAGTATAACAATATTCTGGGAGGCATTTAATAACTTTACCCATGAGGGTTCTCCGGTGGAGTTCTTGTTGAACTTATTGTATTTCATATTGTCCAACAATTACTTCCGATTCGATTCTAAGTATATACTTCTATATACAGAAATCTGGGATTGCCATCTTTTCTAATGTGGCCCGACCCTGGCTTACATATATATGGGATGGTTTGAATAATAATTCATATACCTGAGGGCTGAGGAATACTTAATACTTACTTTATTTTTCCAAACACTACATTGATATGTTCTTTCATGTTTATAAACGTAAGGTGATACATTTTGGACTTAAAAATCCTTGTGCTACTTATACTATAAATGGCTCTGTGTTAAGTGAATCCCTGTTGGAAAGGGATCTTGGAGTTTTGGTGGATAACAAACTTAAAGGAAGCAAGCAGTGCCAGGCGGCAACAGCTAGAGCCAGCATGGTATTGTCTTGTATAAAGAGAGGTATTCAAGGGAGGAAAATGTTATTCTCCCTCTTTACAAAGCATTGGTAAGGCCTCATTTGGAATATGCAGTGCAATTTTGGAATCCTGTGTACAAAAAGGACATCTTTGAAATGGAAAGGGTTCAGAGAAGGGCAACTAAATTAATAAGGGGATTGGGGGAGCTTGAATATGAAGAGAGACTGGATAAGTTACAATTGTGTATGCTGGAGAAAAGGCGCTTGCGTGGGGATGTGATTACTGTGTACAAATACATTAACGTATGGCCCAAATGGGCCATACAATAAACTATCTGGGGTATTGTTCACCAATAGAGCATGTCAGAAGAGACGTGGACAAACCTTAAGACTTGAAGAAAAAAGGTTTAGGCTTCAAGTTTGGAAAGGGAGTCAGGAAGGATTTTTTTCCCCCTTCATAAATTTGGGGGGGGGGGGGGGGTTGCCTTCCTCTGGATCAACAGGTAGGCAGAAAATGAGGATATTGCTAGATGGGTTGGAATGGATGGACATATGTCTTTATTCAACCTCAAAAAATATACTATGGAAGAAATCATGTGAAGAAGCATCTCCCATTTGAATGCACTACAATATGACATGCGCACAGGAGGGGCACTAATCTTGCTAGTATGCACAGAAATGCTCACACCTAACACTGATGGAATCTAGAAAGGTCCGGTGCAACAACGCACTGGATGTGAAAAGGGATGTACTTGTGGGTGAGATCCATCGAATTTATACTTTTGACTATTCCACAAACATATTATGTTGCATACCCACTAAAGGAAGGATGCAGCTGTATATATGTTTGTTCCTGTAATATAACCACTAGTGATTGTCAATCGGCATTATCTGGATTCCCCTTCCTATAACCACCATCTGCCTTGAAACATTAAACAGAGATTTAGTCATCCTATAGGATCTCTTAATAGAAACAGCACCATCAATTGTGTGACGCTGCACTTTAAGTTTATGGCTTATTATTGTTTTGTTTCAGGATAACTATGAGCTGGATAGGGGACCACTGTGCAGTGGATTAGTTTTTTAAAAAGTTGGGTTGGGTTTTCCTACATATATTGTATAGATTTTTAGTATATTAAAATAAAAGTGATGTTTTATTATATGATCATTTGTTGGGAATCCACCTCTTCATCTTGCCTAAATATATGAGGTATATTTACCTCCCTATTTAATAATTTAAACACTATATACAGTAGGAATGCATCAAGGGCTATGATCCCCAAGTTATACCTGGGTTCTGTTTTTCTATATTTATTTGCTTACAGTTCAGAAAATGTACATTTGCATAAACAGAGTATGGGGGCAGGGGTTTGGGATTATCAGCACCCATAACCCTCATCCTATGACATCAGACTGCTGGTTTTAAAATGAGGATTTTTGCCAAAGGGGGCTGAAGACCTCTTATATAACGGTAACCAGGAATGGTGGGGAGGAAGGAGAACAGGGGAATGAATGGTTATTTTGGTCAGTGTGGTCATATTTTTAAAGAAGTGAGATCACAAAACAATTATCTTGATGTTACCATTCATAGGCTTTTTTCTTTCTGACTATTACTGAAAGATACAGAAGTACCAAGTCAAACCTTTTACTGATTCATGAGGCCAAGAGAAGATTTTATATTTTCACTACTAATTATCTGTCCATCTATGCAGTGATTAAATAGATAAAATATGGATTATATCTTTTGAATAGTCTCCTTACTACGTTGATGGGATCATTAGAAACATTACCCAAATCTTAACATTTAGATAATATTTTTTTTTTTTAATGTACCCCAAACATTAAAAACCTTTAAAGAGAACTAAAACCCTAGAACAACTAGAGTTTAAACACTATCTTAATGTTTCTGCAGCCCCAGCAGCTTCCCTGCTCCAGTTAAAGTAATTTTTCAACTTCCTCCTTTATTCTCTCGGTGTGCTTTGCAGCATGCTCCTCCTCCTTTGCCTTAGGCAATCACATTAGTTATGCATATCTTCCTGGTGCTCGTGCATAGCTCCCTCCTCCTTTTGCTGTGTCTAGAGCACTCACAGTCTAAATAGCCTGTCAGTTGGCAGTAAGTCTATATATGTGTCAGGTAATAAGTATGAAATGTACAGTACAGTTGTTACAAGATTAAGATTATTAGAAAGCTGAGAAAGAAAATAAAAGTATCTAATTTAATTACAATCTGGGTAGAGAGGCAAGAGATTGCTGAAAAGTAATGGGGTCCATACAAGTAGCAATCCCCATCATACGATATTGGGATATTTCGATATTGTACAAACGCAAACATGTTCTGCGATCCACATTATTGTAGTGATGTTTGTGTTTTTCCTTGTTGAAATATTTTCTTTGTACCGATATGGATAATATGATACCGGGATTGTATCATAATTGTTGGGACCTTTATATTACTGATACTTTAATCAAAGATACTATTCTTTTAACATGGTTATAAAATAATGCTACTTTGCAGCATTTTGGGCTGTATTTATAAACGTAAGATGGCCCATACAATACCATTACTGTAGTATACTACCACATGGTATTGTAAGAATGTAAATGCACAATCGTGTCCATACATTTACAGCCACGGCCGTAATTTTACAATATGAATATGACCCTTTACAACCATAGCAAACAATTTATATAGCGCCAACATCTTCTGTAGCGCTTTACAATTTAGAGCTTACAATCTAAGCACATTTATTTGACACATACAACCATATCAGTATGTCTTTATGATTGTAGGGAAACCGGAGTACCCGGAGGTAACCCACGCAAGCACAGGGAGAACATACAAATGTTGCAGATGTGTCAAAGGGTAGATTTAAACTAAGGACTTCAGCGCTGCAAGGCATCAGTGCTAACCACTGAGCCACCATGCTGCCCCGTGCCGTTAAAGGTAATACCTGTACCATCACCTATCATTAATTTATATAACAATCTATTTTACTGCTGCGCCCTATCGACAGACCATACAGCAGGTTGTTACCAGCTGGTATAATATGGCCGTATTGGGTTTTTCCATAACCACGGGTTTATGCATACAACAAAAAAAGATTTTTAAACAAACTGTTGTTGGACCTTAGTTCTCCTTTAAGACAGGGGCCTGCTTTAGCAGATCTACCTAGGGCACCCAATAAGAAATCTTGAAAGCAACAGCTTTAAACCAAAAGACAGGAATGAGCCCTGCATTGAAACTCACAGCATAATACACAAGAACATACAGAGTAAAGAACAGCCTAAAGAGCTTGCCCATCCAGGTACTACAGCTAGCTTTGCACATTATAAATTGCAAAAGCATAAACATGCCTGCCTGGCTGCAATGCAAAGACTAAATGAATAGCTCTATGCAAAAATGTATGCGATTTCCGATACGCACGTGTATCAGTTTCCATTTTGCGTTCACCATTTTTGGCGCAACAGCAGGCGTTTTCCATAATAGAAAAAAATCACATGCGCAAACTTGCGGCTATGCGCCGGAATCACACACACAAACGTGTGGCCATGCACAAAACTGCTTTCTCATAGATCATATAATGAATTGAATAAACAAAAACAGATGGGAACATATCTGGTGTGAACCAGCCAGAAGAAGAATTAAAAATAAAAACACAGCAAAGTTAATAAAAAATCTAATACCGGTATATCAAAACAAATAATTAAAATCCATAACAAACATCTACATTTATTAATCACATTTTTTTTTGCTATGAAAACTATTTTTTGGTAGTTTTATTGGTAATATAAAGTTTTGTGATAATGAAGTAACAGTAACTAATACTTATAGGCTCATTGAAGGGTTACTACAGACTAAATACTTTTTCGCTTTCTGTACACGATCATGGGGCCTGACCAGCAACACACAATGGTGTAAGAACAACAGTTTAAGGCATGTATTGGTAAGTGTATGGACGCTAGGTCAGACGAAACGGCCATTCGGTTATCCTGATACCTGACCAATTGCCTATACACTTACTGAAATGGGTGTTCATACACCATCGTGCGTAGCTGGCCCGTGATCGCACTTGTGAACAAAGGTTAACTATTACTCAAAAATACAGTAAGCAAAAGGTACATTTTGTTAACGGATTCTTGTAAATGGCCAAGAAAAGTTTTAATATTTTGCTAGTAATTGTCTGTCCTTCTTAAAGTAATTACGGTGAAATACTACATTAAAATAAATATATGCTGCACAGTTCTCAGATTACGTCAATAGCAACTATTTTTTAATCTATTGCAACTCTGCAGAAACTTCTGCAAATCAATATTTTACTACAGCTTTAAACATAGTAATTGAGGTTGAATAAAGACATCCATCCATCAAGTCCAACCTATTCACCCTTTTTTTTAACACAACCTAACAGTTTATCCAAAGGGTGTGGAAAAAAAAAAAAACAGCTAAAAAGGGGAGGGGGGGAATTCCTTCCTCACTCCAAATGGCAATTGGAAAGTATCCCTGGATCAACCAGATCTATATGCATTAATACCAGTAATTCTCAATATTTTTTAGTTTTAGAAACGTATCCAGGCCTTTTTTAAAGCTATTTAATGAACTTGCCATTACCACATCTGCTGGAAGACTGTTCCACAGTTTCACCGTTCTCACTGTAAAGAAACCTTTCCTAACCTGAAGATGAAACTTCTTCTCTTCCAACCTTAAAGGACGTCCACGAGTTTTGTGACATGACCAATTAGTAAACAATGCACCAGAGTTCATTGTATGGCCCATTAATATATTTGTATAAGGTTATCATATCCCCACGCTAACGTCGCTTCTCCAATGTAAACAGCCCTAACTTGTCTAATCTGCCTGCATATTCAAGCCCCTCCATTCCCCTTATTAATTTAGTTGCCCTTCTCTGAACTGCTTCCATTTCCAAGATGTCCCTTTTGTACATGGGATTCCAAAACTGCACTGCATATTCCGAATGAGGCCTTACCAGTGCTTTGTAAAGAGGGGGAATATCTTTCTCTCTTGAATCTATTCCCCTCTTTATACAAGACAATATCTTGCTAGCTCTAGCCGTTGCTACCTGGCATTGTTTGCTACAGCTAAGTCTGTTATCTACCAGAACTCCCAAATCTTTTTCCATTACAGATGCACTTAACACAGTTATTTATGGTGTAGGTGGCACAGGGATCATTAAATCCTAAATGCATCACCTTACATTTATCAACATTGAATCTCATCTGACATTCTGCTGCCCATTTTGAAATTTATCTAGGTCTGCTTGCAACACTTGCACATCATTTGAAGTTTCCAAAGCTCTGCATAGTTATGTGTCATCAGCAAACCCTTAGACCGTGCTCTCAATGCCCCCTTCTAAGTCATTTATAAACAGATTAAACAGAAGTAGTAGCCCCAGTACAGAACCATGAGGCACTCCACTTAGAACTTTAGCCCACATGGATGTAGCTCCATTTACCACCACTCACTGTTTGCGATCCAATAACCAATTCTCTATTAAAGGATCACCCCCTTTTTTTTTTTTAAGTCTGGGCAGGTACTTCCTGTCTTTCCCAGCATTACATCTTAAGTGAGCATGCTCAGACCCCTGGGGACAGGGGGAGGAGCAAAGGGCCAGGTGAGGTCACTCAAGCTACTGGAAGTAGTAAGTTTAGACATTATCCACAATATAATTTATCACAGGCTGCAGCCAGAGATATGATGCAGTGCTCATTTCAAAGGAAAGGCTTCAGGCTTTTACAAAGCACTAAATTGTTCAGAGACCACAGTTGACCTTTACAGTACATTTTATGGGTATGGTTAATGTGAGAATTGCAGTTTATTCAAGTCTTCTTCCAAGGCTACAGTCAAGTCCTACCATCTAACCACAAAGTATCCTCGGCTCAATGACCTTCACAGTAATGTTCCCTCTAAGCTTTGCACAAAACAGGCCTGTGCATACAAGAAAGGTGATGGAGTATTAGCACTGCAGTGTGTACTGCAAAAACATTTGCTTTGAAGGGAATGTCCACCCCTCTGAGAAACAATTCGTACACTATGCAAGAACCCCTTAAACCTAGACTTTGTTTTATTTCCAATGTTCAAATCTGCTTCCAGAAACAGATCTTATACTTACAAGCTCTGCGATCCACCGCAGTGACTCTGAACTCTGCTCTCCACTTCCAGGTAAGGCAGACAGTGTCGGCCGTGACAGTGACGTCACGGCCAATCACTGACTTTCCCGGGAACAGAAAAGAACAAAAAGATGATCAATGCACATTTCTGGGCCCCATATACTATCATAATATCTGTGCCTTCCAGACACGTCAAGGTAACCCCAGTATGGAAGGCCCTAACAAACTACCTTGGGTCATTTATCTGGGCTGACACTCCCTGCTTGGTTACATTTTCGTGGTAAAGGTTGTCTCCCTGACCTTGCATTGGATTAGTATTAAAGGTTATCACTTCCCCCCGCCTACTGGCTTTTAACAAGGAGGGAAGAGGACTCCCATCCAATGCTTAGTATTCAAGGTGTAAAACCTCCAATTAAAAGGAAAGTGTTGGGGGTGCAACTACCACATGGAAGCTTGGTCTATCTTTCTGCAGAGAAACTCTGCTACATTACATTAACAGAAAGGGGGGGCTGTGGGAGAACTCCTGTGGCAACATTACTATAACATATAGTGATAGTGCTACTGATCTGACCAAAACATTAGAACAAGAAAATAAAATGATCAATGCACATCCCTGGGCCCCATATATCATAATATCTATGCTAGTGCAAACAGTAAAGACATGGGTGTTTTTAGTTACAATTTTATGCATAAAAGTGAAAAGCCTTCCAACCACGTCAAGGTAACCCCAGTATGGAAGGTCCTAACAAATTACCTTGGGTCATTTATCTGGGCTGACACTCCCTGCTTGGTTGCATTTTCGTGGGATGATTGTCTCCCTGGCCATGCATTGGAATAGTATTAAAGGCTATCACTTGCCCCACCTACTGGCTTAAGCCCAGATAAATGACCCAAGGTAATTTGTTAGGACCTTCCATACTGGGGTTACCTTGATGTGGTTGGAAGGCTTTTCACTTTTATGCATAAAATTGTAACTAAACCTCCCATGTTTTTACTGTTTGCACTAGTATGATAGTATATGGGGCACAGTAATGTGCATTGCTAATCTCCTTTTTTGTTTGTTCTAATGTTTTGGTCAAATCAGTAGAAGTTTCACTAAATGTTATAATAATCTTGCCATAGGAGTGCTCCCACAGCCCCCCCCTTTCTGTTCAGGAACAGAAAGCAGCCACAGTGGAGAGGGAGTGCAGAGACAGAAAGCGGTGGTGGATCGCAAACTTGTAAGTATGATTTCTCATGCTGGAAGCAGAGAAACGAAGTCTAAGTTGGGGGTGTTTGCATAACATACTATATTTTTCCCAGCGTGGACATTCCCTTAAATGTGCAGTTCTTTATTATTCTGTAAAGTTGGACAATGGGGGGTTTAAACTACAGCAAAGAGATGCATAATACCATTCTAAACATTTGTGCAAGTGTAATGTAAACAAAACTTTATAGACCAAATTAAAATGACAGAACAAGAGATTTTTTTAATTCCGGTGTGTGAAAAAAAGTTTATTTTTTAATAGTGTTTGAATACAGTACTCAAATTAAAAAGGTACCAGCCTAGCCTACAGGTCCCATTAAAATACCCAATGTATATACTTTATACCACTGTGGTGGATACATAGTTGTGATAAACGAGTTTATGCATGATATCAATACAAGACTACATTTATAAAACCATTTTAGACATTTCACCTTTTTCAGATATTTAACAATCTAGATCCTGGTTGCAGCACGACATGGCGACAATCACAAGACCTGACAATATCCTTAAACGTCATTTGACAACACAACAACTGGCATGTGTTATTGTCTCCATAGCTTCGTAATGTAAGGTGCCAGGTCCATAAAAAGTTATTGAAACAGCACTTATTTGCTTTCATTGCACGATGATTAACAGAGCATCTGGTCTGATGGGATTAAATGTGGTAATAGGAGTCAGGGCAGCTTTCTGATTTTCTCAGTTCTAAGCTTAAACACTTAAGGAACCCAGATGTACTCTATTTATAGGTAGCATTACATCTTATTTTACCTCCTAAAGAACAGATACATACAAGTAAGAACTCCTATAAAGACTATGGGACCTATTTAATAAAAGGGAATAAATCGATTAGATGTTATCAAATGTAGTAGGCATTTGATTGGTTGTTACAAATTAACACCATAGGCAAATTATAGCTCCTCATATTAAGTAGAGCCACATCTATTGTAATGAAGAGTACCGATCGCCTCTTTCCTTGTATGGGAAATAAAGACATATCTTATGTATAAATGCAAATATGCAGAGAGGGAAGGCTGCGAAAGTATTTTAAACTCCCTACCCTTTACATTCAATTTATTCTATAAGTATATTTCTATATCATGCACATCTGAGTTAATAAATGGAATAAACCCAATTACAACAGCAAATGTATACTTTTCGAAGGTCAACTGCTCACAGGAACTAAGATTCAATAGCCCTTTACTGCAAGAAAACCACGCCAATGTTAAAATATCTTGTAACATTCATAAAAATCTTATTGTACAGTACATATGGTGGAGACAATATTTACTTACATGTATATTTACAGAACTTAACATTTCAAAAACCCATATTATTTTTAACAACCTCTTGCTATATTCTCTGCTAATTACAAAATTAATTTTCTAACACATACGTGGCTCCATAAAATTGCCCAAATATCTTAAACTGTTTATGAACTCATATATAATATACATTTTTGAATGTTACAAATATTTTGTAGCAGCGTTAATTTTAGCTATACATTTTCCTTTAAATACTTGGCAGGGTCCCTGACAACACAGAAGAGTAGCAATGCAGCCTCTACTGGTTAATCCAAGCATTGCATGCACTATATATGGTAAGCAGCATAGCTTTTCCCCACTACTTCAAAGCATGGATTCTACCAATAATAAATCTGACCTGGAATTAAAAAGGCAGTGTAAGTGCATGTTGCCATAAACACCTGCTTGCTTAACTGGTGACAAATGCAATCTCCCTACAAAATGTAGCAGATTGTGTGATAACAGCTTAGTGTGCACAGTAGCTGTATCTTATTTTTAGACAAAATTCACAAAACTGATTCTACATTAGTTTCAACTGTGTTCGTCAAAATTTCAGGTTACAGAATTTAAAAGGAGTGCTAGAACATTAAAACAATAGATAGTCTTTTCCCTGGCAAAGACTCTTGCTCAGCCACAACATCAGTATTAGAAGAACAGTGTTTTGTTCCATCTAGGTCTTCTAGTCAATGAAAGCAGGTATAATAAAGTTGCAAATTCTTCATTCATCTTCAGAACTGAGTCTTTAGAATTTAAGGTTCGTACACACGTGTGATCGCAGGTGCTGGCCCATGACACACAGTGTGTTTGAATGGCTGATAATCGTGCCGTTTATGCCACTCTCGGCCAAAACCAATGCTTGTTCGTAGATCCACCCAGCTGAGAAAGTGCCCATATACAGCATGATAATCGGCCGAAACGGACGTTCATACACATCGTGTTGCGGGTCTACACCCGCTATCGCACGTGTACGAACCTTTAACCTCTAGCATCCAAACAACAAACACCAGGTTTGAGGTTTGAAATATAAAGGGTAAGTTAACAATGACAATGTAGTCTATTCATAATAACAATGGCTACTTTTCAATCACTGCTCACATTGAATTGCCTAAAACATGCACAACCTATAAAAGCCCATGCTTACCAGCCATGTAAGGGAAAAGAGCTATTCAGTGAATAAAAATAGTTTTTAAATACTTTTAAAAGGGAAAGAAAAACATGCAAATGTCTCTATTGAGGTTTTGTAGCAATATTGGGCTATTAGTACTAAGCATGTACAGGTAAAAGTTTTATGAGGTATAAATACATGTTATCCTATACTCCCAACAAGTATATGTAAAAATTCTCTGCGGTGCAGAAACCACAAAATCTGATGTCTGACGTGCCAGGTAGTTTTTAAGAGATAGAAGAAACGTGTCAACGAATCAGGAAGGGCACACAATGTAACAGTCCATTCATGTTTAGGTGTTCATTTTACTTTAAGGCATTGTTTACATTTTTTTTTCTTTTTTGGTTGCATTGGATTGCATCTTCAACCATTTCATGCATTCTCGCATACCCTACTTTCTTCCTGGAGACTTCTGGCCAACAGATGTCAGGAGGTAGGATTAATGGTTAACAGTCCACACTGGTTCTTTTTCACTTGTATCGATACGTTTTACATAAAAGTCTTATATGTAGCAGAGTTCTTGTCTCCACAGGCATCAACATAGTTTAACTGTCATATGGCAAAATGTTCTGTACGGAGCAAATGGTACATGTTAGGTATGAAAGACTTTAAATAGGATTTTCTGATTTTCCTGATGTCTTCAAAAGTTCCTGAGCAATGCTTTCAATCCAGAGATTCTGTACACATTCCCTGCGTCCCCACTTCCTTTCCACATTAACAAATAGGAGGAAATCCACTATGATTAAATTTTCATTTCGAAATTTTTAACTGGAGCCATGTTAAAGCAAAATACAGAGACATGGGCCACTTCAGTTTTTGTTTAATAAATATAAGTCGCATTAGATTAAAATCGAACCGTTTTCTTGAAAAGTAATTATGTCAGGTTTAACTATATCTAAAGGGCTTAAATAGGACTAGAAACAGAAACTAGCTATACTCCAATGCAAAACTGTCTTATGTATGCATGCTCGACCTGCGACTTACACATTAAGATGTCAGGTTGTTACTTGCAAGGACACGGTTTTAGCAGAGACTGTGACTAAAGCAAATATACATACGACAATTTGGCACTCTGCAATTTTATGCAAGAATATCTTTTTCAAAACATGAAAAGACCAATAAGGTTTCTTGCATAAAACTAGCATAATGCTAAATAGACCATGACAGAAGTATTTTCAGCTACAGACCTGACTTTATTGTACAAACAGATTGTGTATGGGTGATCAACTGTTTGGCAGCACATTTTCAGACTTTTTGGGAAATAGGACAGTGTATGGCCTGATTTGGGCTAAAGTGGAGCCTAATGAAATGTAAATCTGGCAATCACCAAGCTTATGCCAGATTAAATGCTACCTATTCTGGAAATAAAGTTTTGGGTGTCTCTTGTGTGGACTATAAACCCCACGTTAAGGTAGCTTGTAAGTCCCTTACAAGCCTGCTTGGTTCCTGCAAACATTTAAAAAAACTGTGATAAACAAAAAAATATTATGGTGTTTATGTGGAAAGAAAATCTCTAAAATTTAGTAAATGAGGAAGGCATTGAAGTGTGTGGCAAGCGATTGCTAGGATATTCTGGCTACAACTTATACTGAATCGGTATTCCTGCTACACTTAAGACCACAAAACAGTTCACCAGTGCATTTCAGAACAAAAACAAAATGTGATCTGTTCAGCACCACACCGACAAACTACAAAGGAAATAGAAAGAACTTAGCCACAAAACAATATCTCAATCCACCATACCGTAAACGGTGGTGGTGGCTATATTAAGAGCTTGTGTGAATCATGTTCCTCTTTACGATACAAGGCTACAGAAGGTATTAGTATAAGGGAAAGCAGAAGCACAGCGTGCATAGTGATTTGTGCATGTTTAAAGGTAACACAGACAAACCTATGCACATTTTCTTCTGAGGTACAAGTGGGACTGCGCTGTGAAAAAGCCTGTTTTCTAAAGGCATGGATTTTCAACTCCTGAGGATTGTGAGGGACTAAGTGTGGCGTTGACTTTAGCCCTCTTTGGCTACCAGGACACCTGTCAAGAGTTCTGGTTCTGGTAAATTGATGCTTTGTCCTTAAGAAGATCCAGACATAGATGACAACTCCAACTTCCTAAAGAAAGTTAAAGAAAGTATAAAGTTAGGTGTTGTAAATGAATTAATTAAGAAGCATGGCAAAGATAAAGAAAAACAAAAAAGGGTGTGTGACAAAAAGAAACAACTCACTAGATTCTTATGCAATTCCTTACCTTCAGGAGGCTCAGCCATGGGGGGAGAAAGGCAGTACATATGATACCCGCGGTCGCAGTCATCACAGAACAGCAACTGATCCTACGGAAACAGGGAGCTCAGAACACTTCTAGGACAAGAGGAGAAAAAGGGCTTGGTGCACCTAGGAACCCCCTTTCTCAAATCATTTCTAAGTTATAAATAGTCCACTATGAGAGAAATACTCAACAATAAACGTTAAGAACATTTTAATTAGATTTACTGTCTTAAATGACATTTTCCCTAATGACATTGCATTCAGGGACATATGGACCATTAGGTAGAGAAGTCTATAGCTACACAGGACCAATACAAATGTCCGATTGCATCTTTTAAGTACAAAGGTTCTGACATTTCTTGAATGTCCATGTAAAATAGGGTACAGCCATATTTTCAGGTGATTGCTCCTTCTACAAGGATCTAAACTGCTACATATGCATTCATATATTCAAGAAGGTACCATTTGGACTTGCAGCACTGGAAAAAGTTAAATAAATAGGCGAAAAATACCCATATATAAAATTAATGATGAATAGTTTTCATAAGTGCGACGTGCCTTGATTTTTTACCTTCAGTTATCAGCCTTGCTTAGTTGCTTTAGCTACAAATTGATCCAATTCTGGCCAATGGGGCTCAGAAACAGAAAAGAAGAGAGGCAGCACCAGCAATTAGACTTTTTTTTTTTCAGCTAAAAAGATTATCAGGGAAGATTCAATAAAAAGTTCTTATCGTTAAATATCAGGGCCACATCTATCATGAGGCAGAGTGAGACATTTGTCTCTGGCGGCACCCCTGCACTGAAGAAGAAAGGCAGCAGAGAGGCAGTTGTGGAAAAAATATTTTTTCCCTTGACTAGTCAAGAAAAAAAAAAAAAAAAGCATTTCCCCTAGTAACACATATGATGTTCTTAAAATACTTTTATATGGTTAGGTTAGCTTTAGTACGTTTGTTAGACTAGTTAGGGCCCTGCTGAAATAGCAGGGGCGTACCTGCAGGGGCCCGAGCCGCCCTCCCCCCCCCCCCCCCCACGAGAATGGAGGCCAGGACCCTGACCGCTTCCTCCCACCAAGGTGTCTCCCGCGATCAGCCCTCCACTCTAGGAGTCAGATAATTCTTATAGCAAAAGAAAATACAGGGGAGCACACTACTTATGGTGAATCCAAAATAAATATTTTGTAGTGTGCTCCCCTGTATTTTCTTTTGCTATATGATTGAAACATACTCGCAATCAGCTTTTTAAAAGACTGGACCCAAACTGGTTCAGTTCCGGTCTTTTAAACAGTTAGTTTTAACAGCTGTTTAAAACGGCTGATTGCGGGAGGCATCTTGGGCTTGTGGCGGGCCCTACTACCGCCTGGGCCCACCTGCGGTCACGGGGGCGGTAGTTACGCCACAGTGAAATACTCTACCTTGACATGGTGGCAAGCTTACAAATCTTTTGGCTTAAAATCTTTTATACTACAGAAAGTATGTGATTTCGAAATGATTGTAACAGTTGTACCAACATGTATAGCACAGGCAATAAAATTAGTTATTTTGATTTGAGCAACAAAAACCTGAAAGGAGCAATTTGGTGGAGGCAACACTTGTTCAGAAAGGGGTGTAATATCTGTCACTAGTAATTTACATTATTGCTAATTGACTGTCTGAGGAACTGTTTATGTGATAGGAAGTAAAAAATTGTAAAATTTCACCATGCCTATTCACAAAGCCACACCCATTTTAAACGTGGTGGAGGCGCGTGAAAGGGTGGCAATAAAAAGTTTGGCTCAGGCAGCAAAAACCCTGGAAGTGCTCCTGTTAAAAATTATGCTAATTTTACCCCAACTAATCAGACATTATTTAACATTTGAAAGCTAACATCTGATTGGTTGAGACAAAATTAGCACCATTTTTAACCATAAGAACTTTTATTGGTTATGTGTTTGAAAACCATGTGGACTATTGTGTTTTTCATCTGATGCAACTCTGATGCCATATACATAAAGGTGCAGTATCACGTAAGGATTGGTTTAGTGATTGTTAATTTCCGATCATTGTGACGTTCGTTAATTTACGATTGTTATCATAAATTAACGATAACGAGCGTAAATTACAGAAAACAATCGTAAATTAGGATAACACGATCATACATTTACAATCCCAGTTGAATACCATTGATTACTACCGCATGGTATTTTTCGACTGAATGTTCATTAACCAATGTTCGTCATAAATGTACGACCACTGTCGTACATTCCGTAATGTGTGGTATCACTAAATTGCATTCCTAAATATGGCCCATGGAGTCAGGATCTGATTATATTCTGCAATTTAAATATAAAAAAAACTGGTCCAGTAGTAGATGCAGAGCTTGGTGGTATTTAATATTTAAAGCTTCAGACTTAAATGTATGCATAAATAATAACATAGAACTGAAAAATAAATAGACCAAAGGAAAACTCACATCATTCTCTGAGGTCCCACATATGTTACAGCATTTGCACTCTATGCATTGCCAACGGTAAGTCTTCACTGCAGCCATCATCACAGGCGTGAACTGCAAGCAGGAGGGATGCCCTATGACCGGAACATAGAAAGCCTCTCTGAAGGTTAATCTTTTAAGGTTGGTGTATTTGTATGGGGGGTGTTTTAAAACAGGGTTAACACATTTCCAAAGATTTATATACTTATGTATATGGAACTGGCTACATAAAAAGGTAAATGGCTATTAGAATTTTCTGACTGGCTCCATATTCCTCCTAGCATGCATAAATATATTTAAGCTAGTGTGCCCTAGCCCTTAAAGTGCAATTGTTTTCTAGAGCAAGCCAGATAAGCTACAAAATATCAAAACTGATTTGAGGGCTTGGATTAACACAGGTTTATCTCTGGTTAGTAATTCTTTAGAAAGTCATCTGCTTAGGCCTAGTACACTTGGGTTGACCAGGATCAACAGACCTACCAATTGATAAATCAATCGTCAATCTGTCAGTCAGGAATGAAAATACTGCCGATATTTCAGCACAATTAATCATTTGGTGCACAAGACTGCAGGAACAAACATGAATTATCAACATGACTGATTTTGCCCTAAAATCAGCTGCCAGTGACTGATCATATCAGAAATTTTGGCTGATTTTTAGCCCAATTACCAAAATGTCTGTGTGGTGGATCATACTGAAAAATGTACTCATTTGTACTATTCCTAATGCAATGAAGGCAAACTGAAGCAAGGGAAAGGCTCACAATAAAATAAACATGTACAGTATAAAAAACATATATACAGTAGTAGGTCATAATATTAATACCTACCGGAACGGCCACAGTCGGAGCAGGAAACCAGTTCCTCAGCCTGATTTGTTTTTTTGTTAATTTTAGAGTCTCCAAGGCAGAAGTCACAGTAATTGTTAGGCAGAGCAAGACCATCTGGGCCTTTCTTGGCTGGTCAAATAAGTGAGACAGATAATGAACACAAATGATAAAATGAGAAAAAGGAGGAAAGGGTAACAAAACAAAACATAAAATGCAAAAACGCCATCAAAAGAGGGGGGGAAAAATTAAATATTAGGGATTTCTGTCAACTTCAAGATATGCACCTGAGGAAGGGGCCAGTAGCCCAAAAAGTTGTGCATGTGTGATGTTTGGATAAAATAAATCAAGTTTAATCTGCAGTGTGTGCCTTCCCCTTGTTTATTCTTGTGATTTCCATCGAATTCTCAAAATTCTGTGGTCTTGCACACATTTTTACACTAGCATCTAAAAATCATTAATGCTGTTAACATTATTTATCTAGAGTAGACCGTTGCTTCACTTTGTGTGGAAGCAGTTCCTTGATCCACCATACTGGGTATGCACAGATTTACTCTCCCTAGCTTAAGCTGGGTAACGATAAAGCCCCGATACCGTCGGATCCAATGATATCAGGGCTTTATCGGTATTGTGTGTACCTTCGTTTCCCGAAAGATCGGGTCGGCCGAACGCTCATTCGGGTAAGACCGAAAATTTCTAGACTAGACTCCTCTATAGGCCGATGGAAACTCACAGTCCTGAGCGTTCTCCCTATGATGTTCATAGGGAGAACACTCTGGACGGTGTGTATGCAGATCTTTGAAAGATGACAGACAGGATCTTGCAGATCCTGTCTGTCAGTCATCTTCCAAAGATCTGTACTGTGTGTACCTAGCTTTAGGCTGCAGCAGACCCAATGCCAAAGGAAAATCTGGACTTCCTGCACTGTCACTTTTGCATGGATGAGCAGTATAATGTAGTAACTGAGTAACCACCCCCTCCCCCCACTGATAATAATGTTAAGAACCCTCCCAAGACCATGATACCTACCTGATGCAAGTTATTCCTCCCAATCTCTGACAGTAGTTGTACCCTCCTCTGCAAACTGAATAAGAAAAAACACAGCCACAGAGTAGGTGCACCGGAATGCAGCCGCATTGACTGGCATCTGGTACTGGGTCTCAGGGTCTGGGGAGGTCCTCAACAATTATCAATGTTGCTTAGGGATGCTAGACATGCCATTATAGACTGCAAACCTGTGAACTTGACTGTTGCATTATTGTACCCAAATTAAAAGGAACTTTTATTTATTTTTTTACATTGTTAATAGTAACAAATAG
The DNA here is from genome assembly GCA_019447015.1 of Hymenochirus boettgeri. Taxonomy (NCBI): domain Eukaryota; kingdom Metazoa; phylum Chordata; class Amphibia; order Anura; family Pipidae; genus Hymenochirus; species Hymenochirus boettgeri. The sequence continues at coordinate 51,351,934 of CM033472.1, forward strand.
AAAACAATAAGCAACAAAAATGTGTACAAAATGTTTCTTACACTTCTGTTCCTCTGTCCTTGGCATGACCGGGGTGGGAGGCTGTGAATCTTCCTTATCTTCTGCTCCAGCACCTTCTTCATCCACAAGGTGAGAGTGAGCATAATGATAGCTCAAACCAGGTCTGTTTTTATAACGTTTTCCACAGACTAGGGAGGAGAAAAAATGCAGGATGGGAGAGAATGAAGGAAGTAGCAAGAAGAAAAGGTAACAGAGTTAAGATGGGAAATAGGAAAGAAAGAAGTTGGGGGAAATGATAGGGAAGTAATAGATTAGAATGTGCCATACATTAATTAGCTGGAGGGGCAAAAAACAAACAAAAAAAGCAAAGCCACAAAGAAAACTGGGTGGTGAGAATGGAAGGTTGGCAAGGATTTATATAATAAAGATCTGAGAATCACCTGGTCAGGAAAACCAATGAGACATCTACTCAGCATATGAGACTTTATAGGAATGTACTTTCTCTGTATTTTTCTTTACACTTCATAGCAGTTTGCCTTGTAACCTACACAATGGGAAATCTACATAAACTCATGACTTACAGATATAATAGGCATAAGATTGCAATATTTCACTCATATTGCACATCATAACCCTTACTCATTTTACTTTCATATGTTTACATTTTAGGTTTAAAGGACAACTCCACCCTCATAACAACATCTTTAAGAATGGCCTTTTTAAAATATGTTGATATATCCTACTTCGTCCTCTGAATTCATTACTGTATGCTATGCTTCTTGATGACTCATGGAAACTGAGCAATTTAGTGACTGAGTACTGAGCCCTGAGCATGCTCAAAACTAGGGGATTTTAGTCATTGACTGTGCTGTCAACTGTCAAATCCATAACGGACAATTGTTACTGGAAGAACCTAAAAATAGAGACAGGGGAAACGGGACATTGTGCAGAATTTCAGGTTAGACTTATATATTTTAGATTTCAAACTATTACAGTTTAGAGTTTTGGGGTTGATTTACCTGTATATATGTTTTCATTTGAGGGCTGGACTTGCCCTTTAAACCTACAGAACGAGAAGATGAAGCCACGAGGCCACATAAGGTCTTCACAAAATCTGATTACTGAAAATATTTTGAGTTCATGGTTTAAGGGCAACTTCCTTTAGGTTGGTAAATGCTACAATATATCTGTAAATTAAATTCCTAGCAACGTTCCATCTAAGCAGTTCACTTGTGCAAGCAACTCCGCAGGCCAGCACACGAAGGTTAAAGTAGAGCGCACACAAATCTAAGTGATGGGTTATGTAGCACACACTATTTTTTTTTTTTTGACACAACAGATAAATTACTGGAACACCGATTCCAGGTGAAAAACTTTGTGCCGTTTTAAGATACTTTTTATTTACTAAACTAGGTAAGTTTAGGATATTATTTAGCCACTATACAGCAACCAAGAGATCATATGCAAGAGACAAGGACATGACATGAAAAGCATTTTGTTTGCAGCCCTGAAATAACATTTTTAAAGTCAGCTACGACCCAAACAGGAAAGCAAAATCAGATGCCTGGGAGAACGAGATATAAAATTTAACAAATCTTCAAACAGCTCCCAATTCTTTTTCTATTTATCACAATAAATAAACCAATATGCTGTACTGTTTATGAGTGGAATTTATTAAGACAAAGTTATTAGGCTTATTTAACAAGATGTGCAAAATGTAGCCTGTGCTGTTAATCTGCAGGAACCAATCAGATGTTATCACATGTTTTCTAACTGTAGTGGACCAGTTATAAGGCATAATTTGATGCAAATTTAAGTGAAGTGATATTTCAATTGCCGATTTTGGCTGGTTGACCAGGCCACAGTATCAGTAGACCATAAACAGACCACGGATGAAACTTTGGTGTGACCGATCATGTTGGCCATTGACCGTGCTTTTACTGTTCTTTCCGATCAAACTTCTGCCTGGTAAAGACATACACGTTAGACTGACTAGTCTATCACAACCTTAGATATTAAAATTCAATTAAGTGAAATTTCGGACATGACAGTCAATCGGGCACAGGCAAATTGCTGCACATCGTATTAAAAAAGAACCAATCTTAACAAAAGCACTCACTTCTACTAAATCTTTTGTTCTGCCATACAATAAGCTTTTTACTAGCTTATAGACTAAATAAAACATTGTTTTAGGAGGTAGCCTGCCTTTAAAGTGAGGTAATGGAAACATCCAGGAAGTGGGGAAGTTAGGAGACAGCAAAAAAAAAAAAAAAAAAAAAAAAAACACCTCTGGAAATGAATCAAAACGTTACAGAAAGAAGGTAGGAGAACATTCTGTACACTTTAGCACATACCTTAAGTAATAAAACATCAACGATGAACCCAAAATTTGTTGTTAGGGAAATACTCTCCAATGCCTAATCCTAAACAGGCATTTAACAGTGTCTTTATTGAGTCACTGGTTAGTAGGTTTCTTTGCTTTTTTAGCCATTTTTATACTCATTGAAAAAAACTCACAATTACCAGTACAGTACCCACGGCATGCCCAAATGCCACTGGCAAGCAATTTTACATATGTAGGGAAATGAAACCCTACAATTAAAATTAATTATAATTAATTATAAAAATCTAGTTATAAATGTGTGTGTGTGTATATATATATACACATATATATACACACATATATATATATATATACACATACACACACACATATATACACACACACACATATATATATATACACACACACATATATATACAGTATGTCACTAAAGTGAGCCATCACATTTTTGTAAATATTTTATTTTATCTTTTTATTGTATAATACTAAAGATATGACCGTTTGATACAATGTAAAGTAGTCAGTGTATAGATTGTACAACAGTGTAAATTTGCCATCCCTTCAATATTCATCACAGAGCTATTAATGTATAAACCACTGGCAATCAAAGTGAGTACCACCCTAAGTGAAAAATGTCCAAATTGTGCCATTTTCCCTCCCCGGTGTCATGTGACTTGCTAGTGTGACAAGGTCTATGTGAGAACGGGGAGCAGGTGTGTTAAATTGGTGTTATCACTCTCTCAAACTGGTCACTGGAAGTTGAACATGGCACCGCACGGTAAAGAAAACCGAGGAAATGGAAAAAAAGGAATTGATGCTCTACATAAAGATGGCCTAGGCAATAAAAAGATTGCCAACACCCTGAAACTGAGCTGTAGCACGGTAGCCAAGACCAAACAGCGGTTTAAAGGGGAACTGTGGTCCAAAAATGACTTATGGTAAATTGATAGGAATTGCACTTTATTTTCATTTTATTTTGTTTATTTTGCATACTTTTGAAGATATTTACATTTTTGTGGGTGATAAGGCAGCACCATCACCAGGTCCCCTGCACTTCCTGCTACCTTCTCTGAAACCATGTCAATGGATGACAGTCAATCTGCACTGTGTCTCCTCCTCCCTTTGCAGCCCCTATCTTGCAATCCCCCCTGGTCCCTCTCACTCATGGACCCCATGGCCCCTTCCCTTACAGCCCCATGTGGCCCCCGCCCACTCCGGGTGCTGTGGGACACTCAGACACACACACCCCCTACAGAAAACGGTGTGAAAACAGCCTTCTCAGGGAGAGTGAGAACTCTCTGAAAAGGCTGTTTTCACATAGTGGGAGAGTAGGGCTGTAGTTTCCCTTACCTTCTCTGTGGGGATCTTCACACAGCAGGGAAGAGGTGGGACTTCCTGTCTCCCCCACATACTGAAGTCTGAGGCTGTGCTCGCTGGCGGCAAGGTGAAGGAGTAGCCATTGGAATGCCACATGTCAATTTGTATGGAGACCACAGTTCCCCTTTTACAGGGCATGTTCCACTTAGAACAGGCACCAAGGACAACCAAAGAAGTTGAGTGCACATGCTCTGCTTCATATCCAGTGGTTGTCTTTTGAAAATAGACATATAGTGCTGCCACCATTGCTGCAGAGGCAAATTGGGCTCAATATGGGGTGTTCTCACTTTTGTTGCCAGTGGTCATTTTAAGGGGACAGCACATTTATACTGTTATACAAGCTGTACACTAACTTTACATAGCATCAAAGTATAATATCTATCTGTACTATCAGATAGATCATCAAGTAGCCAATGTGCAAAGGGGGGGGGGGGATTTGGAAAGAAGCTGCGTGACAACATATGGGCATAAGTCAACAAAAGGCTCCATTATAAGGGATGGCATGGGTAAGAGAATACATAGCATGCTTAGCTGCAGTGCGAGGTAAGTCGGGCAGAGTGTGGAAGGTGCTATATTAGCACAAGCAAGCAAATTTAACTACCTCTTTCGGAGAATTTCGTAGTTTGCTTTAGTTTGTAACTGTCTGAAACAAGGAAAGACACACAGAGAAAGAGAGAGAGGTAGTGAGTAGACTACCCACACATAAAGAGCAGAAAGAGCAAGTCAAGCAAACGGTGGCTATCACAGATCCTCACACAATTAGGTCGTGTAAACAGCTTCAACGTTCTAAATATTTCAACTTAATTTGTAGAACAAAATGGAAGGAAATATTAATCTATATAGAGTCCATACATACAGTTGCTATAATCATTAATTGGACAAATAAACTGTCATATCTTCACAAATTAAACAGCCAGAGATATTTTTAATACAGAAAATGGAATAAGTTGTCACTAACAATAATATTCCCTTTCTACTTAGAGGTACAAATACAATTGAGGCTAATGTTCTTCCAAACCTGGGCTGGGTAAAGCCACCAGTGACTAGCAATACTGAGCTTTTAAAACTCAATGTAAATGGTGCAGCTTACATTTCAGTAGTACTATCCAAAATGCTCAAAGGAAATGCAACATGCTCCAAGACCACAGGAAATGTCAAGTTTCTCACAGCATATATAAAGGTTGCTTAGAACAAGTGGCTTGATTTTTTGTTTTTGCCAGCAGCACAAAGCAAATCCCATCCTAAATCCTTCAAACCATTATCTGTGAGCCACATTCAGACCCAGAAATAGCCTCATGTACGTCTCATGTTGTTAATGAACCATCAATATGGCACTGAACATAAAAAAAGAACCCTAAGTATTCATATTTGCTTCTTTTTAATTATATCATAATTTTAAAATGTAGATTTACCACCAAACACAAGGAAATTGCTAATGTTCCCTATGCAGAGATGTAAGTAATTACAAGTAAACACATATCTAGCTAGAAAAGTAAAGGTCTATATACATGCTGATTGGTCAAACGGATTTCATCTTAAACTACATTAACCAATCATTACTCATTTGTTAATAAAAGCAGTTTATTTGCAATATATATCCATTTTGATGCATATGGTCTAGTAGCAAAGAAAATAATAAAGGCATATAGTTAAAAAGGTGGGCTCAACTTTAGACAGTTTAACAATTAACTGTAAAAGAAGAGAATATATATGTATGCATTGAATGTAAATTGTATAATTCCACAAAGCCTGATAACTTTCCAAGCTTCAAAATATGTAAAATGGTAATTTATATGGACTCTTAAAGGAGAACTAAACCCAATTTTTTATACTCCAGAATCTGAAATCAACCCCCCTAAAAACATCAATAAACTATAAAATGCCACTTTAGTAAACTCTGTTAAAGTAAATTAACCCTTTCACTGCCAGGAGATTTTCATTTTTTTTTGCGTTGACTGCCAGAAGAATTTTCAGGATTTTGTCCTTAATCGCTTTAGACTAATTTACAGTAGGAAACCTTGCAGTAAATCAGGAATATTATACATTGTTTTTTTCAGCACAAAGTCTACTTTAATATGGAACAAAATTTTGTAACTTTTCTGGAAATTTACTGGAATTATGGGTAAAATTTGTAAAAAAATGAAAAGTTTGCAAATTTTCATGGATTTTTCCCATTTTTACTTATAGTTATCTTAAGGTTACACACAAAAATCTTCTGTTTCTAAAAGCTCAGATACTCCCAGTACAACGATACCAGATATATGTAGGTACCCGACGTTTCCTGTATAGGAGACCCCCCAAACTAAAACTGCACCTCCTAGAATATTACACCAAATTAAAATGTGTAACCACTACTGACAGTTAACATAGAATATCTACCAAATTATCTAAAATATCCCCCCAAGTGAGATATTTTTAGAAACTACACACTCGCAGGATTTTACGAGTGAGGTTAGTTTCGATCAAAATGCAGATACCCGGACGCAGCTCTCGTCAAATTGTAAGTTACTTTCTCACATTTTCCTTTTTTTCCTCAACTGTAAAATCAGAGACAAAATCAAATGCGAATTTCAGCTAAAAACTGTGGAGGAAAGTTCAAACGCATCTCAAATATGAAAGCCTAACCCCTCCCGAAAAAAACGGTATGCCACATTCATGGGTGTACCCAGAGACATGGCTGCCAACTAACCCAGAGCGTGACCAGTGCCAAATGTCAGTAGCAGCAAAAAAAAATTAGCCAGTTTTGTATTTGAACAGTCTGCAGTTTTTCCACAAACACCCCCCCAACTCAAAAATACCCCCCACAAACTATAATTCCTGAAATCTACACACCTTCAGCTATGTAACGCTGTAGTTCGTTCATTCATACCATCAATGGTGTGGGCGCAGTTCTTCGTAGAAGTTTGCACTTTTACCAGATTTTAAAAAAAATGAACATCAAACAACGTTCAAAAAGGTCGAAATCATGCCAAAACCCATGGAATGTAAAAAAAAGGTACCAATATCAATCTCCCAAATGTCCTGAATCAAACAGTATGCCATATGTGTGGTTACACACGCGGACGTGGAAGCGAAAAGCCACAAAGTGAGACAATGCACGATGGCTCAGAAACAGCGAAAATATTTAGCCAACTCCGAATTTGGACAGTCTGCAGTTTTTTCCACAAAACACCCCCGTAACTTAGAAATAACCCCCACAAACTATATATTCCTGAAATCTACACACCTTCAGCTATGTAACGCTGTAGTTTGTTCATCATACTATCAATGGTGTGGGCGCAGTTCTTCGTAGAAGTTCGCACTTTTCTGAAAAAATTAACAAAAAACAACTTCAAAAGGTAGAAATCATGCCAAACCTGATGGAATCTAAAAAAAAGTTACTAAATATCAATCTCCCAAATGTCCTGAATCAAACGGTATGCCATATGTGTGGTTACACATGCGGACGTGGAAGCGAAAAGCCACAAAGTGAGACAATGCACGATGGCTCAGAAACAGCGAAAATATTTAGCCAACTCCGAATTTGGACAGTCTGCAGTTTTTTCCACAAATCACAACTTAGAAATAACCCCACAAACTATATATTCCTGAAATCTAAACACCTTCAGCTATGTAGCACTGTAGTTTGTTCATTCATACCATCAATGGTGTGGGCGCAGTTCTTCGTAGAATTTCGCATTTCTACACACATTTCTGGAAAAATAGAGAAAAATACATTTCAAAGTTACAAAATCACACCAAAACCCCATGTAATGTAAAAAAAACTTACCAAATATCAATCTCCTAAATGTCCTGAATCAAACAGTGTGCCATATGTGTGGTTACACACACTGACGTGGAAGCGACTAGTCAAAATGTAAAACAATGCGCAGTGAGCCAATAACAGCATTTTCCCAGATTTTCCAAACTGAACACCCCTCTAACTTTAAATACCCCGCAAAACTATATATTCTCAGAATCTACATACCTCAGCTACGTAACGCTGTAGTTTGTTCATTCATACAATCAATGGTGTGGGGCGCAGTTCTTCGTAGAAATTCGCATTTGTCTGAAAAAATGAACAAAAACAACTTCAAAAGGTAGAAATCATGCCAAAACCCCAAGGAATGTAAAAAAAAGCTACTAAATACAATCTCCCAAATGTCCTGAATCAAACGGTATGCCATATGTGTGGTTACACACGTGGACGTGGAAGCAAAAGACCAAAGTGAAACAATGCACAATGGCTCAGAAACAGCAAAAATATTCAGTCAAATCTGAATTTGAACAGTCTGCAATTTTTCCCCACAAAACAACCCCCACAAACCATATATTTCTCGAATCCACACACCTTTATCTACGAAATTCTGTAGTTTGTTCATTCGTACCATCAATGGTGTGGGCGCAGTTCTTCGTAGAAGTTCACAGCTTTAGCAGATTTTCTAAAAAATCTACCTTCTACTCAAAGGTAGAAATCATGCCAAAATCCCAAGTAATGTAAAAAAAGTTACCAATATCAATCTCCCAAATGTTCTGAATCAAACGGTATGCCCTATGTATGGTTACACACGCAGACGTGGAATAACTAGCCACAAAGTGAGCCAATGAACAGTGGCCCAATTACAGAACTTTTCAGATTGTCAGACTAAACACCCTCTATATTAGAAATACCCCCCAAACTATATATTCTTGGACTCTACACACCTTCAGCTACACAATGGTGTGGCAAATTTCCATGTCATGTAAAAAAAACTTGTCAATTATCAATCTTCCAAATGCCCTGAATCAAACGGTATGCCATATGCGTGGATGCACACAGGGACGTGGCCACCAACTAGCTCAAATGGGACGCATGCACCGTGTAATTACAAGAAAAATATCAAAGTGCTCTGTAATTTCAAACAGCCCCAAAACTTTGAAATGCCCCCCCGCAAATAAACCCCCCCACTAAATATCAATCTCCCACATGTTCTGAATCAAACGGTATGCCATATGCGTGGATGCACACAGAGACGTGGCCACCAACTAGCTCAAATGGACGCATGCACAAATGCAATTACAAGAAAAAATCAAAGTGCTCTGTAATTTGAACAGCCTACACTTTTTCTAAGGAAACAGTCCCGAAACATGGAAATCCCTCCACAAACTATATATTTTTGGAATCTACACACCTTCAGCTACGTTACGTGCCATGCTTTCATACATGCATGAAGAATTCCAGACCCAGCGATCCAAAGAACTCGGTTTTTACGAGATTTTGTGAAAAATAAAATGAGATGATTCAAGGGTTGAAATCCTACCTACTAAACCCACTTGACAAGCAAAAAAACCCACTAAATAGCAATCTCCCACAGTCCTGAATCAAACGGTGTGCCATTTGCGTGGGTGCAAACAGAGACGAGGCCACCAACTAGCTCAAATGGGACGCATTTAGAAGTGCAGTTACAAGAAAAAATTTTAAAAACGCCACAACCCACCCCCACACACACACTCTCCCCCTTTTAGTGGTATTTTAGTAAGTCGGTTAGTATGGAGAGTCACACACGTTTTTGCACACTTACTGATCCTAAAAATTCAATACGGTCTTTATTTGGTACCTCTGCAAAATTTCCTTAAAATATAGGCTTAGTTTCCCTTGAAATCGAACAAATAAGTATCCGCGTTACTTACCGATATCACTGGGGACATGGGGAGCTTGGAGAAGACAACTTTTTTTTCTAATTTATAGTTTTAGGGTAAAAAAAAAAAAGGGTGTGTGTATCACTTTAAGAATTTTTTTGTGTGTATTTCCCCTTTTTTCTCCCCGATTTTCAAAGATAATCATCAGATCATCTTAGGGAATGATACCGAACTTGGAATACGGGCATAAATGCCCGTTTTCCAATTCGAAATCATTTTCCAGGAAGTGATTTTTCATTCATTGGCAAAGATCAATAATTTGGTGATCAGAAGTGATCACCAAATATTGATCTCTGTCCCCATTTTTTTTCTAAGTCTTCGCTAAGTAGCAAAGACTTAGAAAAAATCCTATTTGTGAATGGAACTGAGTTCCATTCACAAAATGTATAGAAAAGCTGGCAGCTTGACAGCTTGTTCTATACTAGGTACTGCAGCATGATCAAATTGAGATCAAGCTGCAGTACCTCAACTAGACCACCAGGGGCAGTCTCCTACCACTTCAAGGGAGACCCCGGTGAAGGAGGAAGCTCCGTGACGTCACCGGGGTCTCCCTTTCCGCTTCCTCCTTGGACTCCACGTGGGACCGGCTGCTGCTGTACGGTCACGGCAAAAAAGGTACCATAACTCCCGATCCCCCCCTCGGATTTGGACACAACCGAGGGGGGGTCGAGGGGGATAGGGGGGCAGCTGAATGCTGCCCCCGGGTCGGCCCTAGCGCGCGGTGTTTTTCCGAATTTAAAGGGGAAGCCACAGATCGTATATTCACGATCTGTGGCAGTTAAAGCATTCTATGCACAGATCATGAATATACGATCTGTGGCAGGGAAAGGGTTAAAGCCTGTTAAGAACTGGATGAAGTATCTGTGTGTATGTGCAGTGTCAGACCACACCTCCTGGCCTCAGTCATATGCTTCCTTCTTTATCTGTCCTGTAAAAGGATTGGCTAGATATTATTAATGGTTGTGACCAACTGTAACAAGTTTGTGCCATAGCTAAAGACTGAGCATGTGCAGAACATAATGGTCGTTGACCAAACTGTAGGATACTAGAAAGCTGAGAAGTAAAGCACAAACCATATGTTATTTAGGTAAATTTCCCAGCGCCTGTATCAAAATGAGAGGTAAGACACAGATTACTAGTTTTATATCAAGGTGTCTGCCTTCTGGTTCAGTGTTGTTCTGTGGCTTTAGTTGCCCTTTAAATGTATGAATCAAATATAGTTTATGGATAGGCCCAACTATGTGCAAAGCAGTAATTTTTTCGGATTGCACCTGCTTTGAGCATCACATGGACACCGTGATAACATGGAAATAGTGGTGTCCATGCCCTACTATCTTTTGATGCCCATCGCTTGCGTTGTCCTATAACAATTTAAATGCAAAACGGAAGTGCATGCACTAACATGCAAAATCACAGACCCTTCAACTCAAAAAATTGTAAGGTGACTTTTGAGTGGTACAGTGGGGCCATACCCCAACAGACGTCAGAATCAACAGCCCAGATTGAATTCTCAATATATTGATATCTGACAAAGACTTACACTGCATATCTGAATGAATGAAATAACATTTTGTGTCCATCCATAAAAAGTGAACAAAATATATATATATATAAATATGTATGTATAGTTACAATAAACAAAAGTGCAAAAAGGCATGCATTTATGTAGTTAGAATAGGACAGACTGGTATACAGTGTCATGCAGGCACAAAGGAGTTATGAAAATGATTTGTGACATTCCATTAAGTAAATTGGAATATTCAGAGAACTAGGATCTAGAATAATATCCAGTGCAGTTTATTTCAGAATAAAGCTGGCCATTATGTCAGTTTGCTATTGACAGAGGGCTGTAATGTCTATTTCAAACCATGATCCAGCCCAGAAATATCCAAAAAAAAAAAAAGAACCACCACTGCACCAACAGTATGACTGATTCAGCGTTCCTGTTGGATCAAATGTCAAATAAGTCTGTTTGCTGAAAGTTGTTTTTTAGCTACCTCACCTTATGTCCTTATTAGATACTTATAAGTGATATTGTGCATTACATATTTCTACCTTTCTACCATTGATTAAATCATTAGTGATCTCATGTTGACCTATACAAATTATAGAAAGTTATTTTGACTTTGCTTAAAGTTAATTTGAGGCTTTGCTTAAAGTTAGAAAGTATAAAGAACTATAGTCATATTCTGCAAACTCATCTGAGAATGGAAGGTTTTAGAATTTGGGGCACTTGTATTTGTATCCAATACCATGTTTATCTTCTTTTTCCCCTGAGCTGAACTTAGATAACCAGCTCAGTGCTTACAGTTTTTAAGAGATGACAGTAGCAATATATAAAAGGAAATTATATACTACAATCACCTATCTGTGCATAAAACATTTCTTTACTTTTTGTATTACTGCCAAATGCGCATCTGCTGGTGCACGTCTGGAGTTGAAAGACAATATGCATGTAAATATGGTTTAGTAAGCATACATTTATATACGTGTATAGGAAGGGTTACCATATGTGTGGGCATGCAAGTGCTGAAGGAAGGCATATTTAAAAGAGCGCATTGAATGATTTATTGGTGAAACTTATAATCTGCAGTTAAGGAATGCATCAGGAGTACAGTGGCTAGCAATGCTACTATGAAGCATTACGGTTTGTGGTTTAAATCCACCATAGGTCCATTGGCATGAAGATGGGATGCTCTCACAGGGCTTGTGTGGACGTTCTTGGGACATTACATTTAAGGACACTGTAGGAGCGGCTGTCCCACAATGATAATATTAACACACCCAGTCCAGTGCATTCCCTGAAAAGTTGGCAATAATATACCATGCACCAATGTCAATAGGCCAAAATAACACTGCAATCTATTCATGCTCAGTTTGGTGTGCACAGACACAAACAAGAAGTAATATTAAAGCTTCTTCTTCACTATAAAAACCATGAACAGCAATAGCACAATCTACAATCAGAAATCTATAATGATGATCTTGCCATGTTACCTGCCAAACTTGCAGAAAACATTTGATGTCTTGTGATTTGTATTCATTATTTAAAAACATTTACACAAAAAAATAAAGATTTACACAGTCAGTGTTTACACATCTGCACAGAAAAATGTATTGAAAAACATACCCTACAGATTCGCCAAGTGCAGTTATTGAACCCACACTGATGCTCATGGGTGTTTTATTCTGTAAACACAAGTGTGAGGACAAGGAGAAAGTATAAATGATAATATGCAGCAGAAATCAAACTTACTGTCACAAGCATACGGTTTATCTCTATCATCCAAGGCAGCTGCATCCAGCTTTTTCCTAGCACCACCAATACCTTTACCCTTGTTAAAAAAATTTAAAAAAAAACAGTGAACCATTCTGGATTAAAAATTACAGTGAATTGTTACAGCTTATCTAAAAGACGGCTGTGTTACAGTATTTAGCCTTAGCTTAAAGCATCTTGCACTTTTGTCATTGTCAAAATTACCTATTCACCCATAACCCCTAAACAATAAACACTGTGATGAAAAGTTGTAAGAGTACTTTATTGTAAAATGATCCATTTGCGAAGGAAACAAACTTGTATTTACACTTTTAATTTATTAATATTAAAAAAACAAAAAAAAACAAAACCAATAACATAACATTTTGGAAAAGAAAAGGCAGCAACACAGCACACTGAATTGCTGCGCTAAACTTTCTAAAATGTTCTTTTGTTTCTTTCCCACTAAGCTAAGGAAGTAAAAGCGGAAGATTCCATACTCCTCTCACTGCCAGATCACAGAATGAACTGGTTCACAAAGCATTCCAACAACCCCTACAACTGAAACAATGAAGGGGAAGCTCTAACTTTTTGCTATACTATTTTAAGTTTTATTCCCCTTTAAGATATTTCTTATTTTTATTTTGGAATTGTGAAAATATTACACCTACAAATAAATTCAATATTATGGCTATTCTCTTTAAACATTTCCTGTGTCCCATTTGTCCCCTAATAAACATTGAAAGCCCTAGGGTTACATTAGTCACAAGGTCCCCTGCCTAATATGGGCTGTGAGAAAGATGTGATGCACAGTTTAAGTGTAGGATGGATAAATGGGGATATAAATGCATCAATTGAAAAAAAGAAAGAAAGTATCCCCCTATTAGATTATCCCATCCTAATGCACAATCCAGAGACCAAAAAATAGGTTAAAACATAAAAATCCTTTATTAGATATACATTATAAGCTAGAGCGGACAAATTTCACACAATTTAAAAAATATAAATGGTAGGTGCATAAGAATGTGGATCTGCAGAGTATGCAGATACACACAAAAGAAAGGAGGGGATAATTACCTTCACAATTACCAGTATATGCCCAATATGAAAGTGGGTGGGAGAAACCGCTCCACCTCTAACTAAACCTGTTAAAAAACAAGCAGAAAAACGCACCGCTAAAAGCACTCAGTGCTTATATTATTATCAAAACCAAGGGATCCCTGATCTAGGTCCCTGAGCTTATTACAAATGCACACCACAAATGTTTAAAATAGCAGGACATAGTCTTAGGTCCAAACAGGCAGCGTATAAATATAATTGCCCCCTCTAATGGGACTTAATCATAGGTACCCCCCTACCTATGATTAAGTCCCACTAGAGGGGACGAAATGTGTCAGGGGTTCTATGATGTGTGTGATTTTTTAATTTAACTTATAGCTTTGCTAGCCTAATCCTCCAGTTAGCTGATCCTCCTCATGACATACTAATGAGGAGGGCGTAATACAGAAAAATAACTTTTCCTGTGCTGGTAGGGCTGCGATTATATTTATACGCTGCCTGTTTGGACCTAAGTCTATGTCCTGCTATTTTTAACATTTGTGGTGTGCATTTGTAATAAGCTCAGAGACCTAGATCAGGAATCCCTTAGTTTTGATAATATAAGCACTGAGTGCTTTTAGGGGTGCCCTTTTCTGCTTGTTTTTTAACAGGTTTAGTTAGAGGTGGTGCGGTTTCTCCCACCCACTTTCATATTGGGCATATACTGGTATTTGTGAAGGTAATTACCTCCCCCTTTCTTTTGTGTGCATCTGTGTGCAGATTCACATTCTTATGCACCTACCATTTATATGTTTTAAATTGTATGATATGTGTCCGCTCTTTAGCTTTTAATGTATATCTAATAGATTTTTATGTTTTAACCTATTTTTGGTCTCTGGAATGTACATTAGGATGGGATAATCTAATAGGGGGATACTTTCTTTTTTCAATTAATATGGACTAACAGGACTGGCTAGGAACAAATAGTAGGCGTGACCTTCAATAAAAAGTTGCTGCAGTACTTTAGGACTGGGCATGTGCAAAGAACATTATGGTCAGTAAAAAGGAATGTGCAATACTGGATGCTGGGATATAAATTCCAAAACCCAGAAAGGTTAGAAAGGTAAATGTCCCATCTCCCATCAAAATGAAAGGTAAGGTACAAGGTGCTCTGCCTACCTGCTTGAGTATTGTCCTTTTAATTTATGCTGCATCATGTTCTTCTAGATATCAAAGTTTTTACTATTATATGCAATGGTTTAGAAAAGTTTTTGCATTACAAAGTAAGATATTAAAAAAAGTTCACATGTGACTTAAATGTGACCACCTCTACACAGGGGAACTTGTCAACACTTTATTTTTTATTTTTCTTGAACTTTTTTTTTTTTTTACCTTAGCCTTGCCTTTACCGCGTCTTTTCGGTGTATCATCTTCATAATCTTCATCATCCAAGTCATCTAGAAAATCATCTGGTTCCAGGATGCGCTAAGCAGCAGAAAAATGATGCAGAAGGTAAATGGAACAACATATGGTTAGTAAAATTCCTAAATAGTCATCTAATCTTACTTGTGTGTGTGAAATAAACTGATTATACTCTAAGCTCTGTGATTATATATATATATATATATATATATATATATAGTCTATATATATATATAATATAAATTACACACCCCCTAGATAATAAAACACATGCCAAAAATATTTACATTGTTTATTTGCAAGCAGCAACATAATGCAAAATCTAAATGAGGTAAGAACTGGCACTACAGAGAAAAATCCAAAAATATCCTTTTAGGTAAAATGTTGAAATGAAATCTGATAGATATAATGCTTACGCTTTATTGTTATCATTGACTAGTTGGCAAAGGGGTTTGAATTGCAAACTAAAATATCAATATTTACTTCAGATGATTCCAAATCTTAGGGGGAAACCTAAAATTCTAGAACTGAAAATTAAAACATGCTACTATTAACCTTAATCAAGAACCACTGGTCTTGGAAGAAATTCTTATTAAAGACAAGAAAGTGAGGAGGACCACACATAAAAGGGGTAGCATCCATGATTTACATATGTTGTCACGTTTTCAAAATATTAAAGGGCATGTCCATGAACACCCCCAAAATCTAGACCTTAATAGGTTTTAAAACAGCCCCTAGACATAATTATCAGCCCTCTTTCCCTCGCTGCCTTCTGCTTGTCTCCCATGCCTTTTCCATGCACGGAAGCAAGCAGAAGGAGCAAAACTGACTGCCGCGAAATTGATTGGCTAAGATATGATAGTTTATTGAAACAAATAAATCTAGCGAGGTCTAGGTTTTGTACGTGGACATGCCCGTACAAGGAATGATACGCATTTCAAAATCTATTTTGGAGCAAGAAAAAACTTCCAGTCTGATAAAGAACACCAAATATTACCGATTATCATTTAATCCTCCACACATGATCTGATCATAATATGATATTGGGATATTCTTATATCGTACGAGTTATTTTTGCATTTATGCCCACCTTAAAAGTCATAATAGAATTCACAGGTCATTCTGTATTTTTGCTGTGTAATTGTAGGAATACTATTTAAAGGACAATTATAGCGTCCAAGCTCCGCCTCTACCTCAGTCTAGGATGGCCATGGAGGAGTAGAATAACAATACTACAGTTGTCCGTTAAGTTAAGAAAAATTGGATTGAGAATGTCTTAAAATATTTAATCTTACACCTGCACTCGCTCAGTGATATGCCTCACATCATAAAGCTACTCGCTCCCCCCACCACCCCGGGTTGCCTCACTGTCTTTACCATGATAGTCCCCTTAGCTACGTAACGCTGACACTTGCCATAACCCTGTACCTTTCGTGCACTTCTGCCAAGAGAAGGGAACTCGGTAAGGCTGTCATCATCCCGGGGATCTGGTATGACTCGCTTTTCAATTGGGTCTGATCGCAGGAGAGCTTCTAGACTACTGCCGTCTGATGGAATCAATCCTTCCTTCTTTAGTATCTGTTCTGGGTCTGAAACAAACAAACTTTATTTAATGGCTAAAAATTATTTGGGGGGAGTGGATGGAGGAGGAGAGGGTTGACCGATTCTTAAAAAGAACGGGGGGTTGCTGGTTGTTCTCTAATAAGTAGTAGGTTACAGATGTTGCACAGTGCAGCTTTTAAAGAATGTTAATTAGGGAAAATACCGCTGCCTTTACAAAACAAGTTATAGTATAATAAGAAATTAAATTCTAAATCAAGGCATATACTTCATATGTAGATTTAGAAACTGATGCGCATACATTTGGGCTTTAAAACATTTAGAGCATTAAAAACACAAAAAGAACTGGTTACCTGGTTTTAAAGAGGGGAAGGAGAGTCTTGGGTCCTCAGGAGGATGTGCCCTCCTCTTTTTGCGCCAACGTCGGGAAGGGTATGTGTACAGCTGCCCAGGAGCAGTACCTTAAAAGCCAAAAATAATTAATAATAACTTTAAATATTTTGACTCTATTTTTGTGATTTAGTAGGTATGTATAAATGCATCTTCTCTGCAGTGCTTTACAATCCAACGAATTAAAAAGATGTGGGGAAGAAATGTTCTGATAGAGCTTAGGTGCAGAAAAACTATTGTTCTAACAATTGCACCATCGTCTAATTTATTTAATTAATTTAATTATCTAGTCTAACTGCAACTTCTTGTCCCAAATAATATATCCTATTCAGATATGGCTGAAATTTGTACTGTCTATTTGATAGATGATGGACACATTTGTGAACCGAATCTATGATTATTATCAGTCATTTGCTGAATATGTGCAACAAAGGTATTGTGCTCCCCCCCCAGTGAAGAGTGAATTTTGCTGGGTAAGGGCTAGGCCACACTGCTACATTTTAAAGCGTGATCGGATCCAACATTGTGCAATACTCGAGTATAAACCGTCCCGAATATAAACCGAGGTACCTAGTTTTAGGCAAAAAAGGAGGAAAACCACACTGACTCGAGTATAAACCGAGGGGGTAGTATTTGCCACTAAAGATGTTTGGAAACTACAACTCCCAGCATGCTTTATTGCTGGGAGTTGTAGTTTTCAAACATCTTAAGTTGCAAATACTTACAAATAAGAGTAAAACCTTCTTTATTTGTGTATACTGTATGCACAAATATAGGAGGATTTACCCCTATTTGCAAGTATTTGCCACTTAAGATGTTTGAAAACTACAACTCCCAGCAATAAAGCATGCAAGTACAATTCGGATTCTATTTTTACACTCCAATTTAGCGGTTGGGAAGGAATGCCCTGTAAAAAAAATAAAAAGTTGGTCTGGGGATAAGGGTATATATAGTATATCTGGTAACATTTGGGATATCTTTGCCCAATATTCTTAAGCAATGTGGCAGTTCCACCATATAGGATACATATCTACTCTAGTTTTTCACCCTCTAAAACAAAGTGGACTAATGGTAGGGTTTAATTAGTATTGTTGGTACTTTATATGTTCAATATAAAACTTTCAGAGCAGTTTCTCTTAAGTGTTACATTTAGGCTGCCTTTATCTTCAAGGTACTTAAAGAATGTTGGGCAGGTGTTGTCCCTAGTTCCTTCAGAGGGAGACATGCACACTAAGGAAGCTGCACTGGCTGGGTTAAGGGAGGTTTTTTTTGTTTGATTATTTATGTTTAACTCCTTTAAAACTTGCTAAACACAATTAGAATTTTTTCAGTTTAAGCATATGTAGTTTACCTGGACCACGGTGTCTCTTTTCCATCCATATGTAGCAATTACTTTGTGCCACACCAGTCTGCGAATCTAGAAATGGCATCCGAACACTGCGTTCTGCACAGAGGCGAGCATTATAGTTGTGACACTGCTCCATGGCGTCCCTGTAATACTGCTCCCCAATTCTACAAAGGAGATGTGATATTATGTATGTAAACACAGCTAAGGTCACAGACACAAAATGTAAAAACAGTAGTGTTAATCCATAATCACGTTTATCCAAGGTAGTCTGACTTTTAGAAGGAATGGTCACACTTTCAGCCCTTCACATGTTTTAAAACTACAACTCCCAGTTTCCCCATGCTACAGTGTACTGGGAGTTGTAGTTTTCAAAAATATAGAGTTTAACATCCCTGTTTTAATGTATACAGGAAATATGAGATTTTATGGATATTAAGTCTGACCGGTTCCTGGTCTATTTTAACTATACCGCGCATGCGCTCTATAGTTAAACTAAGCCCGGAAGGGGTCTGCAATTTTCACTGGAGCTGGCGGTGGATCGTGCACAAGTTAAATATACAAATCTTCCTTCCTGGATCCTGGCCGAGTGATTGGAGAACAGAAGGTAAGGAATAGATCCTTTACCTGCTGGTCTTCAATCACTACTTAAAAGGACACTTTTTGTGAGAACTATTTCTTTAAAATATATGTCCACCCTTAAAACAAAAACAAAAAAGTGGTCAATTGTCAGTTACTTGCTCCAAACAGATATATTTTGCCCATTATTACCTGTATTACTAACCAGATATTTGAGCATAATAATTGGAAGAATAAGCTGGTCCCTCTCTTCATGCAGTCAATCAAGGCTGTGACAACTGAAATTACAGCCAAAGACTGCTGGTTCACCTGCTACCTCCTCTGCACATGTTCAAGCTTATAAAACGCTCATTGAGTGAGGAGGCATAAACCTTTGCCAGAAAGGAATATAACTTATCACTAAATATCTGGTTACAAATGCATGTAATAAACTGGTAAAAATAGAAGTTGGGTTGCGGGCACATAACTGACATGTCACCAGTTTTTTGTTTTAATGTGGAGCAGAAGCACTGAATGAAGTAATTTCATTCAAATTGATTTCGCAGTGACTATAGTTACATGTACTTGTAACATGGCTCTAGTCTTTTTTGTTTCATTATGCCTGTTAATATAAGAAAACTGCCGGCCATTTTTATTTACAACTTTAGAACATCTAGGACTGAGAAGGGAATTCATGACCACTATCACCAATCTTTATTCCATAGCTACCACCTTATTTAAATTCCCCATGACCACCTCCCAGAAGATTAGTATTTCCAATGGAACAAGACAGGGATGTCCACTTTCCCCATTATTATACGCCCTATCCATTGATAGGGCAGGGTTATCTCGCTATTCGCGGATGATGTACTCCTTACAATAACCAATCAGACTATCTCTCTACCAAATTTACACAAAGAATTATCACTATACAGCAACTTATCAGGTTTCAAAATTAACCAAAAACCACTAAACAAAACCATGCCAGTCAATTTACCACAGTCACTACTACAAACCCTCTCCCAATCATTTCAATATACATGGAAAAAATGTGGATGCTGTTATGGCAGGTTCATTGGTCAGTTTAAAAAAAAAGCTGGATGAGTTTCTGCAAACAAGGAATGTTGCAAGTTACTGATATTGATACATAAAGTAGAGTTGATCCAGGGAAATTTCCGATTGCCAGGACGGAATTTTTTTTCCCCTTCAAACCCTTTCCGAAGTTGAAGCCTAAACCTTTTTTCTTCAAGTCTTAAGGGATGGCCATGTGTCCTCTGACATGCTCTATTGGTGAACAATGCCCCAGATAGTTTATTGTATGGCCCGTTAATGTATTTATACACAATAATCATATCCCCACGCAAGCGCCTTTTCTCCAGTGTACATAACTGTACATTTTCCAGTCTCTCCTCATATTCAAGCTCCCCCAATCCCCTTATTAATATAGTTGCCCTCCTCTGAACCCTTTCCATTTTAAAGATGTCCATTTTGTACACAGGATTCCACTTAGCACTTTAGTCCATAATGATGAAGCCCCATTAACAACTACTCTCTGCATCCTATTCATTAACCAATTTTCTATCCATGTACAAATGTGCATCCCCAGACCAACAGACCTTAGCTTTATACATTAGTCGCCTATGAGGGACTGTATCAAAAGCCTTTGCAAAATCCAAGTAAACTACAACTACTGCTTTGCCAGAGTCTACATTTCTACTCACTTCCTCATAAAAGCCAAGCAAGTTAGTTTGACAAGATCTATTCCTCCTAAATCCATGCTGGTTACTACTTATGTCAGTCCTTGAAACATACTCTAGAACATGTTCCCTTATTAAACTTTCCAGTATCTTCCCCACCACTGAAGTTAAACTTACAGGCCTGTAATTACAAGGCTCTGAACGACTACCCTTTTTGAATATTGGCAAAACATCAGCCTTTTTCCGGACATGCAAAAATAAGAAACAATGGCCTAGATAAAACTGAACTTAGCTCCCTAAGGACCCGAGGATGTATATATATATATATATATATATATATATATATATATTGTACTTGGATCTTCTATAGTGTATACAGAGGAAAAATAAATATTTTTATTTATTTCCATCCTCCGTAACTAACTTATCCCCATTAATTAATGGTGCCACATTCTCAGTCCTCATCTTCTTACTATTAATATACTAAAAGGGGAAGTTCAGTGCAAATACAAATGCTTTTCAGAAAAAAGAGCAATATTTTTTCATCCCAATGACCTTATTCTGCCAATTCAGCATTTCGTCAGTGTATAAATAATTGCAACCAAAATACTGACTTCCTGTTTGCAGGACCCCTAGTAGAGACAGTTATGGTCTTGCCCTTGACACAGTGCCTGGGTTGATTCAGTTGCTCAGTAGAGATCTGAGCATCTTTGACCCATCCAACAGCCAATCAGTAGAAATTACTGTTAGGAACATTCCAAGTAAGTGTTGCATCATGGGAAGAAGAAGGATCATTAGAACCTGAAATGTCAGCTCACTAATGTCAACAGCAGGGAACATTAAAGGGTATGAAATCAACTGATTTTTTAAAATGGGAGAGAATATGTAGAATAACTAAGAAGGCATTAAACAAACTAACAATTTCACAAATATTGATAATTTCCACTGAACTGTCCCTTTAATAAAAATTTAGGCGTAGTGATGCTTTGTTCAGCTATCCTAACTTCATTATTAATTTTAGCTAGTTTGATTGCTTTCTTACACTCCTTGTTACAGTTTTTATAATCCCTAAAGGCCCTTTCCGTTCCCTATGACTTAAAGGTTTTAAATGCCTTTTTTTCCTTTCCATTTGCCTCTTTACATCAGAATTCAGCCACATGGGCATGAATTTATATTGTTTACATTTATTTCCCAAGGGTATAAATTTAGATATGAACTGGCTTAAAATCCCCTTGAACACAGTCCACTTCTGTTCAGTATCTTTACCTGATAATACATTATCCCAGTTGACATTCTGAATAGCTACTTTTAACCTGGGAAAATTTGCCAGCGCACTTTTCCTCTTGATAAAACAGTCCAAACTACACTATTTCATGGTCACTATTTCCTAAGCCTCCAGTTACCTTTATATCTATAATGCGCTCCACGATTTTAGATATTACCAGATCCAACAGAGCTCCTTTTCTAGTAGGAACTTCAACCACCTGTGAGAAAAAATTATCTTGCAGCAAATTCAGGAACTCATCGCCTTTTTCTGTGATGGCAGTTCCACTATACCAATTAAAGGGCATGTCCAACCAGAAAACTCAAATTTTATATGTTATTGGCCACAATTATATCTTTAAAACAAGCCATCCCTCATCAAAATCCGTCCAGCCATTTTTAAGATACATACGTTTTTACACCATACTTTTTGCAGACCAGGAGCAGCTCACTGTAATATGACGTCACCTTTCCCGTGCATTTACGTGCCTTTTGCCTCCCTTGGTGCTCCCCTCCCACCATCCGGATCCATCTTTAGTCCCCCTGCATCCTATCGGTTAATCCTTTTAGGGTTTGATTTATTGGATATACGGCCCCCATGGAACCCGTACACTGGGTATTAGTGCTTCCATTTAAAGGTCTCTCCAGATGCGTACATATCCAAGTAGCCACTTGACGCCTGATCACGCAATACTGGAAGCGACCATTACCCCCCAAAGAAGAAAATCTATTACAATCTAAAGCTGAACTACCAGTGTTCTCCCCAGAATTTTTTTCCTGCCGGGTGGCATGAAAAAGTAGCCGGGTGGCATGAAAAAGTAGCCGGGTGGGGTAGGACGGGGAAATTTAATTTGGTGGTAAGGGAAAATGTACACTGCATCATGCTCATTATATAGGTCAGGGATGTCTAACTTTCGTCCCACTAGATGTTTGAAAACTACAACTCCCAGCATTCCATGGTTGTAGAATGCAGGGAGTTGTAGTTCGTCAACATCTGGAGGTAACCCATGTAACATAGCAGCACAAGCACATGCGACAATTTGTGGCCTTGGAGATCTTGGAAAAGCTAGTTAACATGCTAAAATAGTCTTGCAGGTGTAAAAAAGGGGTCTGGACTGAGCAGTTTTGGCGGGAGTTTTTACTGACCTATTGGCACACCTATTAAACCTACATCTAAATTCTTTTAAATCACAAGTGTTCTCTCAAGGATTTTTTTCCAGCCGGGTGGCATGAAAAAGTAGCCGGGTGGGCCGCCCGGCTAAAAGACCCTAGGGAGAACACTGACTACAAAGTATGGAAAATCTAACTGCGGAGCAGCCAACCAAGAAAATTAAGTTACCTCAAACTCATAAATAATACTATTAAACAACTGTCTTTGTTTGTTTGATTTTGTTCCTTTTTTTATTATTTCACAAAAATTATGTTAAGATGATGACAATGTTTATATATATGAAAAGACAAAACTAAAAATAAAGTTATCACAAAAAAAAAAAACTAAGGATGAATATAACAATGTATTTTCCCCCTTATGCTTTCAAAAAATATATTGTTAATTTGTAAACTTTGAAGCAATTTTTACTTCTTCAATATATTGGTCACAAGACATTTTTCATAACTCAAACTGTACCAGGAATGTCCAGTTTTCAGTATAGAAAAGGTTTAGCAATTGTTTGCTTTTACACAGATAATATGTGCCAGTCAGGGCTCAGATTGCAATGCACCAACTGCATCTTTTCAATAACTCTTAAGGTGGCCATACATCAGTGCGATATTACTTACCCGACCGAGCGCTCACACGACGTTCATCGAACCTGCCGGAACCGTCTCTCCCAATCTAATATCCGACCGACATGCGATCGCAAAATCCCATTCATTTTGCGATAGCATGTCGGTCGAATATAAGATCAGGAGAGATGGTTCCGGCAGGATCGCAGGAACGTTGCGTGAGCGCTCGGTCGGGTAAGTAATATCGCAGTGATGTATGGCCACCTTTAGATTACAATGCAGAATTCCCAGTTTATGTAGCCACATACCAGATGTTTAGACATTGGACAGATGTCCAATCAATCATTAGGTAAATGTCCAATCTATCTAGAACTGCCTAGCCTGTTCTTTCATGCAATCAATTTGAGATCACAAAATGAATGGGCCAGGTAGGATTATCTCAAGATAAAAACGCTACTTGTAAATGGGGTGTATAGGCTAGGTACACAGGAGGCGATTTTCCCCCCAAACCGGACGATATTTTCGCCATATCGGACGTGTTGGTAAATCATGGATGATCGTGCAGTCTCCCATGGACTGCACGATTGGTCGTGATGATTTTCGACGCAGCCTACGGAGTTTGGTCCCGGCCAACCGCTCACTTGTGGTGAACGTTTGGTCGGGATGAAAAATTTGCCCATGTGTACCCAGCCTTAAGGTTCGTACACATGTGCGATTGCAGGTCCCGACCCGCGACGCTTGATGTTTACGAACGTCTGTTTCAGATGATAATTAACCTGTGTATGGGTACTTTATCAGCCGAAACAGCAGTTTGGTCGGGGATTTTTGCCCGGCCGGATCTCCAAACGAGTGGCCGTGTCGGCCAATAAAGTGCCCATACACGGGCACACCTTACAATGGGATCTGTACAATTTGTATACAATCACTGCTGTTTTCAATAAGGATTCTGGTGATAAAGTAACTGAATGGAATGCCATTGACTTGCTTTCCTTTCCTTCCAGAGCTGATTGTAGGTATGGGCTGGTGACTCTCCTGTCCTACCAACCTGCAGCCTCCAATCAGATGTTAGATAACTGCAATGTAGAAGAAATAAGAGAGCATTTGATTGGCTGCAGCAGAATCATAGCACTGGCCCATAGTCTCTCCGTAACTAAATCCTCCCGCGTCTCCATTTGTTTCCCCCAACCCGCCGCCCCCTCTCCCCGTTATGTCGGTACCAATCCCCTCCCTCCCCACCTTTCCCTACTCGCTACACACGGTCTTTGTGAAATATGGAAATATTCGCAGCTCTCCCCGTCTTGACTTCCCCTTTATGACTTATGGTTACTTACATCTTTTCCACAGCCGCCGCCATTTTCTCAGTCTGTCCCTAAGGCTGGCAATCTGCGCCTGCAAGTCAAAGAGTAACGTGATTTGTGCGCATGCGTGAGGCGAAAGTTCAGGTCACATGGTGCGAGCGTCAATAACGATAGAGTGTGGGGTGTCTGCAAGGGGGGCGAGCACATTGTATTTGGACTGATGGACTGGGCCATCTGCTGGCAGATCTGGGTAAATCCTATTGGGGTCTGACAGGAACTGCTGAGTTTTCCATTGGTTGCAGATTTGCATTTGTATTTCTGATAGTGATTATACGTGTACGACCAATCCCATGTGCAGGGGCAAGTAATGGGTCACCAACAAGCACAATAGGAAGTTAGTGACCAAATACATCCCTAATATATCAGGGACACTTCTAGGGTTTTTGCTGCCTGAGCCAACCTTTTTATTGCCGCCCTTTCACGCCCCTCCACCACGTTAAAATGGGCGTGGCTTTGTGAATAGGCATGGTGAAAGTTTTCCGATTTTTTACTTCCTATCACTTTTATATTATTATATATTATATTATATATATTTAAACAGTTCCACAGACAGTCAATTAGCAATAATGTAAATTACTAGAAATGTACATTACATCCCTTTCTCAAACAACTTGTGTTGCCACTACCATATTGCTCCTTTCAGGTTTTTTTACTTAAATCAAAATAACTTATTTTATGGTCTGTGCTATACATGTTGGTACAACTGTTACAATACATTAGAAATGCCATACCTTCTGTGGTATAAAAGATTTAAGCCAAAAGATTTGTAAGTCTGCTACCATGTCAAGTTAGACTATTTCAGCAGGGCCCTGACTAACCAAACTAGTCAACCTAACAATCTTACTAAAGCTAACCTAAACATATAAAAAGGATTTTAACAACATCATATGTTACTAGGGGAAATTCTTTTTTTTTCTTGACTGGTCAACGTCCACAACAGCCTCTCTGCTGCCTTTCTTATTCAGTGCAGGGGTGCCATCTGAGACAAATGTCTCACTCTGCCTCATGGTATATGTGGCCCTGCATTATATATGGATCATGTCATTATATTCTATATAACCTACCGCTGTAGTGAATTTCTATGGGAGGAACTGTAAGATTATAGCCTTATAATATTAAAAATATTATTCTCCCTCTTTACAAGGCACTGGTAAGGCCTCATTTGGAATATGCGGTGCAGTTTTGGAATCCCATATACAAAAGGGACATCTTGGAAATTGAGTCAGTTCAGAGAAGGGCAACTAAATTAATAAGGGGAATGGAGGGGCTCGAATATGCAGGCAGATTAGACAAGTTAGGGCTGTTTACATTGGAGAAACAACGTTTGCGTGGGGACATGATAACCTTATACAAATATATTAATGGGCCATACAATAAACTCTCTGGTGCATTGTTTACTAACAGGTCATATCAGAGGACACATGGACATCCTTTAAGGTTGGAAGAAAAGAAGTTTCATCTTCAGGTTAGGAAAGGTTTCTTTACAGTGAGAACGGTGAAACTGTGGAACTGTCTTCCAGCAGATGTGGTAATGGCAAGTTCATTGAATAGCTTTAAAAAAGGCCTGGATAAGTTTCTAAAACTAAAAAATATTGAGAATTACTGGTATTAATGCATATAGATCTGGTTGATCCAGGGATACTTTCCGATTGCCGTTTGGAGTCAGGAAGGAATTTTTTTCCCCCTTTTTAGCTGGGGTTTTTTGCCTTCCTCTGGATCAACTGTTAGGTAGGGTTAAAAAAAAAAAAAAAAAGGGGGGGGGTGAATAGGTTGGACTTGATGGACGTATGTCTTTATTCAACCTTAATTACTATGTTACTATAATCATACAGTTTCAGGAGGATAAGGAAACCAGAAGTTACAAAGGGGTAGGTTATAATAAATAATGCACCCTGAACTGTAAATTAAAGGGATATTAGAAGTCACCTTGGAGTTCCATACCCTGTATAAAAGGGCCTGCAGCCTTATGCTTTTATATGGTCACGGAACTCCTCAGTGACTTCTAATCTTATAGTTTACAGTTGAGGGTGCATTATCCACTATATATATACTCTCCACTCCATGATTATCATCATTATCATCATTATCATCACAGCTAATACAGATCTCACATTTACATCCCTATTCATATAAAACCTCCGGTTTTACTTTACACGCTGAGAAATAGAACGTTTAGCTGTTCATTATCATTAGTGTCATTCATAAGTAGAGATGGTCGAACTATTGAAAGTTCGGTCCGTTTTCGAACTTTCGAACTATTGTAAAAGTTCGAAAGTTTGAAAGTTCGAAAACGGACCCATTAAAGTCTATGGGAGGCAAATAGTTCGAAAAGTTCGAGTCAAATACAACTAAAATATTAATGGTAACTTAATGTAAATGGCTGTGGGACCTGGGAAATGGTCTGGGGAGCATGTTCCAATATCCAGGACTTTCGTAAAATCGATTTTACTCTTACACGCGCTACTTTCGAGCTTTCGCGTTCGAACGTTCGAGGTAACATGGACATTTTACTCGCAGATTCGATGCTCGCCTATAGGCTTTAATGGAGACTTTACTCGCAGATTCGATGTTCGCGCCTAGATACCATGTACATTTTACTCGCGGATTCGACCGTTCGAACGTTCGAACATTCGATAAATCATCGAAAGTCCGGGAAATATCGAAAGTCCGCGTCCGAGATAGTTCGAGAAGTCCGGGTCCGTTCGAACTCGAACAGTTAGGCTCGAACTCGGGTTCGAGTTCGAGTTCTATGCCATCCCTATTCATAAGGTGCCCGTGCATTAGTACTCACCGACCAGTCCGCAACATTCAATATTTCCGGAACCACCGTTCTAGATCTTCCTCAAGACCAACATACGATTGCAAGGTCCCGCCTGGCCCCGTTCATTTTGTGATTGTTTGCTGGGATCGAATCGGGATACGAATAGGCGGTTCCCGAGATATTGATTGAATGTAGTGGATCAGTCAACAGGTAAGTTACTAATGTATGGGCACCCATAGTCTGTGAGCCGTGACACTGATGGCAGATAAAACAGAATTGGCTGAATGTGTGTATGGTCCCAAAGCCAACAAACTACCACCACCAGTTACTGGCTCCCTTTACTTAAAGGGCATGTCCACCCCCAAAACTATAATCCCCCCAACTACTGGCCCCATCATGTAGTGTAGTGTAATCCTTACCTCACATCCCAGCTCCATAGGGTTCTCCTGTAGTCCCCCCCCCAAAGTCCCAAAAACTGCCCACCAGGAGGCTAGCAGGTCCATATAGGACACTGCCTGCTACCTGGCCTCCCGGAGATCACTGCCATGCGTACTGCAGCCCTTCTCCCCCCTCCCTCTCCCTCCCTCTCCCTCCCTCTCCCTCCCTCTCCCTCCCGTTCTGCTATCCCTCCCCCTAACATAAAACCCCTTCATGTCAGCCTTCCCCCATGTCCCCCAGCCCCAACCGCATACTTTTTATTTTTAGAAAGCTCCCCAATCTTTTACTTACCTCTCCGCTTTCCTGAGCGGCAGCCAATCACGGACGCGGCTGCCAGTCCCGCCCCTCTGCTTGCATTTCCTCGCAAGCAGAGGGCCGGGAGCGCGGCGCAGGAAAGAGGGGAGGTAAGTAGAGTTTGGGGGGCTTTCTAAAAAAATGAATAATGCGGTTGGGGCTGGGAGCCCAGGAGGAAGAACATATTAAAAATTTTATTTCAGGGTGGACATACTCTTTAAGTAACATTGTACCATGTATGGGCACATCGAACTATCATTCTGCATATAGAATATGTGTAACAATCCCTCCTGTGTATTTATGATTGGTCAGCTTTACTTTCCATGAATCTGCCCTCACAGTAATAAAATGTTGCCAATCAGAACCACCAGCAGGATCCCCTCAATATCCCTCTTCCTGCTCCCTAAGACTGGACACTTTTTTTAAACAAACAAATGCTGCTTCTCACTCAGAGCTCAATTAACAATGTAACAATCTATGTAATAATCAATGTAACAATCTATAGAACAAACTATGTAACAATCCATATAACAATCTATGTAACAATCTACAGAACAATATATGGAACAAACTTTGTAACAATCAATGGACAACAGGAGAAGAGGAACAGCAGACATCACAGAGCAAACAGGCACTAGTAATCACCCCATAACATGCTACTGCCTTTAAATACAATATTGACAATAGCGGTGAATTAGGAGATCTAAAGAGATAAGAAGAAACCAAGGTTTCTGATTTGTTTACCCAAATCAGAAGATAAACAGATTTTATATGGTTTTGATTGGGTCATGCCATGGATTGCACCAAAATGTCCACAGTGCTGCTTTATTCCCATAAACTTACACAAGCAATTGTCTAATATAAATAAAGGTTCCCCTGTGGCAAATTCACAATATGATTCCGATGTGCACACACCGTTCAGGTGCACACACACAATTGTTATCAGCACCGAAATATTGGTGGTACCTTTTTGGCCACTGCCTACAGGTGTCAGTCGTTATTGGCCGAAAGTTCAATCAGACATGTTTGTAAATTTCTGTCAATCATGCAGTCTCCCATGCACTGCATGATCAGTTGCGCAGAAAAGTCAGCTCTGACCTTTTTTGACCTGACCACAATACCACAATATTGCAAAGTTGACCACAATATTGCAAAGTTGCATCCACAGTTGTTTAATTACGTCAGTGGTTGTACATTTAATGGGTGACCGAGGCATACAATAAAAACCACATTTGTACAATACCGCTAAGGTATTGTTTTGGCTAGGAGCAGGAATCTTGAGTTCCCCCCCCCCCCCTCAGCGCGGAATCTAAGCACTTGCAAGGATTTCACCAGAGCCTCTGAATGTAAGGACTTCTTAGGAGTGCCAGGTCATGGCCCCAGAGGGGAAGACCCCGATAAGACGGGAACCCACAAAATTAGGAGAGCAAGCCAACAGCAACACTGATAGGCAGAAGTCAGTAACGGAAGTCAGGCCAAAAGATCGGGCAGCGGACAAGGTGCATTAGCGTTTCCTGTCTCTATGAAAGAAAAAAAATATTAAGAAAAATGTAAACGTATAAATTATCCTTTATAATAATTGCAAATTACCAAATGCTTTTAGCAATTTACCTCCACGGTATAAATTCATGACTGTGGTGTAATATACCAATACTGGGCAGTAATCAACTGGTCATGAATTACCAATAATGACCAGTATTCTGTTGCTTTGTTTTATGATGGATGTAAAATAATGGTCATGTCAGATACCGCCCATAATGAGGCCTTTTATAATTTAAATCATAACTAAAATGTCATTGTGAATCACAATGTAGCCATAAAGCCTAACCCCCCTTACTGGCTTCAATTCATACAACCACTAGGGGTCAGCAGTGAAACGTGTTGTTACTTATAGTCAAGAAGTTAGCAAAAGACATCTCAGATACTGGATGCCAGAAATTGCACTGTATTGCACTTCATATCACAGATCTGGGTGTATATTTATTGACTAATTTTATTTTTGTAACTTTTTTATCCTAACTAGTAATAAAATAATTTCAAGGGACATGAAAACTGCCAAATCAGTTTTTAACTAATCACACAGTAATTAGGATTAATTACCACCAATCTTAAATCTGCTTTTATTTTTTTCTCTGACCTTCCTATCCCCTTGTTTTTTAACTCTTACTTTTTAAAGTGGGGTGGGACACAGCTAGTCAGTAAAGAACTGTCAATCACCCAGCTCCTCTCCCTGGCACACTACATGTAGAAACTATCCATTCTATAAATGTAAAGCTTATTTCTCTGTCACTGCATGGCTAAATGATTCAGCATTAAGATCAGTAAAGGGAATAAGTATTATCTGTTGCTGCGCTCTTTCTGTGCAGATAAACCCAATCTTGCAGTTAGCTGCTGTCTGTGTTACTTAAAGGGCATGTCCACCCCCCAAACTGAAAATTAACCTGTGATTGCCCACAATAAACAGTAAAATGACTCCTACCTTTCCTCTCAGTTCACTGTGGTTGCAATGGATGGCCAGACTGAAGTTGGAAATTCTGAACACTAGGAGGCCTCTCTCTTTGCCTCTGGGAGAATTTTGTCATGCGCAGAAGACTCCTCTCCCCCCCACCCTCCCTCCAAAACCAGCGCGCTGAATTTAGTTGTGCTAATCTCTTTTTCTGTAGTGTAGCCTCCCCTCTCCCAGCCCCAACCGCATTGTCCATTTAAAAAAAAAAAATAGGAGAGAACTAACTTACGAACATTCTTCTACATCCTTTGCGGAAGTAACATTACGGGCAGAGGCCACAGGAACAAAGTTCTCTGCAATTTTTTTTAAAAATGGACAATGCAGTTTGGGCTGGGAGGGGGGAGGGCTACACTACAGAAAGAAATGTATTTTAGGGTGGACATACCCTTTAAGTCCCAATGTAGCACTTTACCTAAAGAAACGAATTACAAAATCCCCCCCCACACACACACACACATTCAAACTCCTACAGCTAAAAGAAAATCTTACTTGATTCAAGCAGTGATTACATCACCCAGTGCTGCTTACCTTCCCACAGCAAGCCAGTTTTACTTTCACTATAACACAAAACCACTGGGTGAATGCTATTGGCTATAGTGAGGCACAGATCATCTTCACTGCACATGCTCCACACTCTTATCTGTGCCTCAGTTTTGGGAGGGGTGGATACATAGAGAGGAGACAAGCATACTAACTAGAAGTGAGCTGAACAGGACATGAGGAGATCTAATGACAGAGAGCACTGAGAGCAAAAAGGGATCAAGTTCCTGGCAGAACTAAAAATACAGAAAAGGATAAAGGCAAGTCATTTTTTTCAGTTTCCTGTCCCTTTAATACGCATTTTGACCAGATGTGGTGGTAAGTACTTATACCATTTGTTATATTTTTAATATATGGATTGTATTGGTATTTTAAACTGGTATTAACTTACTTCACTTATCTTTATTTTATATGCCCAAAACTTTGGGTATGTATTTTATGGCCAGCAAAATCAAACATTTGATTTTATCATCTATACACCTGTAGAACCTGGGGCATTGCAAGGACCCAGGGTGTACCTGTTCCCATAAGTACGTGATTTTGTGATTGAATATTGACTGTAAAATGGCAAGCATTACAGGTAACAACACAATGTAGGGGTACTCTACTAGCTCCCAGATAAAAATAGATTTCATTTAAAAAAAAACAAAAATATTTCGTTTCTAACAGTTCCTTTTAAGGGCATGTCCACCCTTAAAGGAGAACTAAACTTAAATTTTTTAAAACCTAATGTGAAAGTTTTTCTCCCCAGAATACCTATACATTGTAAGATTCTTCTCTAGTAAGTTGCATTTAGTACATGTAAGAAATAGATTCTGTAAATAAGAAGGCTTCCATATTGTTGCCAGTACAACCCACAGCTCATGAAGTCATCAAAGAACCACGCCCCCTGACCCCAGTATTCACTTCTCTATGGATAGAGTGTTTTCTATACAGATGTTTATACACCAATATGGAAGTCCCTAAAAAGACTTTGAAAGCTGATTGTTACCATAATCTATTAACCATTCAGTGTTACTTTCTGGAAAATAAACTGTAGGGTAACAAGCAGCTTTCAAAGTCTTATCAGGAACTTCCATATTCCATTTTCTTTAGGAATTGTTTAGCAAAAAAAAAAAAAAAAGCTTCCAAATGTACTGGAGTACTTTGCTTGTTTAGTGGTGGCGCATCGGGTAAGGCTCCAGGTATAATAATACACAATTCAGAAGGTCACAAGTTCAATACTCCAGACTTCTGTTTTTTTTTGTTTCTGTTATGTCCCCAGCAAAAGATGAGGCTCCTAAATGTACCAAAGTGTTCAGCTTACTCAGTCATGGCTCACCTTGTAAGATGCCAGTTATAGAAACACACAGTCCAGAAGGTTGCAAGTTCTAATCCCCATAGTTTCCTTTATTTTTGTTTCCATTATGTTCATAGTAAAAGATTCTACATGTACCAGGTATCTACTAATTATCTCCATTAGCCTAGAGGTAAGAGCTCTGCTTTTAGCAAGACAGAGTAAATGTACTAGTTGCAGGTTCTATTCCCCAGACTTACATTTATTTCTTTTATTTTTGCTGAAATGTTAGTATTCCATTTCTTACATCCATGCTATCTATGAAATACACTGTAAAGATTACTTATTTTTGTATGAAAAGTAAAGTATTAAATCATTGTTAGGACAGGAGCATTGAATGTGTTTAAAAACAAACAACTGAAATCCCTGTTCTGTGTCAGGGAGAGGGAGGATCTCTGTGCTATAATGTGATTGGCTGTCAGCTTCTAGGAAGCAAGGCTGCAACTTCCTTGTTTTGATCTGTTGAGCACTACAGAGCATGTGCCTGTACACAGACACTTAGATGGGGGTTTACCCAGCTAAGGTGGATTGTGGGAGCTGACCCCTAGTACTCACAGGTTGTTTTCATAAATTACCCAATGGCCACAGCAAAGGGAGAGGTGAGACACAGCTTGTTGTATGTTTGTGAATGTGCTCTGTCTATTGGGACAATGTTGTCTGGAGACTTTAGTTCTCCTTTAAAACAAAAAACTAATGACAGTTAGCTTGCCCCTGACTCCTACTTTTATAATTTCAATTTTATTACATGCATTATAAACCAGATATTTATAGGGTGATTAATGTCGCTATTCTGGTAAGCTGGCTCCTCCTTCCATGCAGTCAATTAAGTTATTAAGTACCACTTGGGGACACAGCTCTGTACAAAAAGCCGTACAAGGGGAACAATAAATAAATACATAAATATATAAATAAGTATGTGCATCATAAAATGTACAAGTGTTTGAAACATGCAACATGAGGAAAAAGGTCCCTGCCCTGTAGAGCTTACAATCTAATTACCTCACATCCAATGATTAACTGCTGTTTCTCCCGCTGCCTCCTCTGCACATGGTCAAGCTTATAAAAAGCTCATTGAGCAGAGAGAGGAGGCGGATACCATTGCCAGAAACAAAAGGAACTTATAATGAAATAACTGGTTAAAAATGCATGTAATTAACTACTAAAAAAAAAAAAGCAGTTGGGATTGCAGGCAGATAACTGTTTTGGGGGTGAACTTTCCCTTTAAATATGCCAACAATTCCATCACAACTTGTGCACATGCAGGGGAATGGGACCTGGTGAGACTCAGAAACCTGCATAAAATAATCTTTTCTTTTCAAATCCCGTATTTCCCATGAATTTGTGTTTTACTTTTGCCTATTATTTGATTCTTTAAAATTAAAATAGGCTGAACTCATGGCCCTCCAGCAGTTAGTAACCTAAAATCCCCAGTATTCCCTGAGAGATTAAGAACAGCTACATTTGTGTGGGGATGCTGAGAATTGGAGTTTAAAGGGAAAGCCCAGCCCTCAAATTAAAATGTATATACAGGTAAATCACCCCCAAAACTTTAATAGTTTGAAATGTGAAATATATAAGTCTAACCTGAAATACTGCACAATGTCCTGTTACTCCTGTTTCAGCTTCCTGGTTATGGATAAGACAGTTGATGTCACAGCCAATCTTGACTGAATGTTAATCCCTTAGCTGTCTCTTCTGTGCATGCTCAGGCGCAGTACAGGTCACTAAATTGCTCAGTTTTCATTAAAAATCATTAAGGCATACTATATTGAATTCAGAGGACAAAGTATGATATATCAACATATTTTTAAAGAGGTCATTCTTTCAAAAAGATGTTATTGTGAGGGTGGAGTTCTCATTTAAAACCAGCTGTAAAAATACCACAGGTTATTGGAATAGAGGTGGTCAGTTACCAGAAAAATCATTCCTTACCTACTCTCTATATATATTTTATAGCTTTGTTCTCCTTTGATGCTAATTTACATAAATACTGGAATGCTCTCCCTCAGTGAGTCTATGATGAAGCGGCCATGTAACGTATGTTATGACACTATTCGTCGCGGCTGATTCCTGAGTTACGTATCGGTCCGCTCCCCAGTATCTCTTTTCTGCTTGAAGTATCGCGGGACTCGCTGAAGTCTCCTTTCGGGAGGAGGGACCTGCATGCTGGAGTACAGCATAGTGTGGATGAAACACAGACGCCGTAGATGAGTGCTCCTGCCCTGGACCTCGGTATGTTATATTTATCTTACATAAATACTGTAAGTCTGATTTCACTAAAATGTGCCTTGTGCAATATAGACCAATGTTGCTAAAAAACCCTATTGTTTTTTATTAATGTCATGGATTGGGAACTTTCATTCCTCTCTCCTGAGAATTACTGAGCAGGTGTCAACAGATGTAGAAAGAATCCAGAGCACAAAATGAAGAAATATGAAGCCAATTTGGTTTCCCATCAGAACCTGAAGGTGGGCACAAAACGTGCCAGGGTTACTTGCAGGTTCCCTATCATGTGCTGTGAATTCAATATATATTAAAGATTGTGTACACTGGAATTTTTTTTTAATTGCCAATTATTGGAAAATATAATTCTTCCCAACTATCACTGTCACTTTTTTTTGTTGGATCTGTCCCCTATTTCTTTAGATATCCAATCTGAAACATCTTACACTTCAGCTGTCAATCAAGTGCACAAAACTTTTTTGTTATGTGTAGTTTTGCTGTAGCTGAAATGGTGATAGTTGGTAGGTGAACTACATAGTGGGAAATACCCTCTCCAATGCTGCCTTATAGGGATTACTGAGCAAGCTTGCCCTTACAGAGTGTCCGAGAGTCTTTCAGGGAGCTAGGAGACTGAGCTTGTGCAAAAAGCTGGGTACACACACTAACGATAAAGCCCCGATACTGTCGGATCCGACAGTATCGGGGCTTTATCGTTATGTGTGTACGCTCGTTTCCCGAACTATAGAGGAGTCTAGCGCGGCCGATGGAAACACACAGTCCCGAGCGTTCTCCTTATGAAGTTCATAGGGAGAACGCTCAGGACTGTGTGTATGCAGATCTTTGAAAGATGGCAGACATGATCTTGCAGATTCTGTCTGTCATCTTTCAGAAATCTGGACTTTAGTACTAGCTAAAGAAGTACTGGATTGAAGTCAAGCAGTAATTTTTTCAGTGTACAACTCCTTTAATGAAGTGTTGATTTATGAATACTTTATTTCACTGCAGATTCTTATAGGTATTGAGCTCCCATGCTTTGTTTACCTGTACTTAATTTACTTGTGGTTGTGAGCTCTCCTTTTCGCATAGATGGTGTAGGTGAGCACTATTTATTGTGCTAGCCAATATAGTTTGTTGGCTGCATTTTGTGTATATTAAAAATATACAGGGAGATTCAATAAAATTTCTTATCGTTAAAAATAGTGCTACTTTTGCCCCAACCAATCAGATCTTATTTAACATTTAAAAGCTAACATCTGATTGGTTCAGGCACAATTAGCACCATTTTAAACGATAAGAACTTTTATTGAATCTCCCTGATAGTTTGAAATTTCTTTTTGCACGTAGTAAATTTGACTATACATGTACTTAAAGGATAGGCTCACTCAAAAAGTGCATTAATTGATGAACAGGAGGTAGAGGAGCTATGTTATAGCATTTGCGCTAAAGTATAGCATACGCCAGAAGCAGCTGGTAACTGTCAGAGGTGGCTGCAAGGGATCCTGCTCGCGGGTAAGTTTTAACACTGCAATCCCGGCTCCTGCAACAATAATTGAAGAACAGGAGGTAAAACATAACTGATTTACCCTTTTACTCCAAGTTAACCTTAGTCGTTTCTGAACATTGCTTTAAGGTTTTACAAAAGAAGCTCTCACAAACAGTAAACATTCTCTTCCTGTATTTCGAAAGAAATACATTTTGGTTTAAAAATTATTGTAATAAAAGCTACATTCACTTGCTCTGACAGTTGCACAAATCGAGGTGTAAACTGATTACATACATTTCCAACAGTGAGCCGTGTCTTGTGTCAGGGTAATCTGTCAGTGCACAGAGCTATGAAGTCACTACTGAGGCTGTGGCCATACTATAACATGTGGTCACACACATTACCATGTATTTGTGTCGCAATTCTGTCAAAGTTCCATTATTGGAACTCATGTGATTATCAAAAAACTGATCGCATGCACCCCGAAAGGCTTGCAGTGCACCCAGAGTGGCCATCCACACTGTGTTAGCCTGGCATGGGTTTCTAACAGAATTGTAAGCGCGTGAGAAATGTGTTAGTTTGGTCCAGCCCTTATTAAACTTTTCTTGACCTGGCTGGGCAATAATAAAAAACAATTTACAGGGAGATTCAATAAAAGTTCTTATCATTAAAAATGGTGCAAATTTTTCCCCAACCAATCAAATCTTTTGAAAGCCAACATCTGATTGGTTGGGGCAAAAATAGCACAATTTAAAGAACTTTTATTGGGTCTCCCTGTTAGTAAAGAACACATGTAAAACTGAAACCTTCAGAATTACCAATAGTTGTTTCCAATGTTGCCAATTTAAGAGGAGTTACATCAGGAATTCTCAAAAGGTGTGCCTCTAGATTTTTCAAGAATGAGACAACTCCCAGCATTCCTCAAATACAAACATCTGGTGGGACACTGTTTGAGAATCCCTGACATAGATGTTTGTTAGAAATATTCATTTTAGCTTTTGTTCTCGTTTGAGTGAACTGGACTGCTTTCAGTAAAAATGTCCCGTAACATGTCACATTGTGCAATTGCTGCATTCATGAAAAAAAATTCTTATGGAGTGTAATCAGTTTCAAGTATATACTTAAAAAAAAATACCAAGCATCGTTATAAAAGCAATGATTTGTCTTTAAAATTGCAACGAAAAAAAAAAATATCAAAGTAAGTATCATGATAATGGTTGGTGAAGCATTAAAGGCAATTCATTTTGAGTCTTAAAAGTATCTAGTGTTCATATATTGTAAATAAAAATAAACCCCCCATTGTTCAATACAGTCATTAATCTAATCTGTACATTAGCAGAGATTTAGCTACTTTCCATGATCTTCAAAACATCATCCATAATGGAGGGTCCTAGATCAACATGAAGAGACAAGATGGATCCTGCATGGGCAAGGATTCTTTCTTCCCGTTCCTCTGCAGTGAAGCCAAAATGTGTAGGCCCATCTTGTGGAAGGGTAACTCCTCTCTCTTCCATCAAAGTATTCTTTTTATCATCAAGGTGAAGTCTTGGGGGTTTTGGTGGAGGAGACTGCAGGCAAGAAAGAGCCTGTGATTCCCCAATAGTAGGTAATGAGATAGCATTCTTTAGCAGTGGGGAAAGAAGATCTGGATGGGTGGGTGGTGGATTAAGAAGATCTGAAGGGGATGTGGGTGGTGTTGCATTAGGAGAAGAAGCAGAGGATCCAGGCAGTGATTGTGGAAGGAGGTGGAATTTTCCCTGTAAGAATGAAATGTCTCCAAACATATCCCCTTCCCCGCTGCCAATGTGAATAGTATGTCGGAAATCCCCAAGTGGTGGGCTAATCATGTCTGGTGACAGGATGTCCCTTAGTTTTCCTTTACGGGTGCTTCTTTTAAGGTATATTGGGGCCTTAGTTGACATTATTCCAGTCCCTTCACTTTTCACTCTTATTGGACACTCCTAAATTCCAATATCACATGGTGTCTCGAGGATTCAACTGAGTAAAAGATTGGTTGGTGTTCTGCAGAATAAAAAAAAAAAAAAAACTTATTGTGTACACGCCAAAGGCTTGTCAAAAACCTTGGACCTGAAATAGAAATATATATAATAAATATGTGTACATATTGTAATATGGATTACTTATTTATTTTATGCAAACATTGGACTATCCACTGTCAAGTAAAACCTGACAGTTATATACACACAGATTTATACAGGTATGGACAAGTTAAAGTCAATAATGCTCCAAGGAAAGTAGGGGAAAGCATTTGTGTTATAATTAAGACAAAAATCTCTGTGTAGAGCCAGAAGGAACATTTCTTCTAAGTGTCTGGCTGGCTCTTGTGATATGTCCAGTCCTGCACTTAGGGGCCACAATGGTTAAAAGGGCACAGAAGTGTTTTTTTAATAGCGCATACGTCAGCATGAATTATTGCTCAAAGCAGAGCAAACTGTATTGCCAGGTGTCTTGTCACCTGTGTAACAAGTTTGAATCTCTGCAGTCAAATGTCAATAAATCAAAACTTTTTGAAACTATTTGTAAATGTTGAGAGGCTGCGCAGGTTTTATTCCTGGAAAAGTTTTCTGGGTAATGAGCTTTTGCACCTTTGGTCAACTCAAACATAAATCAATGATGTAAACATCTGGTGTCATCACAGTGGGTACAAAAAGGAAAGGCAACCAGCAGCCCTCCAGATGTTTTAAAACTGCAACTTACAGCATTTCCTGTCTGTCCATGGCTGTTGCACGGTTCTTCTAGGGGAATGCTGGGAGATGTAGTTTTCAAATTCTGTCGGGATACGGATTTCCTATGCCTAGCCAAGAAAAATATATGAGACAAACAAGAGAAATAACCCCGTTATAGCTTGGTATAGGCTAGCATAGAAATCAGATTTTACAAGGCTTGCATTAAAGCCACACAGAGGGTAAAGTGTTGATTGGAAATTTACACAGACCCACAATCTTTATACTGAATAGCCGCAAGACCAGCACTTAAAGCTCTGGATAATCTCTTCCATAGTTTCTTCTTTAATACCTGGTCCAATCGGCAACCTTCCAATTTATGTAAGTCCATCACCCCACTGACATACAAATGCATGCAGCCAAGAGTGCTGGTAGCTGTAATTCTGTTTTTGTAAAACATCCCAGGTTAAAAGAGAACTAAACCAAAATTTTTATACTCCGTAGTCTGAAAGCATACACACATGCGATCGTGGGTGCTAACGCAGGATGTGTATGCACGTCCTTTTTGGCTGACAATTGTTCTGTGTATTTATCGAAATGAACGGCCATTCATCAAAACGGGCAACAAGTCTGACCGAACACCTGTTTCGCCCGATGAATCGCCCATACACTGAACAATGGTCACCAAAAACAGATGTGCATACACATCATGCATCTGGGGATGGTGATTGTGTGTGTGTATGAACCTTAAGAACACCAATAAACTGTAAATTACGTCAGTAAATGCAATTACCTGAAGAACTGGATAAGATAATGGTGCATTTGTGCACTGTCTGGCCACATTCCCTTGCCTAATATGGACTCCGATTTGCTAGAGACTTCTTCAGTTATTTTAGAATCCAAAAAGAATAGTTTGGCTACCCATATTTTGGAGTAGTAAATGAATGTTCCTTAGCCATCAGGTATAAAGCTACATAATATGTAAAATTTACTTCACATTGAATGTGGTTGAAACATCTTTGTGTTCTGTGAGGTCAGGTACATTTATTGGACCTTTGCCTCATTTATATATCTTTTTAACTTACCAAGTATACCTGAAACAGCACCACTCTTAAAATACCAGCGACTAATGCAATAACAGGTGTAAAAGGTTGCCTATGCTTTTAATTTGCAGTAACCAATCAGATGTTCACTTTTTACTGGGTTATTTAAGTTAGAAAACATCCAATTGGTTGCTAAAGATTAATAGCAAGGGCATTTTAATCAGTCTTTTGATGTCTTATAAATCAGTTGTTCAAACTGTGGCACACTTGCCAATATAAATCGGTCACTTAAAGGACAACTCCACCCTCATAAGAACATCTTTTAAAAAAATGGCTTCTTTAAAATATGTTGATATATCATAGTTTGTCCTATAAATTCATTACTGTATGCCTGCCCCTATTCCGCTTCTGGATGCCTCATGGAAACTGAGCATTTAGAAACCTGTACTGAGCCTTTACTGAGCCTGGGCATGTCAGAAGAGGCAGACAGGGGATTAACATTCAGTATTGGCTGTGATGTCAAATGTCAGTTGATAAAATCTGAAGAACCAGAAGCAGAAACAGGGAAACAGGACATTGTACAGGATTTCAGGTTAGACTTATATAGTTCAGATTTCAAACTATTACCGTTTAGGGTTTTGGTGGGTGTTTTATCTGTATGCAAGTTTTCATTTTAGGGCTGGACTTGCACTCTGTTAGGGTTAGGCCACACTAGCGCGTTTTTCACGCGTTCGCGTTTTGCGCTCGTGATTTTCACTAACATGGAAATTGCGGGAACACGAATGTTCCTGCGATTTCTGATGCGCATGCGATTGTGCGTCCGTTCGAGTTTTTGCTGCAATCGCTTGCGTTTTCGCTTTAAAAATAGCGAAAACACGAGCGCAAACACGAAAACACCTAAGGGACATTATACTCGTGCAGTAACTGACCATTCTTCCATCTCTGACATTAGAGAACATGCCGAAATAGAGGGAGGAGCTTTAAAACCATTTGTTACTGCAGGAGTATAATTCTTGAATTCTTTAATAGTATTTGGGTATAATTATGTATTATAAAGCAACAACATGTGCTTTATAATATGTTCAAAAAATTTTAAAGGGTATGTCCACCCTTCTAAAAATTTTTTTACATAACATACCCCCTGTCCCAGCCCCAACCGCTATATTTGTATCATCAGAAAATGCCCAAAACATTACTTACCTTCCCTCTTTCCTCCGCCACACTGCCAGGCCCTCTGCTTGCGAGAAAATGCAAGCAGAGGGGCGGGACCGGCAGTCGCGTCTGTGATTGGCTGAGCAGCAGCCAATCACGGACGCGGCTGCCGGGAGTTCAGTGCGGCGGAAAGAGGGAAGGTAAGTAATGTTTTGGGCATTTTCTGATAATACAAATATAGCGGTTGGGGCTTGAGGGACAGGGGGAATGTTATGTAAAAAGATTTTTACACTAGTGGGAGGGAATCCTAATCGGGAGGGAAAGGGAGGGGGAGAAGGGCTGCAGTACGCATGCCAAACATCTCCCGGA
Organism: Hymenochirus boettgeri; assembly: GCA_019447015.1. Lineage (NCBI taxonomy): Eukaryota > Metazoa > Chordata > Amphibia > Anura > Pipidae > Hymenochirus > Hymenochirus boettgeri. Next base: position 51,393,754 of record CM033472.1, read on the forward strand.
GGCCAGATAGGAGGCAGAGTCCTATATGGACTCTATCCTCCTGGTGGGCAGTTTTGGGGACTTTGGGGGGGGGGGGGGAAACTACAGGAGAACCATATGGAGCTGGGATGTGAGGTAGATTAAACTACACAATGGGCCAGCAGTAGTGGGGGGGAGGAGTATAGTTTTGGGGGTGGACATGCCCTTTAAATATATTTTTAAATTGAGATAAAAAAAATTTGTAATGTGTCCAATGAATATATTCCCTATCAATATGTAGAGTCTCACCTCTGGTTCTCTAAAATCACACCAATGTCACATTTCTCTAAACAGGAGATCCTATAAACCGACACTTTAAGAATAAATTGTCCTTCGTGTGACAAGCACAAAGTCTAATGCAAAAAAATTAATTAAATCATTCAAAAGCAACAGCTCTAGAAATCACGGTTCCAGAATCTTTTGCTCTTGGCAGCCTGAAAACAACATTCTAAACTCCATTTGAATCAGCACATTGTACATCACATGGACAAACAGATTATGTTGTGTGGATTGTTTGTTTCAAGTAGGTCAATATATAGGGATTAGAGAACAGAAGCAAATATTCAGAAAATGGGCAGTCCGTGGGAACAGGAGGCCTGATAATCCTATATAATCACGCGCAAACGCGTGTGTATGCATGGCCATTTCGCCCAACAATCGTGCCATGTCGGCCGAAATGGACGTTCAGTCGGGGCTCCTTGATGATCTGCCCGGCGGATCGGTCAACGAGCCCCGACTGAACGGCCATTTTTAGGCTGACAAAGTGCCCATACATGGCACGATTATCTAAAACAGCCATGCATAAATATTGTGCGTTTCGGGGCGGTCCCCGCAAGTGTGTATGCACCATTAGCTCTTGCTACTGGAGCGCACACCTTAAAGTTAAGATAAACCTGTAAATAGTGTGTTGCTAACAGCGGATGTGAAGTAAGCTTAGCTAGATCAGTTTATGTTTTACTCTCTCTCCTTTAAAACAATACAAGTATTCATTAGCAGGACACTCCGGTTAGAGCAGTTTTTCTGGAAGTTAATACAAAATAAAGTAAATAAAAAATGCTTGCTTAACTTTACCACCGGAGTGCTATATTTACTCTGCTGACACTGTGAGAGAGGAGAGAGTATCAGCTAAAAACAAGAAAGAAATACACCATTCCATTTTAGGTGGAGGGGGATATATAGATTGTCCCATGGGGGGGAACGCACCATGCAATTTTATGGGCCCAATCGACAGATATTCAGTGCATTGGTTGATTGGTCCATAAGATATGCATGCTTTTGTTGCTGCCTGCAAATGACCGAATCGGACGCATCAGAAAACCATGGTCAATTGTGCAGACCCCTATAGGTCCAACGCTCGATCATGGCAAACTATCTGCCGTGGCTACTTTTGCCACGACAGACAGTGCTTTGTCCTGGCCGACCGGTCGCTAGTGGTGAACAGTCGGTCAGGACGAAGGATCAAGAGGTGTGTACCCAGCTTTAAATGCAATTATAGTATATATTAATAATTAAATAATTTACAGTAGAGGTGCATTAGCCACTATATAACATGTTCTCTTTTAAAAGAATTTGGCTTTTAGGTTAATTTTAAAAACTAACTAGAAATTCATTGGGGCGTTCAGAATGACATTATTCCTTTAATCTCTGCCCATTATTTGTAAATTCACTCTTTTAAAAGCTACGTGACATCTGACCTCTGTTTGAAGAACAATAAAGCAATAAAATTAAAGTACAAATACTTTCTCAGCAGCTTATCAGGATATGCAAAGGAGACCCTCAGCCACCCTGGAGCAGGATCAGTAGTGTTCATGGATATAAGGAACAGCTATAGCAAGGGGTGAGCATTTCACAGGGGGCCATATGATAAACTTGGATTATCTTGAAGGACCGGACCAAAAGTTTCAACTCAAATGTCATTATAGACATTACAAAACTGAATTTTATAAAAAGATTTAATATCCCTGGTTCATTGGATTTTTTTTTTATTATTAGTTGCCTTTTTATTAGAAGGTGTATAATATTTTAGATCCATTCCATCAAATTCAATTAATCAGATCATTTTTAAATTAAAATAAACTTAATAAAAATAAATTTATAATTATTTATCCAGTCTGAGACAATCAATTAACATTTTTTTTTTTTTATAGGGTACAGCTCTAGAATTGCAGTGGCATGTTTAAGGGGGGGAGGGGGGGTTACTGGTGCCAGAAATTCCCTCCTTCTGCTTACTCAGTGCAGTCGGTTTAGTTTCTCCTAGTGCTCCTTAGTTTCAAAAAATAGATCAAGTCTGTCCTGTGATTGACAGCAGCATAGAGAACGGTATCAATATTAACCCTTTAGCTGCCTAAGGTGATTTCCGAGACGGAGTTTTGATAAAGTACCTTGGCCTAGCCCTTACTGTACCTACTCCACTGTGATGAAGTTTAGCGAGCAGGTATAGGGCACATTAAAAGGTGGCTGTATAACAGATTGTCAACATTGCAATGTAATATATATATATATTATAAACAAACTCAATAGTTCTGTATATTCTCTGTTCAGAACAATCATCCAATGTGCCTATACATGGTCCGATGTTATAAGGCTCTCTTCTACTCTAGTAAATGGAGGTGGTAATGGAATTTTTTCCATGATGGTAATCATAGCAAGTAGAAAATATATATAATAGTACATGATCCATATATAATACAATATAGGGATGTATTTGGTCATGAACATTCAAGGTTTGTTCAGTTGTGACACATTTAGGAATCTCCCTCCTGAAAATCCTGCACTTGCCCCTGTACTGAGGGGCCAGTAAGGGGTAATCAGGCCTAACTTTTCCCAGGTATGATCTATAGTTCAGCAAGATAAGTTAATATTAATGAAACAAAACATTTCAGTTTTACCTTGGGTCCAAGTGAGTTTTTGACCACAGATAGTTTCATACCCTAAGGGACTGAGGTCTCCACACAAGTTGATTTTAAATGAAAGGCCAATTTCCTACCTTTAAACTGAGCCATCACCCACCTCTCTATGTTCTGAACAGCCAAATATATCAAGAAATCACTGATCATAAGATTAGGAGGTGGGAGGTTCTGAATCTGCAGTCACAATTACTAGTTCCTCCTTCTATTCTGTGGTTGACACATGCTCAGGAAGAGATTGAGTTACAGTGACTGAAGGAGGAGTAGGAGGGGCCAAAGGGGATTTCAAGGGAACTGCAATGGGAGTCCACAAGGAGAAGACACAGGAAAGAGGGACTGTCACATGGTTTCAGAGCAAGAAGTGCAGGGGATCTGGTGATGCTACCATATCACACAAACATGTAAATCTTTTCAAAACTACGCAAAAAAAGTAAAATTGCAAAAATACTCAGGAAAGCAATTCCTGTCAATTTGCCTAAAGTAATTTTTGAACCACAGTTACCCTTTATCAGTGATGTCAAAACGGACTTAAAGGTGGCCATACGTTAGGAAGATTTTACGTACCAGATCGAGTGATCCCACAACATTAGACCGATCCTGCCGGAACCGCCTTTCCCGTGGGATTTGCGATTGGATGTCGGTATAATGTTGTGGGATCGCTCGGTCTGTAAATCTTCTGAATGTATGGCCACCTTTATGCAAGGACCATGTTTCGCATTAAATCTGTTACATAACCTGCAGTAGTTCGAGAGAGAGAAGGACATTAGAGATTCACTATGTAAAGAAAATGGTCCATAAACTTGTTATCAGTTTAATACTCTCTCTTTTGTACAAGTTTCCACTCTTTTTGCACTCCGGTTTTGCCAAAGTTACAGGTCAAGAAGTTGGCTTTGCATCAAAATTAATCACATCATGGTTTTGAATTCCCAGTACTCAGCTTTAATGTACCACTGAATGAAATAGGGTGGCAGAGCACAGTGGCTTAGTGGTTAGCACCTTGCAGCGCTGAAGTCCTGAGTTTCGATTCAACCCTTGGACACATCTGCAAGAAGTTTGTATGCTCTCCCTGTGCTTGCGTGGGTTTCCTCCGGGCACTCCAGTTTCCCCCACAATCAGAGACATACAGATAGGTTGTGTCAAATAAATGTATTTAGATTGTAAGCTCTTCGGGGCAGGGCCTGATGTGAATTTATACATGTAATTGTAAATTACCACACACGATCCAACAATCATGCGATATCGGAGTATAGTTGCCATAACTCAGAATTTTTAAGAGGTAAACTTAAGCTGGGCACACACTGTACTAATCTTTAACAGATGGCAGACAATCTGTATGATCTGGCTACACACAGTCCTGAATGGTCTCCCTATATTGAGTATAGGGAACATTGATCGGGACAGCCACATACCCTAGCGATCCCGCCCTGCTCCCTTTTATTACAGTGAGCTGTGCGCAACTGAGGGCTAGGTCACACTAGCGTGTTTATTACGTGCATACAATCAACTTTTGCGAGGAAAAAAAACAAAATTCCAGGCTAATGCAATGTGGGTGACCACACTGTGTGCGCTGTGTTTTCGGAGCGCATGAGAATTTTTTTAATGAATCGCATGCATTCTGATAACGGGATATTGGCGGAATCGCAAATGCACGGTAACGTGTGTAAAACTTGTGATATTGTTTGCACATCTTATGCAAGTTACTATGCATTGTAGTGTGGCCGCAGCCTGAGGGCCCTTTTCAGTCAGTAACGAGCATTCCCAAGGCCACACACTTTGCTGTGGTACTCAGTACAGTTCACTTTTAAATAATTATTTGTTCCAGGAGACAGGAAGGATGCAAATAAACAGGTAGCAAGGCTGGATGTGTCAGTGTAATCAGTACATAGTAAAGGGACACTGTTTTCAGAGATTGTATTTCCTGCTTTATGCAATACTATACTATCCAGGAAACGGAAAGGAGACAGAAAACAGATTAACTAGTAGAAAAATAAACATTTCAAATCTCATCGTTTTCCAAATCATTTTTTTTTTTTTTTTTTTTTTTTACAAATGAGAACAAAACGCGGAGAATCTATAGGTTTTAATAAACAGAGGAGGTAGAAGGGAAAATAATGATTGGCATATCATTTGTTGTGAAAGAGCATTGTGGTATCTGTAGTTCTCGAAAAAAAAAATCCACTGGAGAGAAAGTTTTGCCTCCCCTATAACCGACAGTAGCAATAGCACTGTGTTTAAATATTCTATGGTCAGCACACAGCAAACAGACACTTCTGTGTACACACACATGGGTGCCAATTCTCCAAATCCTCTAACCGTGTTATTAAGGAAAGTTCTGGTACACACAGGGCAAACTGTCGCAAGCTTTCTGACGGATCTCCAATCAATTGATTAATCAGTAGCCAATTGGTTTGATGGAAAATTGTGTGGATCATATTTTATCTCTATCTATGACAGTCGGTTGAAGCTGAAATATGAAAATCGGTCGAAATTTACAGACCAAACTTTATTTTTACACAATTTTGCCTGAAGATCAGTCGTAAACAATCAGTCATTTCAGAAATTCCACCAATCACCTGCATGATCTGATCAAAATACCAGATCAGTCAATCAGGCTAAAATATTGTAAAGTGTGTGCCAGCCCTTAGGGAGTCTTGATCTATACAGTTTCAATATGTCCTTTAATTAACATGTGATATTACCATATGTGGGGTTAATTAAAGGGCTTGTTCACTGTGTTTGTGAGTACAACTCCCCTATACGTTTATTGTAGTCTACACACAGTCTGCCTGCAAACACAGAAACTAAACAAACTAAAGCACTTACTGAATGTGCTCCTCCAGGGTAAATGTGGACGTGGTTGGGAGCGGCTTCACTTCCACCTTCCTGACTTCAACTGTCCCATATCCAGATTTAGTGGAGAGTTTATAAACTTGCAGCTCTCGCAGCCACAGCCCTGCTGAGTCTAACTAACTTGGAGGGAACCACCCCCACTATTAGGCACCAGCCAATCAGGAAACATGAAACACACTCTTTAGCTACATAGTAAAGCTTGTTTAAACTACTGCTGTAATCATATGCACAGAGTGAGCTGTATGGGGAGGGTCTTTCCCTTATTCAGTTTATTAGAAACAGAATGAATGGATGTTTTATGTGGAATCAGATAATTACCAATAGCACAGGCATTAAACCTCTAAGGTTCGTAAACACGTACGATCTTCGCAATGAAGAGCGACCCCCAAGAACATGCACACGCGTGAAAACAGCCATTTTAGCTTATGACAAGTGTGTATGCATTCTTTCAGGCGTCATTTGTTGATTCCCCAAATGATGTCCGATCAAACACATACGTGCAATTATCAGCCGAAACGGGCGTTCATTGCCCAAGAGCATCATGGTCGGGGGTCGTTCGTCGGTGCAAAGATTGAACGTGTGTACGAAGCTTTAGTTTTATATTTTCATTGTGGTAGATATTGAAAGGCACCAATATTTCTGTACCAATTGATTCCAAGCCTGGATTCAGCTGGAAAATTAACTAAACCCTTTACGGTCAATCGGAAGTAATGATACATTTTTTGCGCCAAAAGGAATGCAATTATATTCTGCCAACCTAGCACTGCAAAAACCAATAGCACCTCATATAACTTTCTATAATGTCTTAACTTTGCATGTATTAAGACAGGGGTCCCCCAAAGTGATACATACTCTCAGAGGTGGAAGACACTAGCCACAGGGACTATGAGGCTGTGGCCACCCTAGCAAGGTACGGAAATGCTTGGGAAAATCCAGATCCCAATGCAGCGCATATGTGCTGCCATTGTCCGCATATCAGAGCACACGCGACCTGCCCAAAAATGGTGATCTTGTGTGCTCCAATAATGGATCAGAGTTCAGCACAAACAGTGTGGTCTGGAACATTTGAATGCACTGGCATACAATACGAATTTGTGCCTGAGAATCGTGCCAGTGTGGCCTAGCCCTGGGAAATGTATTGCAGTCTTAAACTGGCTACACATGCATGTATCTTCCAAATCAGAAAGCAATCCTGATAAGCAATTATGTACCTCCTTGCACCATTAGCTAGAAATCTGTTCAAGTTACCAATACAATCTACAGATACAAAGACAAAAATCACCTTTTGAACTTCTGATAATCGATCAAGGATTAAAAGAAAGGAACAGTGATTGGTTTTTAACTGGTTTATTTTGTGTATGGCCAGCTATAGCTTAGCTTTTAAGGGGCATGTCCACCTCCAAAATTACATTTGATATTCTAATAGAGAAGCACCCAAAACTCTAAGATCGTTATACTCACACTGCCCAGAACTGCACACAAAGCTAATTATTCAGTCCAATACTTTTTACTTTTACTTCCAGGTTGAACTGGAGACACAGCCATGATGTATGATGTCAAGACCAATGAGTCAACCTAGAGGCTTATCTATCGAGAGCAGTGGAAAGCTCATCTGAGCATGTGTGAAAGCTCAGAGATTTCTCTGAGCTCAGCATGGAGCTGCCTGCAGGGTTTGTGCTGAATAATAAGTTTTGTGTGCAGTTCCAGGCAGTGTGAGTATAAAGATCTTAAGGTTTTGGGAGCTCCTCTATCAGAATAACAAATGTAATATGTGGGTTAGATATGCCCTTCAAAGTAGAAACTGAGAAAACTTAAAGGGCACATCTACCCCAAAACTTCATCAATCACCCCCCCCCCAATAAAACTCAAAACCACCTCAAAAGTGTCTGTTTCCTGTACATCCTCCCAATATTTTCAATATGACAGCAGTTCCCCTGAGAATCTTGTACGATCTGAGAGCTTTGGTGTACAATCAGAGGATGAATCTCTGGGTAAGCCCTTTAGTCACTGGTCGCAAAGTCAGGATTCCCAATCTTAGTATGCGGTCATACTGACATTTTGGGAGGATTTATATATGAAACAATCGTTCCTGTGCATGTGGGAATAAGGCAAATTCATAATCAGATTCCAATGGTACCGACAGGATTGGCCCTATATCGCCAATGTGTTTACGGCCAAAATGACGCCAGTGAACATTCCGCATCGGCAACAATGGTTCCGGACAGAAAATTTTAAAAAGTATAGGGAGTTGGCTGCTATTGTAGGGAGTATGACAGTTATGAACGCTCTCCCTCTACTTTATATAGGGAGAACAATTGTGATTTTGTATTCCCATCTGTCAAAGATGTCAGACAGAATCTTGCAGATTCTTTCTGTCATCTTTGATAGATTGGTACTGTGTTCCCACCTTTAGTCATATGTATATAGAAACATTTACTTTACCACCCATAACACTGAACAGACTTTGCAAATGGCCAGTTGTAAAATCCACATAAGGGCAAGACCACACTGCGCCGCACACACAATCGCAAGCGATTCCAGTGCGATTTTTGATGAGTTTTTCTTTAGAGATAGAGAAACGCATGTGATTGCGCATAAAAATGCAGATCGCATGCATTTGTGATTCGTAAACTGATGCGCAATCGCATTGCACCAAAAACACGCTCTCAGTGCGTTCCCACAATTGCAATGTTGGGGGGGGGAAATGCATGCGCAAATGCACCAAAATCACCATAGTGTGGCCTAGCCCTTATACACGCTGAGCACCCATTTACAGGTATTGTCAGCAATTGCATCTTTGTACACTCCCCAGGTTTTAACAGCCTGTGTATTCACATAATAATGGTTCATGTGATCTAATATCATGTGACATATAGGATATAGAATCAATTTTACTGCACAGTGCAAAATACTTGGCCGAGATCTGTGTATTTAACAATATAGTTGGAAATGCTGAAATACCTTGGGGGATACATTTAGGAACTAGGACTAAGCCACACTATCATGCTTTTTTGCGTTTGTACATGTTTTTTCCGATCATTGAAATCGTGGCAACGCACTGAAAACTGGGTGCGATACGATTTGCGTTCCGCACTTTTTATCGCAATTGCGCGCGTTTTTCTAGATCTGATGAAAAACGCATGCGATTCCGTCTCCGCCGCAGTGTGGCCGTGCTCTAAAGGAACTATAAAATGTCAATTTTTCTGAAGATAAGGCAGCAATTAAATTCACTGTATTGTATGCTAAGGAGGCATCTATGATAACCAATTAGGTACTTTGTGTAAACACCAAAAAAAAAAAATAAAACTCCACTTGGTGCAGTTTTCTTTGTGCACCAAGTGGTGGCCTATTGCATTTAACTTTCTAGCAGATGCTCAATATTATTTATTGTACAGGACTCAAAACTTATTTTCACCATGGAAAGGAATTATTGGTTGCGCAGTCCTATTTGTTTTTTGTTCTTGGACTGGTTGTTTAAATTCAAGTCAGGCAATAGTAATCGCGTTACATGGCACACATGGGAAAAGTTCACCATGCCACAATTTTACAAGGAAGAACATGTTTGTTGAAGGTAAACAAATGCTTTGTGCAATCAACCCCCCCAAATAAACACAGTTTATCTACAACTTCAGTAAGTTTTTGCATAGAGGTCTGCACTCTATAGGGCATCTGCCAAAGACTGCTTTCAGGGTTGTAATGGATCAGCAGATTTTTTGTGGCAGGTAAGTGTCAAGCTATTTTTCCTAGACTATTGTTGGCTTTCAAAGGTTAGACAAAACATGGCTTCTCTCATTTCAGAAGTATAGGATTTGGTCAGACAAACCTCCATTATATTCAATACAAGATTTACTGCTTGCCTTGAGTGTCTAATCAGATCATAAAATAATTTACCCTTTCCTTGACTCACAACCAGCAATTAGCTTACAATGGAACATGTAAAGAGAGCTGCATGTTGTAAAATACACACTAAGGGTTAGGCCACACCACTGCGCTTTTTTTGCGTTTGCGCTTTTTTCATATTGAAAATGCGGCAATGCATTGAAAATGCGGCAACGCACCGAAAATGCGCGTTTTCGGGTGCGTTGTTTGCGTTCCACATTTTAAATCGCATGCATTTTTCAATAGTTATGAAAAAATGCATGCGCAAACGCAACGAAATAGCACATGAAATTCCATGTGATTGCGTTGCAGTGTGGCCGTGCCCTAACATGATCTGTGCTTAGTGTGTGTTGTGCAGCTATGTCCCAGGCATTAGCTTAAGTCTGTACAGCAAAAGCAATGCATAATCCACAATTCTCCTGGACTCCTGAGGACAACCTCCTTTTGAGGAGCTTGCCTCAGCCACTACCATTTGTCCTGGGGGACAGTCTGGTGTAGGTTGTGAACAGTTCCTATATACTTCTCAGTCCTGGTTGCTGTTAGGAGGCATGAGCAATGCAATACAAGTCAGGGCAGGAATAGGAAATTTTGCTAAAGTTTAACACCAGCAGAGAACCTGGCCTTAAGGGACAACTAAAGCCTCAGAAAAACACTAAATCAGAAGGTAGAGCTCTTTGACACAAAAGCAGAACTGGTAATTTCTTACCTCTCATTTTGATGTAGTTGCTTGGAAATTTAAACTTGGGGTTTGTGTTTTTTTTCCCAGCATTTCAATACAGCAGTCAATGACCATCATGTTCTTCACACATGCCCAGTACTAAGCTACTGCCGGAAGGTGCTAAACAGTGTTCCCTCTAAACTGTGCGCTCGTGCACGCACACAACTCTGCAGGCCTGCGCACACAGATTAAAGTGGTGCGCACACAAAAATCTTCTGGAACATAAGTGCTGCAGTATGGTGCGCACAATATTTCATTTTGTATGCGCACAGAAAATATATTTCTGCGCACATAGCCAATTTGAGGTTAGAGGGAACATTGGTGCTAAAGCAGGTCACACCCACTAGTTCAGCAATTTAGGTTTAGTTTTCCTTTAAATTCAAGCAACCAGGATGTAATATGTTTTTATCTCACCAGGCAAACTTAAAGGGAAAAATGATTTAACCTCATATTAATTACATGTAAGTAGCCCATACTCTGGTGTGTGTTGTTGCATGTCTTCAATCCAGTACTTTTACTAAAGCTGGGTACACAATCTGGACTGTGTGTACCTAGCTCTAGGCTTAGCACCCCCTCTCCCACTCTTAACAAACACCATCCCTCTGACATGGCTTTCTGTAGTCAAGCATGCCCAGTAATCACTATAAGGCAGCAATGGGAGAAGGAATTACCCCATCATGCAATTCACAAAACTGTCCCCATTCCAGCTAAAGGAAAACTGCATACTGCAGAAGTGTTTTTGATATGGCACTTGATAGGCAGCTGAAATGTAAAATATTTCCTATTAGATATGTTAAAGGATGATTGCATCAGAAGTGATTGAGATGCTTGTGGAAGGTAGCTATATTTCAACACAATTAAACTAATATTTGTATACACATCACAAATGTATGGCATGCTGAGGAGTCTTAAAGGGGGGGGGGTTCAGGGAAAAAAGTCCTTATTTAGCTTTATTACACAAAGGTATTCTACATATTGTCATTTTAGAAAATGGTCGATTTATTACACGTTGCTATTCTTTGTAGTGAGCAGTAGTGAGCTGCCATTCTGTGATGGTCTGTCTTTTTCCCTGACATTCCATAAAAGGTTCCTCACAAAAATTTCTACTTTCTGTTGGATGGGTCAATCATATTCAGATCTCAGCAATAACCAGCACAACAATAACCCAGACGCTTGTGAAGTTTCTCATTCATCCAGGTCATGGTATATCTGTTGTATTCAGTTAGATCAGCTGGACTTAAAGGGCAATTATAGTGAGAAAATTGTTTTTTTTTAATTTCTTCTAATGTATCCTATAAGTCATCCCAACCACCAGGGTACCTTTAGTTTCTTTAAATTCTTCATAGTCCCCGAGATATAAGCCTTTGAATATGCTGTGATTTGTAGGAGCTGCTACACCTCATCTGTCACTCAAAGGCACACACCCACACAATCCAAAGCTCCCATGCAGTACTGTCACACACTCTCTTACCCACACTATATGTACCATGTGCAACATATAGTCAAATGCTGTAGTGCTAAACACAATCAATAAACCCTTAACCCAGTAATATGAGCATAACACACTATAAAACAGCCCCTCCCCCCAAAAAAACTATCTTATATACATACAAAACCAGTGACTCAAATGGAACACTAATACAGTATATATAATACAGTAATACAGACTATATACCAAACAAGACACACAGTGCAAAGTATGAAATATATAGACTAAAGCAACTGAAATGTAACAGGACAACAAGCAGTGTCACTGTGTTTGTGAAGGTCTCTCACTACAAGCTGCTGTTACACTGACTCTCTTCAGTGATTATGATCTCAGCTAAGCAGGGGAGAGATATGAACTTTAGGTAAAAAATAAATAACAATTAGCAAAGTTAGAGAACAGGGAGAGTTCAGTAACTTACTTGTAAAGAATCTCAGCACCACTTGTCCTCTTTCCCCCTCTGCCCCTCCCTTCAGCATATTGCTACTTTATTCCACACTTTGCTTGCAGTCTAGCTCTGGAAGGGAGGGGTCAACAGGATGTCAGCACTTCATTTAAAGTACTTTCAACTGACAATGCTCGGACTCTGTATAAAGCCCGTCACTGCTTGAGGGGGAGTAGACAGAGAGGGGAGGGGGACTACACAGCTTGGTAGAAACTTCTGCCAGTGTGAAGAAATGAAGCCACACAGAAACATGAAAGTAAGGCAGCTTATACTAAGTGATCTATACATTGTATACAGACAAAGTTTTTTTTTCACTATAGTTGCCCTTTAAAGCTTAGTTATTGAAGATGTTACGCTAATCTTTCGACTGGCTTTCTCAATTCAGAATGACTTGTACAAGAATCTGTTGGCAATGTAAGTACTTTCAAGGATACTTATATAGGCCAGTTGATCTAACTGAATACAACAGATAACCCACAAGCATGATTGTAAGGTTTTGCACACAAGAGTGGATAATGTGACAGACTTTTAGTGTCAGGGACTGTGCAGGCTCTGGTTAGACACAGAAGGTATAGCATGGAAATGCCAGGACCAACTTGCACACATTATGCCCAAGATTCAGTTCAAAAAGTGCTGGACATTTCTTGCAGAGCAGTGAGTAAATGGGGAAAGATGTTAACATAAGGTAGTGCAATTCTTTAGGGCACTGAAGGACATTATTAATAAACTAGACATTAAGCCCGCTACAATAACAGGCGCTAGAAGCACAGAGTGCCCCCTTAGTGTCCCAAGGCCATAGTCCTCCTCCATTTCCCAAGGCCAGAGTACCCTCTTAGTGTCCCATGGCCAGAGTCCCCCCTCTGTCCCAAATCCAGAGGCCCCCCCTGTCCCAAATCCAGAGGCCCCCCTCTGTCCCAGATCCAGCCCCCCCTGTCCCAAATCCAGCCCCCCTTCTGTCCCAAATCCAGGGCTCCCCCTCTGTACCAAATCCATGGCCCCCCGTCTGTCCCGGATTCCAGGCCTCCCCCTCTGTCTCAAATCCAGGGGCCCCTCTGTCCCAAGCAACCTTACCTGCAGTCTGTTTAATTGCTGTTCTTCCTCCCGTGTGTTTCTCCCTCTAGTGGTGAGTCAATAGCAACTGCAGACACTCTCCCTCTAATGGTGAGTCAATAGTTAATGCAGAGACTCTCCCTCTAGTGGTGAGTCAATAGGAACTGCAGAGACTCTCCCTCTAGTGGTGAGTCCATAGGAAAACTGCAGAGACTCTCCCTCTAGTGGTGAGTCCATAGGAACTGCAGTGACACACACACGGACACAGGGACGCACACTTTATTATATAGGATGTTTGACCCCAGATATTTTCTTATTTAGAATGGGGTGTTACAACATCAAACCTTTTATTGTACCCAACAATGGCTCTGGTTGAAGGATACAAACGTGCAGAAATGAAAATGCAAAAGCAATGTAAACTAATTTTTTTCATGCAGTGCAGTGAGACCTTAGCCTAAAAAAAAAAAAGAAGAAAGGCAGGCAGGTGCAAACAAAGAGAAGGTGAAAAGTTTCCTTTGTAGAAACCTGCAGGTCATGTGAATGGCCACACAACCTTTTCTCCCTTCCTTGCCCTTCTAGGTGAGTCAACACTGGGTTCCTAATCCAAGGAGTATGCAGTCCTACAGCAGGGATCACAAATAGGGTTGCCAGGAGTAGGGCTGTCGCAAGTTTGTCACACAAATGCAGCATTTGCCTCTGCAAATACAGATTGAGGAAAATTTCTGTCCATTCAGAATTTCAGACCCATTAACAGCTCATAGATTACGGCTTATATAGGATCTGCAGTGCGTGTGCAGGATGCCGGACAAAAGATAACACTCAAATCCTTGGAGTCATTTCCCAAACTATTTTAGAGGGCTCTAACATTAATATGAACCAGTTCTTTTCAAACTTTTTAATGTTATATTATGGCATTTAATGTATTGCATAGGATCGTTTTCATTAAACACAACCCCCAATGGTATTGGATTTCCTGGCACAGTCCTGTTTTGAGGAACCTGCCTACCAAGCCAGGGTGAGTTGTGGATAGACTACATAAATATTCCAAACCTTATTGAAAATCAGATGTAGATTTTGATGCTCCATCTCTAAGTTTCCCAATACAAATCACAAGCCAAAATGCAAAAAATGTTTCCAACAACCATATCTTCTTTTAAATTTAACTTTCTTAAATTTCTGTAGTGCTTTAGTCTGAAATATAAGGGAATGTTGAAATTAAAATACTTTGGAATTAGGACATTATTACAATTGTGTAAGGCAGTTTACGATTTATCATCCTTTTTAAAAAAACAAAAAAAAAACAGAATAAAAATAATGGGCAATTCTGCTGCTAATTTTATGCTTAGATCATCTGATCTCTTGTAGTCAGTTGTTACTTGCAACCAGACAGCAGTTTGAAACAAATGGCAAAAAATACAGAGTAAAGTAAAAAATGTTCATTGGAGAAATAAAAGCGCATTTAAGGCGAGTTCCTTCTTTAAACAAGAACTAAAGGGCATGTCCACCATTTAAACAAAAAAGTGGTTAAGCAAGGCTGTGACAACTGACATCACAGCTAAACGATTGAGTGCTGTTTGACCTACCGCTTCCTCTGCACATGCTCAAGCTTATAAAACGCTCATTGAGTTAGAGGGGGCAGATAACGGCCATCATTTTTTGTTTTAAATGCAGTGGAAATGCCCTTAAAATGTCAACACTAGTACAGGCAAAGCAGGATTACAGCCAGGGCAATTTTGGCAGATGCCATGGGCATAGCTGGCAGGCAACAGGGATCCCACTGCTGCAGTAGTAACCACATATCCTTCCATCCAGCTGCAATCTGCAAGTAGGCTGGAGGTGGGATTTAATTCTAGCAGTTCTGTCTGGTCTGCAAATAGACAACAGGGGGAACAACTAAAGAATTGTGATTGAGGTCAGGCCATGCAAGAGCCATGTGGAGCTAATCCAGACAGAAAAAAAGTTTGTCATAATAGCATTGGTTCAGTCATAATAGCATAGAATGAAGGCAAGTCTGTGCATTACCAGATTAGATGATGATAAAAGGAAGTTTGCTGTAATTTCCTTATTGTCCTTATTATCCAATAGGTGTGCTTTAGGTAGCTGCTGTAGCACTATTAACCAATGAAAAGAAAGTTGCAGTGTTTACATCACATCCGGATGCAATGCATGCTTTACAGTAACATCCTTCAGCTTTGCATTGTGGTAGAGACTTAGTGAGCATGTGCGAGTTAATGGCCAATCAAAAAAAAGTTTGCTTTCCCAGTAATTGTAGATGACATCTGGCTGTATTGCATTGTGGGAGAGAGTAACAGGATGCTTTAGAGTTATATCCTGCTGTATTGCATTGTGGGAGAGAGTGTCAGGATGCTTTAGAGTTACATCCTGCTGTATTGCATTGTGGAAGAGAGCTTCACATCCAAATGCAATGTGTAGTGGGAGCGGGTGGGCTCACTGCTTTACTGAAGACTTTTCTTTCTCCTACAGGCTGCTTTACTAAAGGATCCCTTTGTTTTGGCTGCTTCCCTGAAGGGAAGTTTCCTTCTTATGCTGGTAAGTGTCTAAATGTTATTTTTTGCTTTAGTGTACAGTCTCTGTCTCTCTCCTGTCCTGTTAGCAGCAGTGCTCACAATGATCAGCTTCCAGGTTAGTACAATTATTATAAATTGTCACATTACTATAATAGTGGCCGACTGTATTTTAGCAGCCAATAGGAATACCCCATATTAAACAAGCACCAGGTTCCTCCTTACTGTCGCATGTGTGTAAACTACAGCATCTAACAAACCCCTTCCACATTGGTCGGAATCCAGGTAAAAGCCAATAGTGTTCCGTTTAACTGGGACAGAAGGCATTGCCTATAGAAATGGTGGGCGATCCCTGATAGGTATTGAGACGCTGCCTGTTCCTGCTTGAGAGCCCTGGGGTTTAGCTGGAGGAGGGACTTAATGTGTGTACAGTATCGTATATGTATACAACTTGCCATCACCTGGTCTGTCTCTCTCTCCTGGAAGACGGAACTACCGGGAAGGGCTCCAAGTGCCGCGGGAAGTTATCATTAGGAAAAAACTTATCTAATACATAATAATTACACTACAAAAATAACAGCATTATTACTTAAAATATGTCATTCTTAGATAGGACTACCCTAATATGGAGGGCCTTGTAAGTGGCGGGTAGCTTACACATATATTTTAATCAATATATGTAACTAACACAGCAAATAAAACGATATAAAATTAACACAAAAAACCTACTGTGCACCAACGGGCACACTTTTGGTAGTATGTATGTATATATATATATATATATAAATAATCGATACGTGGATCTGTTGCAATCTGGTCATACCATCAACTACCTGGGTGCTGTAAGCTAAAGGTATATATCCAACAGGTACGCAGAGCACTCCAAGAATTTATGAATATAGTTTATTAAACAAAAGTAGGTCAAACGAACCTACGCGTTTCAGCCCATATATATGAATGACACTTTTTATTAAACCTCAATTACCATGTTACTATTCAGTGCAATTTAGAATTTGATTTATGTGAACACCCTTGATTATTCTTGTATTAAAGTATGTTCAGGGTTGTTTCTAGCCATTTTAGTGCCCTAGGCGCCCTCCCACTTACACGGCCTGTCAAACTACAGCTGGGTTTCCTCCTTCTGCTTCTGACACCGTCTACTGCGACTTATAGTGGAACCGCTTTACTAGTTGGTAAGAGGCACACGCTGTACCAGGTGACGCGGCGTGCATACATAGTTTTGTATGAATGCAGCGGCACTGGCCACAAATGAAATACTGATTGGAAGGACAGAATAGGTTTCAGTGGATGCGCTGTATGTGGCACCAGTGTTCTCCCCAGAAATTGTTTCCAGCCGGGTAGGGCAGAACAGGGAATTTTGGTGAGAGCCAAGATGTTTTACTATTTCTCCATCAGCCAAGGGGGACCCAGGCACTGTAGGGGTTAAGTGCTTCACCTCTAGGAGCGGACACATGATAGTTAAAAATTTTCCCAGGCTCAGGTGCTCCTCCCCCTGCCTTATATGGCTGTGCACCATGAGCCTGCCCCAGTTTTTCAAGTGTCCGCTCAGGAGTTGGACCACTTTACCTCTTCAGTAAGAAAATTCTGGAACAGATTCATGGGAAGAGCTGGATCCTGTTCCTTTCCAGCTTTTCCCCACCACACAGTGCAGCAGCAGAGGGCTGTTCACCCTCTCCTCGCTCTCTATGGTACCTGACAGGGTTGGATGCCTTTTCTGGAAAGACTAGCAGCACTGCAGACCCAGGCTTCAGGTACCTTCTGGGCCCCTCTCTTTGCTTAGAGTTCGGGGATCCTTAAAAAATCAGGCAAAATTGCTGGGCACCTAGGGCAAGGTCCCCTGTTCCTCCGCAGTACCCCTCTCTTTCCATAAGGGTTCGGGGACTGCTTTTCGGGCAGGCACTGGCTGGCCATCTCTGGAAGGACCCCCGGTCCTTCACATGGTGGGCGGGAGCCTCTCCCCCGCGGCGGGAACTGTTCCTTCCGGCCGCGAGTAGCGGGGGCGGGACTTCCGGTTTCTCCGGTCTCTTCTCTTTTGCCTCACTGTCGGCTGCGGTTGCAGGATACTCCAGGCTCAGGTCTTCCTCTCCGTGTCTCGGATTCCTCCTATCTCTTTCTCCTTGCTCTGCCTAGTATAGGATACTTGTAGATATTTTCTGTTGGGGGGTTTTTAGACACACAAAAAAAAAAAAAAGACAGGCAATCCCTCTGAAATTAGGGGGCAGGTGTCCCACTATTCCCCATGGCCGAAAAAGGTTCGCTCCCGCCCCGCCAAAAGGGAAACAGGCTACTGTTACCACTTCATATTATGTGCAGTATGTCAATCCAAGTTGCCCTCTGGCCATTCGGGCCCCAGATGTGCCGCGTGCAATGCTGCCCATGAGGTGCCCCTGCTACCCGTGTGACGACCAAGAGCCCTCCTGGGCAAGGTCGATTCGAGAATCGCTCGATTCTCTTAGATCCACAGCGACAGGGTCCTTCCAAGACGCTGCACCCCAGATTTTCCACCAGGAGAATGAACCAGCGTGGGCTAAATCGCTCGCTTCTTCTGTGTCTGTTCTGTCTACCTCTATTTCACAGGTATTCGATCCGGACAGCTGGTGACCGCAGATAGGGCATGCAGACCTCCTAGACCTCAGGAGCCTACCTCCTTCACGGTTGAGGATCTAACCCAGGACGAGACGACACTCCGGAGGAAGGTGAGCTGGAGTGCGACGCTCCGGAACAGGAGCCGCAGACAACTTTTACGGCTGAAGCGTTGACTCCCTTATCAGGTCATGCTTAGTGCCCTTAACATTCAGATTCTGAATCTCAGGAGGACCCAAAATCCCTTTTCTCTAGGGCCAAGATATCCTCCGCTCAATTTCCATCTTATGAACAACTGGACAAAATTGTCCTGCACGAATGGTCGGCTCCCGAACGTCGCCCACAATTATCCCGCCATTTCAATGTTTCCCTTCCCCAAATCCGACATAGATAGATGGTCCTCCCCTCCCATAGTGGACCCCCCAGTAGCCCGCTTATCCAGGGCCACAACTATTCCGTTGTCTGAGGCAGCCACTTTTAAGGACCATAATGATAGGCGTATAGAGGCTTTTCTTAAGCTAGCCTTTTCAGCAGCAGGGGCAGCCCTGCGCCCTACCTTCGCGTCAGCATGGGTGGCTAAGGCCATGGAAGTATGGCTGAGCCAGCTGTACCAAGAGATCGCACCAGACCCGACTAAGGCCCACCTCGTAGATGTGATCCAGGATTTGTCCGATGCCGCAGTCTACATCGGGGATGCGGCATTAGATTCAAGCAGCTCATAGCGAGGGCCTCTGCGTCCGCGGTAGCATCGCGGAGAGTATTATGGCTGAAAGCCTGTCGGCTGACCACGCTTCCAAGAAAGCTCTGACTAGCCTTCCCTTTCGGGAAAACAATTGTTTGGCCCGGAGTTAGAAAAAATTATCTCTCAGGCAACGGGGGGAAAAGAGTTCTTTCCTTCCTCAAAATAGGTCCCGCAGACTTCCTTCGGCCACAGGTATCCTTCCTTTCGGCCCTTCCGTGCCTCAACGGTCTTCCCCCTGACAACTCCTTTCAGGTTCCTCCTCCCAGGAGAGCTTTTCCTCTCGGCCCTCTTGACGTGGATCTTTTCGGCCCTCAGGGCCTAAACCAAAATCTACATGACTATCCCCTCATCACTGGGTGGGAGGGCGGCTCAGGTTTTTCCAGGCAACTTGGAATTGTGCGTCCACAGACACCTGGACCCAAACGTCATCTCCCAGGTTACAGAATAGAATTCTCCTCTCCCCCTCCCAATCGTTTCTTCCCATCCAATCTGCCCAAGTCGCCGATCAGACGCAGGGCGCTTCAAAAAGCCATAAATCTTTTGTTAGTGACAAAAGTTGTAGTACCGGTCCCGTCCACCCTCAGGTTCAGGGTTTCTATTCCAACCTGTTCCTCGTCCCCAAAAAGGACGGATCGTTTCGCCCGGTTCTGGAACTGAACGTGTACATCTTTTCACGTCAGTTCAAAATGGAATCCTTACGGTCGGTCATTCTTTCCATAGAGCCAGGGGACTTTTTAACATCCATAGACATTCAGGACGCTTACCTGCACATTCCTATATGGCAAGGCCATCAACGTTTCTCAGGTTTGCAATCGGGCACTGTCACTATCAGTTTACCGCCCTACCGTTCGGCTTTCTTCCGCTCCCCGAGTTTTTACGAAAGTCATGGCCTGTCAAGCGGCTTTCATTCGTCTTCAGGGCATCTTTATCCTCCCATACCTGGACGACCTCCTACTCAGGGCTCCTTCTCTACACGTAGCCTCATCTCACGTCTCAGTCTGCCTGCAGACCTCTCCTCCTTCGGTTGGTTAGTCAACAACGCAAGTCGTCCCTCAGTCCCAGTCCGCGATCCCTTTCTAGGCATGCTGTTCGATACTTCTCTTCAGAAAGTATTTCTTCCTCCGGAAAAGAGGACAGCACTGAAGCGCTTAACGCGTCAGGCGATAACGGATCCTCTCATTTCCATTCGCCAAGTGATGAGACTGCCTCCCGAGATCAAACGCTCTCTGGGGTGGTGGACGGTGAATGCCAACCTCCAGAAGGGAAACTCTTTGTATCCCTCATTGGACAGTTGATATCCACAGACGCGAGCTTGGTAGGCTGGGGAGCAGTATTCGCGCTCTGACGATACAGGGAACCTGGGATCCTCAGGAATCCAGGTTACCAATAAATGTCCTGGAGTTACGAGCCATATTTCTGGCACCTCTCATTGGACGGCGGACTTGGCAAACAAGTCTGTCAGAGTTCAATCGGACAACGCGACCGCAGTGGCATATGTCAACCACCAGGGGGCACGAGGAGCGATATGGCCATGGAGGAAGCCCACAGGATATTATCATGGGCAACTCAACGTACTGGCAATATCGGCGATTTTCATCCCAGGCGTCTTAAATGTAGAAGCCGATTTTCTCAGCCGTCACGCTCTAGATCCGGGGGAATGGTCCCTTCACAAGAAATCTTTGTGGTTCTGTCCGAGCGATGGGGGACCCGGACTAGATATGATGGCGTCTCGTCTCAATCGGAAAGTTCCAGTTTTCTGCGCTCGAACGCGGGATCCCCTGGCATATCTGGTGGATGCGCTGGTAGTTCCATGGACTTTTCAGTTGGTGTACATCTTCCCTCCGACAAACATGATTCCTCGGGTCCTCAAGAAGATCAACAGGAAAAACACGCCGACGATACTCATCGCCCAAGTGGCCAAGGAGATCTTGGTTCACAGACCTGCTCGAACTGACAGTGGGAGAGCCATGGCCTCTTCCCTCCGTCCGGATCTCATATCTCAAGGACCATTCCTGCACCCGGACTCAAACGTCTCAATTTGACGGCGTGGCCGTTGAATCTTCTATCCTGAGAAAAAGGGGTATTCCATCGGCGGTCATACTACCATGTTGGCGGCAAGAAAGCCTTCATCTGCGAGGATTTATCATCGGATTGGCAACGATACGTGGCCTGGGCTAATTCTCAGGGTTTTCCTTCCCGCTCCTTTGTTTTGTCTCGTGTGTTACGGTTCCTTCAGTTGGGGCTGTCTAAGGGGTTGTCCCTTAGCGCCCTTAAAGTTCAGATCTCGGCGCTCTCTGTCTTTTTCCATCGTCGGCTGGCCACACGTCGGGACATCCGGACTTTCATGCAAGGTGCTGCTCACCTTCGTCCACCTCGCAAGCAACCGTCCAGCAATGGGATCTTTCCCTGGTCCTTCGGGTTCTTCAAAGTCCTCCTTTGAGCCCCTAAGCTCAGTGGCTCTTCCTCTATTGTCTTGGAAAACTTTTTTGTTGGCCATTACCTCTATTCGTAGAGCATCTGAACTGGGCGGCACTTTCGGTAGAGCCCCTCATGTTTGGTTTTTCATAAGGATAGAGCAGTACTCAGACCTCATTCTACTTTTCTGCCCAAAGTCGTCTCTTCGTTTCACCTTAATCAGGATATTGTTGTACCGGCGTTGTTTCCTCAACCGTCGTCGCCCAAGGAGAGGCGGTTGCACTCCCTGGACGTGGTTCGGGCTCTTCGGATCTATGTGACTAGAACGAAAGCCTTCCGTTCGTCTAACGCCTTGTTCGTTCTCCTTGCGGGACCTCTAAAAGGTTCTAAAGCGTCTTCTCAGACCCTCTCCAGATGGATTCGAAATCTCATCTGCGGTGTTATGCGGAAGCTGGAGCTGCTCCTCCCGTGCGGGTTGCAGCTCATTCTACTAGGGCTTTGGGGGCCTCATGGGCAGCTAGACGCGGGGCCTCCATCGATCAAATTTGCAAGGCCGCTACATGGTCTTCCATTAACACCTTCATTAGGTTTTACAGACTAGAGGTGTTCGCTTCAGCTGAAGCAAACCTGGGTCGCTTGGTGCTACAAGCGGCTGAGGCTTAGTTTTTTCTGCCCGCCCTTAAATATGTGGGACTTTGGGACGTCCCCTACAGTGCCTGGGTCCCCCTTGGCTGATGGAGAAAAGGAGATTTTGTTCTTACCTGTAAAATCCTTTTCTCCGAGGCCATAGGGGGACCCAGGCACAACCCTCCCTGTAAAGTTTTTTAGTGTTTTAAAATATTAGTACTCAGTTTCTAGTTTTTTTGGCTGTTTGCCAATAGTTATTTGATTATTTCTTCATACTACTCCTTCGCTCTTATCTTTGGAACAAACTGGGGCAGGCTCATGGTGCACAGCCATATAAGGCAGGGGGAGGAGCACCTGAGCCTGTGAAAATTTTTAACTATCAAGTGTCCGCTCCTAGAGGTGAAGCACTTAACCCCTACAGTGCCTGGGTCCCCCTATGGCCTCGGAGAAAAGGATTTTACAGGTAAGAACAAAATCTCCTTTTCACTACTTTTCCAAGAATATTGGCATTAATAATTTCAGTGCCAGCAGAACATTACCATTAACCCTTTAGTGCCAGCAGACTTTACAATTAATACTTTCAGTGCCAGCACCTTTCCAGAGAATTGCTATTAACCCTTCAATGCCAGCAGACTTCCCCATAGTATTGCCAATAACACTTTCAGTGCCAGAAGAGTATTACCATGAACCATTCAATGCCAGCAGATTTTCCTATTAACACTTTCAGTGCCAGCAGAATACTATCTTTAAACCTACCAGCATTGACATGATATACAGTATGTACCTGCTTTCCATGTCTCCATTGAATTGTTCGTTCCTCACCCACTCTAAGTTGGATGGAAGGAAGAAAGAGGCAGGGATAGGGATCTCATGGCTGCTAGTCACAGGGGTCACTGTAATAAAGTCTGCAGCAGCTTTTACCTGGCATTTTAGAACTGTTCTCCTCAGTACTATTAGCTGAACTCATCCTCCCCCCTCCTTCCTTCTTCACCTTCAGTTCATTTGCAAATTGCAACATTTGTTGCTATATAGTGTGTGGAGTTCAGGCTCTGTACTAAATACAATGTTGCAAATTACAGCAGAACAAGAACAGATCTAACACAGCAAGTAACAGCTGACGGAGATGCTAGGAAGAGGAATAGGCGCCCTGGATCAACATAGGCGCCCTAGTTCTTTGCCTATGTGGCCTATGCCTAAAAATGGCCGCGAGTATGTTTACTCCAATAGTTGGATTGTGTGACTTAGTTGGTGGGCTCCATGTGACAATGACACGCTGTGGGAGCCCAAAATTCTTTTGGTGGGCAGAAGCTATTAAGTTGGGTACAAACAGTACTAATATGTCAAAGAAGACAGAGAATCTGAACGATCGTTCTCCCTATATAAAATACAGGGAGAATGTTTGCGAATGCCATACGCCCTATGATCGCGGCAGACTCCCTATATTTTAGTACAGGGGGCCGACCATGAACGAGGGAAATTTTCCATTCAGAAAGACCGAATGTTCATTGAAGAACGATGTTGAACCTTTGTTGGCATCGGAAAGAGTTGTTTTGGCCGTACACACAATATGGGGCCAACTGCACCGATGGTATTGGCCCTATATCACTAATGTGTGTACCCAGCTTTAGTAAGAAAGCTCAGATGTGGTCACTATCTACTAAGGACTGGTGGAAGCAGGAAGAGCCATTCATGATTATATATTATAGAATTTATAAAAGTAATGTCAATTAGGAATTGCCATCATTTAATATTTGTGTTTATTTCTCCTTTAAGGGATATTATTAAAGGGAAAGTAGTTCATAGGTGGCAGTTTAAGATTACAAAAAAAACATTAAACCTTAATATAACAATTTTCGAATGAGTTCATATATATGGATCTTTGACTAGTTTAAAAATCACCCAAACTTTCTGTAGAATTACAATCATAAAAAAGAACAGTAACTGGTATTTTTTGGAAGCATTCATCAATTCCTCTTTGTTACTAGTTTTCTTTTGTTTTTCACTTCTAGCCAAAAGATTCCTTTAAACATCTGAATGAAAAAAAAAACCTTGCCTAAAAGTTCTAAATATATGTAGGCTTGGATTCTTTACCAGATAGTGGTGAAACAGCAAAGCATTGTGAAAAAAGGAAGCCGAAGATCAAGGATTTAATGTTATAGGCTCTCATCTTTTGGTTTCCTTTCTGAAAAGACACTACATACATAGTATGCCTGTCTTCAGATTCTGTTTCTTGGCAGCCAAATATAAAGGTCTTTGTTTTTTATCTTAGATCCTCACCACTTGTGCAGAAACACAGGGAGAACGCTTTTCTTCAGACCCCGTGGTTCTACTTCTGATTAAAAAACGCGCATACGTGCCCCCTACCAGTCCTTTCGTGACACGACCAGGGTTAATACAAATGCAGCCTATGACATCCTGTAAAAAATAAGGAAGGGGGAAAATTGGATTTTGGAATAAACAAAAAAGAAATTACATAAGAATGCATGTAGGTAGAGAAATTATACTAGAACTTGGCAGAAGAAATCATATTGATAATAAATAAGGATTTGTTACCTTTATGAAATACCGAAGCTCTGATGGTATTATAAATACATCTGGAGTAACAGACATAGAACAGTAAGTGTAAAGTGCCTCGTAGTCAATATTTAGTTCTTCACTGGGTGGATAAAGTGGATAGTAACTGCGGAGCACAAAAAATGTGTAAAGTCCCTAACAGAAATGGTGGAATAAATAGATACTGTGTATGAAAGATATATACAAATGCATATTGCTATCTGCAGACTATTCTGCACCTTAAAATCTGTAGTAAGTAACTCATCTGTAATGATTAAGCTGGGTACACGTGGGATGATATTTTGGCCTGATCAATGCTATAAACTAGCTGGGCCAAAATATTGTCCGCTGCCTGGGAATATTAGACATCATCCTGATTTTGCCCAAAATTTCTTCGGCGACAGTGAATCTAGTAGAAATATCAAAACTTGTGTACACAGTCTAACATCAATATTGAATATACATTTTTATGTCTGTTACAGGATTCAATTTAGGCCATCTAAGTATTTAAATTATTAAAATTGACAGTATCCTATTATCCTAGGGGAAAGGATGTTAGGATACATTACCTTGAATGTACTGAAATACTGATTTTGTTTGGGTATGTAACTAGTGAATCAAAGTCTTTTAGACAAAATATCAGACTTACTTTCGCTGTGTCAGAATATGCTTAAGAATCCGAGTGAAACGATCTGGTCCTCCTGCTAAGCTACTGTGAAAAAAAATACATTTGGTTCACATGAATGAAAAGGCTTTTTATCTAAAGCTGGGTACATACAGTATTAGAATCTGAAAGATTCGGTCTTTGATCTGTTACAAATGTGGCTACACACAGCCCGAATGGTCTCCCTATATAAAGTAAAGGGAAGATTGTTTGGTACTGCCACTCACCCTAGCTACTGCGGTGTCCTATACTACAGTACAGGGAGATGACCCACAGTGGAGATTTTGTCAGAACGGATTATAAACAATCGCTCTTAATCTTGATGTATATTCCATATTTACACACTTTAGCAATAAAGAGGAAATCCTATTGGAACAGCCTCTTTATCCTTATAGTGTACCCAGCTTAACTATAAAAAAAGGTACTATAGCTTTTGAGTCATCAGAAACTAAGCAAAATATAACTTAGAGAATCAAAACTAACAATTAGGCTGGGTACAAACAAGGCAATTTTTCAGGAAAACCGACTGACATTTTTATATGCTGGTCAGGCAAATTGTTGGCATTTCTGCCGTTGACAACGACCAATGTCTGGTCGACCATTCACCTGGATTGGGTGGAAGTGTTAATAAATTACAGGAGATTGTCCTATGGTCGGGACAAAAAAAAATTACCTGTGTGCCTTAAAATTAGGAAACATCTTTAAACGTCTGATACGGGCAAAATCTCAAATCTTGTTGGATTTTTAGAAAACTCACTACGAAGGCTATTACAATGCACTGAGAAAAACTAGTTAATCTACTGCCCACTTTATAAAAACCAAGAATGGTAAAATATGTAGTAAATTTAAGGCAGACGTCGTTTATAAAAAAGCAAGCAACTTTTCCTTTCATAAAGGGATAATATGTGAAGACCTATGTTATGCTATGAGGCGTTGAGTCATAGAACAGTGTCTGACAAAACGCCAGTGATATATTTAAATGTACCTGCTGATTTCTTCTGCGCCCATGTGGAAAAATAAGTCTGTAGAGGTCATGCCTAAGACTACACCATTAACAGAGAGTGTGCAGGGATCTGCAACAAAATGAACCCTCTGGAAATAAACACAAAGATAAAGTTGTAAATAGGAATCACAAGTAAAACAAGAACAGTAATATACACCTAAAAGGCTTTACAGGATGGTCCCAGCATCACAATTAAATTTATACACCTTTGGCAGAGGAGGACAAATGAAAGAAAATAGGAGTCAGTCACAATAGAAGCTAGTCCCAAAGACATTAATAATCTATTTAGACAGTTAAAGTTACCCATACACATTTACGGTCAGATATTTCTGCAACATTCCTCCGACATTCACACGCGGTCTAATTTTTTGCGATCGACTTGCAATTGCAAAAGAATGGGCCAGGCGTAAATAGCAGAAGGTAACAGCTATTGGATTGAAAATGCACTTAATAGTGTATGGCCAGCATTACTTGAAGAAGTCGGCAGCTGAAAGTTTCTGGTTCTGTACCCTGGCTACCATCTCCTGGGATTGTAACCAATTTGAGATCACATTTGGAGTCAGTCATAGAACCTTAGGAGCCAATGTGAATTTTTAGGAAAGGAATGTGGTGTTCCGCAATCATTAATAAACCCTGAAAAAGAAGTGGTATTGTCTACCTGGCAATGTTTAGTCTTGTTTTTAACCATTCTATCTTTTTATGTTTTGTCCAGTACAGCCCATTTAAAAATCATGCAATGGCTCACATGTAGAGGGGAGTTCAGTCTTTTCATTGCTTTTAAATACTTAAAGGTTGCTTTATTTCACAAATATGCATATTTTATCAATAAAGTAGAACTAAACAATTTAAAAAAAAAAATCAAATACCATTAATCAACCAACAGCCACAGCAAAAGAGAGGTAAGATACAGCTTGTTAAAGGTTTATGAACATGCTCTGTCTATTAGGACAATCTTTTCCAGTTACTTTAGTTCCCCTTTAAGCTACTTTGTCAAAGCCTTATGTCAAGGCTGAATAAATCCCAAAGGGCTAATAGCCAGTGCATCAAAAAAAATCCTGGCAACTAGGTTTTTACATGGTTCCCAATCAACCAATATCCATGAAATGAAATGCGGAGGGATTACCTGTTTGTCTTCTATAGAGGGTTCAAAGCAATTGAATGGAGGCTGTGGATAGACAGGATCATGATGAACATCTCTGAGAGATGGTACAAATACCAGATGGCAACCAGAACTGAAAGTGAAATAATAAGAGTGACAGAAAATTATTGTCTTTTCAAGCAAGTCATAATAATAAAGACTGACCAACCATCCCAGTGTTCTAGTTTACATTAGAGAAGCCTGTTTATTACAACATTAAAATTCAAAAACACAGGACAAAAGCTACAGAAAAACCTACATGAAGTTGCAGCATAGATGGAAACTCGGGAAATTTCCATTAGTCATCCTATTTTTGTTCCCTAGCTATTTTTCAAGGTAGCATTAACTAAGTAGGCTAAAACCCTCTCCACACCTACACATGGGGGAAACTTTAAAAGCACACACCTGAAAAATCGTCAGAGAGGGTAAATATTGCCATGAAGAATGGCTAAAAAGTAAACTACATTTGTAGCTAACCCGTGTTTTCCCCAGTCAACGTAGCACCTGGGAACTGCTAACATTTATTCAACATAGATGGTTGCAGTAGCAACAAAAGAAAGGTTGAAGAGGTAAGGAGGGTGGGTACTTGTCTGTAGACCTGGTAAGGAACTCGCCCATCTTGATGACAAGCTGCTATATTGAATGGGGAGATCAGCTTGGTTTTCTGTATTATGTTAAAGGGCATGTCCACCCCCAAAACAATAATTTCACCCACTACTGGCCCCACTGTGTAGTGTAATAAAATCCATACCTTACATCCCAGCTCCAAATGGGTCTCCTGCAATGTTCCCCCCAAAGTCCAAAAAGCTGTCCACCAGGAGCCTAGCAGAGCCCTCCCGTTTTGGTCTCCCTCCCCCTAGCACAAAACTCTTTGGATATATTTTAGGGCTTCCTCCCCCAGCCCCAACCACATTATTATCTCCAGAAACTCCCCCAATCTTTACTTACCTTCCCTCTATCCTCCGCCGTTCTGAACTACCGGCAGCCACGTCCGAGATCGGCTGCCGCTCAGCCAGTCACAGACGAGGCTGCCGGTCTGCCCCTGCTTGCAGTTTCATGCAAGCAGAGGGCCGGGACAGTGCGGCAGAGGATAGAGAGAAAGATCGGGGCAGTTTCTGAACATAAAAATAATGCGGTTGGGGCTGGGGGGAGGAAGCCCTACAACATATAATTTTTTTTTATTTTTATTTTTTAAAGGGTGGACATGCACTTTAATTTTGCCTACCGGTACTTAATAGAGAATGGGATATCAACTTGGTATGTTGAACGTGGATATCAGCCATACTGAATGGGGATATCAACTTGCTATGTTGAATGGGGATATCAGCCATACTGAATGGGGATATCAACTTGCTATGTTGAATGGGGATATCAGCCATACTGAATGGGGATATCAGCTCGGTTTCCTTAAAAATCACTGCATCCTGTTAATGTGGCTTACTTAATAGAGAATGGGGATATCAGCCTGGTATATTGAATGGGGATATCAGCCTGGTATATTGAATGGGGATATCAGCCTGGTATATTGAATGGGGATATCAGCCTGGTATACTGAATTGGGATATCAGCCTGGTTTCCTTAAATCACTGCATCCTGTTAATGTTGCTTATTTAATAGAGAGATTTTAAGCACATTTTACAATGTCTGGTACTAAAGCAACAGCCACAAAGTTTACAGCTACATCTCAACAAACATGGTTTATTTCCCTATCAACATTTTGACTTCGTAAAGGGTTTGAATCTGGGGAACAATTACCAATTACATTAAAATGCTGTTCATTTTATTTAATTCCATTTTCACTTACGGGCGAGTGCCTTCAATGATCATTTTCAGGCAACGTTTAAAAACATCTTCAAATGTCACAGTGAGTTGCAGGTTCTAAATGAAAGAAAAATAAAAGGTGAGATTACATCCACACGTTTACAAGAATGTCAAAAAGATACAAAAATTAGTTGTGCATTTACCACCACAGCTGTTAGGATTAGATGGAGCAGAGAGCTTTATACAGAGCACCCTTTCCAGTGGATTGGCTGGGGTGCTGCTATAAAGGTTGTATCCCTGCATTTGCAGCATAAGGGAGAACAGAGCTTATAGCGCAATTCCTACTCTACGTAACAAAGTAAATATCAATCTTGGGGCTGCCCCCTTTAAAGCTTGTGAAGGTTCTCACTCATCCAGTTCATGGTATATCGGTTGTATTCAGTTAGATCAACTGGACTGAAAGTTTAGTTCTCGAAGACGTTTCGCTAGTCATCCAACTGGCTTTCTCAATTCAGAATGACTTGTACAAGAATGTTGGCAATTATGTACCCTGGATAGTCCCAATTAGCATATCACAACCAGCTGTTAAGGAACTTCTGAATGCAAGGCGTGATTGCATTGTGGCAAAGAGGTGTTATAGGAACGTCCAGGGTTCAAAACAGTATTGTACATGGCACAGTTTGTGTCAACCCCCCCCCCACACACACACACCCCCCTCTCTATTCAGGCTTGGTTTCTTTATTTTCACATAAATGGCCTCCTTGACACCTCTTTTGAACCAGTCATGTTCCTTACATTACAATCTTCAAAGGTATACCCTTTTTCCTTAGGATGCAGGTACACGACATCCTGACCAGAGGAATTGGCTCTTCTGTGCTGGGCCATATGATGACGCAGTTGCTGTTTGGCCCCAAATACAAATCAGAGCACTCTTCACTGCACTGCGTATATGATGTTGGGGGAGACCTAACAGCAAATGCACCAACGTATGGCCCAGCACAGAAGAACCAAATTCCTCGGGTCAGGACTCAGCCGTGTACCTACATCTTAAGGAAAAAGGACAAACCATTGAGGATTGTAATATTAACATATTGGCAAAGGAATATGACTGTTTTAAGAGAGGTGTCAAGGAGGCCATTTATGTAAAAACAAAGAAACCAAGCCTGCCTGCCATATACAATGCTGTTTTGACACCTTACCTTGGGCGTTCCTATAACACCTCTTAGCCACAATGCAATAATGCCTTGCATTCAGAAGGTCCTTAACACCTGGCTGTGATACGCTAATTGGGACTATCCAGGGTACATAATTTCCAACAGATTTTGAATTGAGAAAGCCAGTCAGATGACTAGTGAAATGTCTTCAAGAACTAAACTTTAAGTCCAGTTGATCTAACTGAATACAACAGATATTCCCCTTTAAAGTAACACTATACTCATGCAGTTCTCTGGCTCTGCACTCACATACATTAAAAGATATATAGACTTTTTTTTTTTAAGGAATTGTACACTGAAATAATTACTTTGCCTCATTTCAGTCAATTAATGAATAAATGTAAGAAGCACTTACTCTGATGTGTGTGTGTGTTGCTGCATGACTTCAATCCAGTTGTTTTGCTAAAGCTCAGTCCCTCATTCCCTTGCCAGAATATCTGACTCTCTGTGAGGGCAAGTATGCTCAGTAATCCGTTCCAGCAAAACTATACATAACAGAAGAGTCATGATACTAAAGGTGGGCATTGACTTTCCCGTTCTTCTTTGCGACTGACATGCGCAAATCCCATTCATTTTGCGATTGCATGTCAGTCTCAAAGAAGAACAGGAAAAGCAGTTCCGGCAGGATCAGTCTAATGTCGTGGGATTACCGACAGTGCAGTGAAGAGCTGGTAGCCAATCACAGACGCAGCTGTCGGCTATGCAGAACACCGGAGGAACGAAGTTCTGCAAGTATCGGGTTTCTTTGCAAAAGTAAATCGGTGATTGGGGGTCTTTAAATGGTAGGGCACCAAACAGCCAGAAGAGATCCAGAGAGAGGGGACAAGCATCAGGGAGGACTCACTGACACCTTCTTTCAACTTTGAACAGACAATGCAGGAGAACCATTTTGAGCAGAGATGTAAGGTAAGGATTATTTAACACTAAACAGTGGGGCCAGTTGTGGGTTAAATTTTAGTTTTGGGGGTGGAATTGCCCTTTGAGATACCCAATGGGAATGGAAACATCTTATATTTCAGCTGTCAATCAAGTGCCTTAAGGTGCCAGTACATATAGCTTACCTGCCAGACAGATCCTGCAACATTCAATCAATTTCGCCAGAACCGCAAAATGAATGGGTATAGGTGGGACACGAGATCATATTTCGACCACAAAGAAGATCCGGCATGGTGGTTCCAGCTAAATTGATTGTATATCGCAGAATCGGTCTGCGATATACAATACCTTTAGTATTATAAACTCTTCTGTTATGTATACTTTTGCTGTAGCTAAAATGGGGAGAGTTGGTACGTGAACTGCATGGTGGTAAATTCCTTCTCTCCATGCTGCCTCATAGGGATTATTGAGCATGCTTACTCTCACAGAGAGTCAGAAAGTCTGGTAGGGTTCTGTGGGTCACTAACAAAGATGTCCCTATACATTTCCATACTATCTGTGCACTAGTATACATTATGATGTATAAAGGGGGGTTTTAGTTTACATTACTGTGATCACATGAACAAAAAGCCTACCAACAACGTAAAATTAACCTCAGTCTGGAAGGTCCTAACTATTTTTACTAATCTGACCAAAATGAAACGTTTGTTCCACACTCTTTTGACTGTGTACGAGCCTTACCTCACAAAACATTAAAATAAAAGCAGAAAATATTCAGCTTTCAAAGAAGTTGAGACAGTAGTCCAGCACCCTTAATTTATATTTTGAGATACTGAGTTATGAGGAGACTGGGGGATGACTTCACCCAGCTCCACTGTTAGATCAATACCCCTGCTATAAGATGTTAGACAAGGAGCAGGTATACATTCAAACTAGAACCACCCATTGACAAATCACACATACCTCTATTTGCTCATGCTTTGAATCCAAAAAGGGTCCAAGCTACAAAACAAAAGAGGAAACGGTCAGTAAGAAAATTCAATGATAAAGAATCTAGATTTATTTATTATTTCACTGTCTCTATTCTAACCAGGATGCAGATATCTGGGCGGTCTCTGTTAACAAGATCAATCAGGTCCTTCAGGGCATCGTAGCTAATGGTATCAGATGTGGTAAAGGGTCCACAAGCAGTGATTACCATTTGCTGAGGATATTCTGTAAATAGAAAATGGAGATGAACATACAAGTGTACAAAAACACTAGAAACAAAACAATGTGCTATGGTAGCTTTATAAGAAACTTTTTTTTTTTTACATTTTCATATTTTAATCCAACCTTCCTGTTACCAGCACAAAACCAATAGAGGGATGTTGGATATTTATAAAACATAGCTGGGTGACGTCATAGTGTAGGGCTTTGTTCGCATTTTGTTTTAACACAGCAGTTGCGGTTCAGTGCAACGTTCCTCTGCGTTTAACGGCAACACTGTGCGTTAACACACCAAACTGCTCCATGCAGTGCGATTTTAAAACTAACAACATCGCGGCAGTGAAATGTGAACTGCGCCGTTCACTAACATTGCACATGCATTTTGGTGCAATGACAGTGAAAACGATGCCCAGTTATAATTTAAAGTTTCATGTATTTAACAAAGCCTTGGGTTAATCGTAAAATCATCCCATAACAATAATTACATTTGCCTTGTTTTAGAATAAAGCTGGTGTGAGGTCAGCTAGTTTTTCCATTTACCGTTTATACTTCTTACAGTTTACTATAGTTAAGGCACCCTGTCTGATAACAGGGCCCTCTAACAGGAGCTCTTAATTGCTATTTGGCAACAAAAAACACCAGGTCCTGAGCTGCTTTCTACAGACCTATATATGCCAAGAAAATGGACATGTGTATCTGTCTGTAACCACCGTTTATGATGGAATAAATATTTAACAAAAAGGCAACATGAAGGATGCAGTGGCCATTGATTTGTCACTTGGCTTTCCTCAAGATCCAGAAATTCATATAAAGACCTAGGATATTAGCTTAGAAAACCTGACCCAGCAGCACACCAGATCCTCCACAAACCATCCAGACCCCACCTCTAGCCACACCCACTTGGTGTCCTGCAGGATGACTTTCTCTCAAAAGAGCCACATGTAGTCTGGGTACCACTGGCCTAGAACCTGACCCTTCTTGACATAACCCCCTGCTACAAAATAATATACAGTCTAGAGAAACCATTTGCCTTCCTTATCATTTACATTGTAAACTAACTTAAACAGGGACCGTGTTCCTTTTGTATCATGGCATTAATTTATATTTCTGCATGACTGTATGGTTGTAAGATTGCATAACCTGTATCTCCTTACTGCCCAAACCTGGTCACAACTATGCACACACTGGTAGTAATGCTGGTGGTGGTGCTCAGGCATTTTCTGCAGTCTCTGTTTAAATTTTCACTTTAAGTCCTCTTTATACCCTTCCAAACACTGCATTTGAAAGAACATCAATTAAAATCTGGCTGCCGGTTTCCCTATAAGGAACGCAGTGTATCAAAGTTTGTGGTTTCCATTAAACATGAAACATATTTGTGGTTTCCTTTCTGACATTTACACAAAACCCCATTTGTTTCTACATATAACACTAATCGGTTTTTAGTGAGCTATGAATGCAACTTTCATTTTTAATGCACTGAAATAATGGTCAGTCCAAATCTTTAACTCTAAGTTCAGTTTGTGGATCTTAACCTGAAGCAGTTTTTATAAACTGTAATAATAAGAAAACTGAAGCGATATAGTCAACTTTTATTTAATAAAGATTGTAAAGGCCTTTGAATAGCAGACAGGTTACTTTTTATGCACTAAGCCCCCTGGTTTTATAAAAGAAAATACACAGTAAAAAAAAGTCTAACTTTCTAAATCTACTATATAAAGCAGAAATCTTGTATGTATGTATGTATGTGTGTGTGTGTGTATGTATGTATGTGTGTGTGTGTATGTATATGTGTGTGTGTGTATGTATGTATGTATGTATGTATGTATTCACCACGCAGCCACACCCCTGAATGCCTCTACATAACGGCGACGCCCTCTGAAAGGGACAACTCCCATGAAGTCCAGTTTGACCCATAAAAAGCCTGCACGACACTTGCAGAGTGCGATTCCCCACTTCAGCAACACAGACACAGTGTCCACTTCAGTGACACAACAACAGTGTAATGTACAGCTACACAACTCAGAGAGCTGCACACACACAGAACAACAGCTTCTATAACAGAGGTAACGAGACATTTCCCTTAAGATCTTTAACACATTACAATTTGCTCCTGGAAGGTTTTAAAATATTAACCCAACTTCCCCTTTAATAGACTACCGTATATACTCAAGTAAAAATCGAGACACCCACTTTTACCTCTGAAAAGGAGTAAAAGCGATTGACTGCTCTATGGGAATTTTGCTGTCCAACTAAAGCCTCAAAACAATACAGAATCAGAAGGCAGCAATAGATCATATTCTTTTGATTCTGTATTGTTTTGACACTTTAGTTGCCCTTTAAATGAACATCAGAAGTCCCATACAGTAATAGCCATACTGTATTTGGCTATTCCTGTATGGGAATTCTTATGTCCATTTAAAAGGCAATTAAAGACTCATTCCTTGGCACTCCAAATGTTTGGAAACTACAAATACCAGCATGCTTTAGTTTACTGTGCCTTCCTCCCCTTCTGAATTCCCACAGCTGCCTTCTCCTACCTGGTCCACATGTTCCCCTGCGGGGTGGTCTGGATCCTCTTCTAAGCCCTGGCGGCCGCATGCTCCACTTTCCTATGCTGGCTGACGTCACTTCCAGGCGCAGAGTAGTGACGTTAGTCAGCAGAGGATGCGGAGCGTGCGGCCGCCTGAGCAGGTAAGTCTTTGACTCGAGTATAAACCGAGACTCGATTTTTAGGCTATTTTTTAGCCTGAAAATCTCAGATTATACTCTAGTATATATGGTATGTTACTATTGGTGATATGAATCACATTTGTGCTTGTTCTCATGCTAAGAAATTTAAAGCAGAGCCTTCTAGAATGTGACCACACCCCTAGATATTGCTATAACAGCCACCAGCCACGCCCCCAAACATCACAGTCACACTCATACCCCAACCATCAAGGTCACTCCCCCAAAGATAACTGCCATGCATTGCAACCGTGCCCCCAAATGTTGTGACCACACTACCAGATATTGTGGCCACCCCCCAAAACATTATGGTCCGCCCCCATACTTCATGGCCACCACCCCCAAACATCCCATGTCTGTTCCCGAATCATACCCATACACAAACAACCTACCCATGCCTCCAAACATCACAGGCACACCCCACCCATGCCCCTAAATGGCACGCCCATGCCCACGCTTTGAAACAGCATGGCCATGCCCCCAAATATCGTGACCACAAAATGTCACGTCCAAGCCTCCTGGAAACCACAACATCACAGACATGCCCCCAGACCGTCCATACCCTAGAATGCCGTGCCCCCACCCACCGCAACATCGTAGACATGCCCCATCCACCTATTCAAACCGGGATGTTTGGGGGAATTACCTGCATTACCTAGACTTAAGAAACAGACACACACTGCCCACATGTCACACACTTCACAGACAGTTACAACTAAAAGAACAAAGACATCATGGCACTTTCAATTCAGACCAGAAAATAACTTTATTGATTGGGATCTAATAGTTAATATAAAAGTGGTCCTTGAGCAAGGATAAAGTGTTAAAGTGCAAACAAGGTGAAATACTGCAAAAAAAATTGAGCACGCTTAATAAAAACACACAACGCTCAGACAGCACAACAGGATGAAGCCTGGCTTTAACAACACAGACAAAGAGCTGCACGTCACATGCTCCAGAGACATTGACACCCATCAGTCGCTCAAATGCCGAGATATTCAGTTGCAATCAACACGTTTTCCCAATGGCAAATTCCATGTAGCATGTTCACGAGTAGGTTCACCACAACATTTGTATATTTACGCTCCAAGTGGAAAAACTGATAATGTTGTATATAAGGTTTTGCAATAAAGATATGCAATACGTCCCTCAAGAAATGTCACCTCCTCAACTCATAACTACAATACAAGACGTTCCACCTGTCTCTTCCATCTAAGCCAAACACACATCTGCATGTAAAAAACAACAACGAACAAAGCCTCTATGTACGTGTAAAGAATGTAGCTTACACTTATGCCAGTGCAACATTGAGATTGTTTTATAGCAACGTTAAGGCTGTGTCAATGACCAATACCAAAAATGTAATAAAATGTTTAATAATGGTTAATCTGTTCTAAATTACATGGAGAGTTTCATCAAATCTTTTATCACCACCTGTGGTTTTAGGAAAACTGAGATTAAAGGGCAATACCCACCCTTAACAACCCCCAACCCCATATTTTGCACTTTATTACCTGCATTCCTGACCAGATATTTAAATATAATTATTGCTTTTATTCTGAGTAAGCTGGCACCTCCCACCAATGATTCACTGCAGTTTCACCTGCTGCTTCCTCTGCACATGCTCAAGCTTAAAAAAAAGTTAATTGAGCAGAGGCAGATACCTTTGCCAGAAAGGAACAGAACTTATTAAATATCTGGTTACAAATACATGTAATAAACTGGTAAAAATCAAAAAGATTCAATGAAACCCTGGCTCTCCATGTAATTTATAGCAGATTAACCATTATTAAATGTTTAGTGCATTTTTGTAATATAAATGAGCATCTGTGGAATGTGTTGGGCAAAACAAGTCCAATCCAAAGGAGAACCACCTTGCAGCCTAAAGGATCTGCTACTGGCAGTTTAGTGCCGAATATATTGGAGTCTGCGCCTCCACAGGCCAGGGGTGTTTAGGTGGCAAAACCAATGCAATAATTGACAGGTGGTCATTACAATATAGCCGATTAATGCATGTAACGCAGGGTTTATACAATATTAAAATAGCATCATTAACACAACTTGCAATTATACCAAAGGAAAATTAACACTTACCTTCAAACTCCTTTGCTGGGTTGTTAAAAGCAAGAGGCACACCCTAAAGGTAAGTGTTAAAACAGGGTTACATTAAGTATTACATGATATACCCCCCCAAATAAACCCCCCCCAAAACCCAGTCTTCCTCCTCTGCTCCTAAATTCAGTGCCTTTCCAATGCAGAGACACTGAGATATCATGTTCAACCCTCAAATTAAATATTATGTAGAGGGAAATCTACGCCCAAAACGCAATAGTTAGAAAGCTTATATATGTAGGCATATAACCTGTAATGCAGGTTTTGGGGGCTAACCCATTCCTTCTGCCCCCTCTCTAAGTTCTCCAAGCTCTTTTACAAGATTACACATGCTCAGAGGAGGCATCTATGGAAATAGCATTAAGTAATTGGCTGGGATGTAACCTGTCATGTTCAAGATGGACAGCTGCTAGCAGGAAGAATGAGGATGCAGAAAGAGGGGAAACAATATTTGGCAGCCTCAGATGACTCAAACATTTAGACTTATTAACTTATTTCAAAAAATATTTTATTAAAGAACTTGCCCCCGACTTCTTACCTCATATAGTTTTGTAGCTACAAACTTCCTGCCAGTGCTGTTGGTTCCATCCATAACAACCACCTTAAATAAAAATATAAACAGACAATATAGGCATGGTTATACAGTATATGTATTGCTTACAGTTCAGGCCATTGATAAAGGCTCTGCGTGATTTTTTTTGTCTTTTTAAAAAACAGTATTGGCAATATTGCAGACACTGTCTCCAATTATTAAACTTTGGTAGTTTGGATTTACTAAGAAAAAATTCCTGAAACTAAAAAAAAAATCAATAATGAACATTAGTTGAAGACATTAAAGGGTATCTGCACTGATTGTGCAGGAAGAGACAGAGGAAGAAAGGTATGACCCTCTTGCCAAAATAATGTTAAAAGCTATGGCAGGGGGTACTTTTTTTTTAATTTTGTGTACCTAACTTTTCAGAGAGGGTGCTGGGAGTGACAAGCTGATTTGGGAAGGAGGACACAGAGACAGACAGAAGCTGAATTTCAGAGAGGGTCCTAGGAGTGACAAGCTGTGTGTGTGGGTAAGCACCTACCTTTTTCTCTCTCCCAACCCCCCATCCCAAATCAGCTTGTGTCATTCCCAGCATCCCCTCTGAAATTCCACTTCTGTCTCTCTCCAACCCCCCTCCCCAATCACCATCTCTCACTCCCAGCATCCCTTCTGAAATTCCACTTCTCGCTCTCCCAACCCCCCCCAATCAGCTTCTCTTACTCCCAGCATCCCCTCTGAAATTCCACTTGTCTCTCTACCACCCCCCTCCCCAATCAGCATTTCTCACTCCTAGCACCCCTCTGAAATTCAGCTTCTGTCGCTCTCCCACAAAAGATGAACGAGCACAGTCAGTGGATTTAGTTGCAGCCATGGGAACATAACAGTTACATTCCCACTGGCTGTCGGAAGAGCAGCAGGGTTAAGCCAAAGGGAGCGCACGCGTTGGTGTATGCACCCGTAGGAGGGCTTCAGTGACAAGAGGAGATGTTCTCTGCAGAGCGAGTGGTGTCTAACTCGGAAAGGGCAGGTACAATTGAATCTTAATATAAGGCATCATTAGAGCCAAAGTTGATTTTAAAGAGTGGAGATACCCTTTAATGCGGTCACTATTTTTTACCTTTGACAAATTGGAAAATGCTTCTAAATATCTAAATAGTAGTTACAATTTGATGGAATAAATACAAGAAAGAAGGATGGCTTTAAAGGGCATGTCCACCCTTAAAACAAAAAAAACTTGTCACATGTCTGTTACCTGCCCCCAACCCCAACTGATATATCCAGCACATTATTATATGTATTAATAACCAGATATTTAGGTGTAATTATTGCCTCCATTCTGGCAGAGTAAGCTGGCTCCTCCCTCCATGCAGTCAATCAAGGCTGTGACTGCTGACATCACAACCAATGATTGACTGCTGTTTCCCCTGCTAACTCCACTGCACATGCTGCAGCTTCTAAAAAGCTAATTGAGCAGAGGAAGGAGATGGATACGTTTGCCAGAAGGAATACAACTTATTAAATATATGGTTACAAATGCATGTAACTAACCTGTTAAAATAGCAGCTGGGTTTGCGGGCAGATAACTGACAAGTCACTTGTTTTTTGTTTAAGGGTGAACATGCCGTTAAACTTATCATAAAACCTGCAGTGTTAGTTTAGGCACCTGGGTTCAATACAGAAAATGCAATAAATTTAATAGGTATTAAAAATACATAAGAAACATTTCGGGTCTTGTTTAATTAAAGTTGCCAAATGTAACCAGTGCTCGTAATCTACCTAACTGTAGTAATCCAGTAAAAATGTATCATCAGATTGCTTGCTGCAGGTCAAGAAAAGGACTAAAAGCCTGAAGAAATTTCTCATTTATAGATTTTTTTCACCACCATCTCAAGTGACAAATGTATTATTTCTAATTGACTGCACCGCCATCATTGTAAGGAGCTGGCCTTAAACAATTTTAAGCAGTTTAATACAATTTATTTGATTTACCTGTCCAGGAAAAAGTGAAAAATCTTTCAGTTCTGATAAGTCGACTGAAACTTGCATCCCTGCTGAGTGCTCTCTGTCACCCTCCAGGATCACGGATTTGGAATTCAACTTGCCATTACTATCACAGCCAATCTGACCAAGAACAGTCACAGTTTCCTATCAAATGATACAAGTAAAATGAATGGTAAAATGGTAAATATTTCAAACATTGTTCTTATAGTTAGCAGGGCCGGATTTCCCACATGGCTGAGGCCTAAGGCGTCAGGATCTTTAGGGGCTGCATCTCTATTCAATGTTTTGCAAAAATACAAAATCCTTACTGCAATAGCAGTCATGCTAATGGCTTCGCTATAGGTTAGCAAGACTTTAACTCCTTCCTTGCGCCGACATCAGAAAAGATACCCGTGGCGCCAGTCCTTCAATATCGCGTTTACGCTACATTTAGTGTTGGATTTTAATGCCAGCTCATGATTGCCGTTAAAATTACACTGTGAGCAAATCCCTTTTCGGGATTTACCCACAGCTGTAAAAAAGGTGATATTGAATCCCGTTTGGGGGATTTACCCAGGCTAAATTGCCCAGAATGTATCTATTAAATGTATCTCCTAAATCTGGGCACCACGCCAAAAAAAAATCAGAGGGGTAAACATGTAAAGGCTGAACCTGCCAATAATAATGTAACTAATAAAGGCTGGAGTGACTTTAGGCTGGGGTTTTTTCGACAGTTGCACATATCTCATAGACTCATTAACAGAAGCTTTTTTTATGCCCTTTTTGGTCAAATCCTTCATACTTGGTTTGCTGAACAGCAATTCTATTTGTTAAAAGCAGAGAATAATGAACCTACCTGTGCAGGAAAAGAGACAGAGGTAAACTCCTCAATGTTAAAATGTTTCTTCATGGATTCACCAAGTTCTTCTATCTTACAGCTAATCACTAGAAAACAGAAAGCCAGGGAAGACAATGAGAAAGCCCAACACTAAAGGTGTCTATATACTACATACTCACCTTCCAACATTCTTTCAATGCTCGCTCAAAGCCCAAAGAACCGGCAAGCTTAATCTTTATTGCGATCACAAAAAGAACGGGCCAAGCGGGAACTTTGGAAGGTAAGAACTGCGTTCAACAACACTCTTAATTCTATCTAATATCTAAATATTGTATGGCGAGCATACAAAAGTATTCATTCTAGTTATTGTTTTATGTTTTATTGACATAAAGGCCATACTTG
This sequence comes from Hymenochirus boettgeri, assembly GCA_019447015.1. Lineage (NCBI taxonomy): Eukaryota > Metazoa > Chordata > Amphibia > Anura > Pipidae > Hymenochirus > Hymenochirus boettgeri. Next base: position 51,435,031 of record CM033472.1, read on the forward strand.
CTTTATTGGAGAGCATCCTTAAGAAAGGCGCCTACCTTCTCTGATGTCTGTTAGCTTCTGGAACATGAACTTGTATGATTTTGGCAACGATTCCTCCACAGGAGAGAACAGTTCAATGCTAATTCTTCTCCCACTACCACCATTCCACATTGTTCCTTGAACCTCTCCATGGGACGAAACCACTTCACCTCGGTTGGCCCGAGAGCTGTATTTCTGTGATGGGGTGGCACTGTAGAGAGGAGGAGATTAGACTGTATGTAAGTAAACCTTTAAATAAGAAATCATACATTAATTAGGTTTTCATTTTCATGGGTAAATGGGTATTGCAGCAGTAATAACATTTTCCTAAAAAATACAGCAATCAATAAGGGTTTGACGTGTAAACATCAATATTGTATTATTATACCTTAACAGAGAACAGGGAGATTCAATAAAAGTTATCGTGTAAAATTTTGCCCCAACCAATCAGATCTTATTTAAAGGGCATGATGTCCCCCCCCCCCCAAAACTATAATCCCCCCACTACTGGCCCCACCATGTAGTGTAGTTTATCCTTACCTCACATCCCAGCTCCATAGGGTTCTCCTTTATCCCCCCCCAAAGTAAAAAAAAAATGCCCACCAGGAGGCTAGCAGAGTCCATATAGGACTGCCTGCTACCTGGCCTCCGGGAGAAGTTTGGCATGCGTACTGCAGCCCTTCTCCCCCTCCCTCTCCCGATTCCCTCCCCCTAGCGTGAAATCCATAAAAGATAAGATTCCCCCTGGGCTCTCAGCCCCAACCGCTATATTTTTATCTTTATAAAGCTCCCCAAACTCTTACTTACCTCTCCTCTTTCCTCCGCTGCACTGAATGACCGGCAGCCGCGTTCGTGATTGGCTGTCGCTCAGCCAATCACAGACGCGGCTGCCGGTCCTGCCCTCTGCTTGCATTTTCTCGCAAGCAGAGGGCGGGAGGCGGCGGAGGAAAGAGGGGAGGTAAGTAGAGTTTGGGGGGCTTTTTTTAAAAAAAAATATAGCGGTTGGGGCTGTGAGCCCATGGGGAAGCTTATATTAAAAATTGCATTTTAGGGTGGACATGCCCTTAACATTTGAAAGCAAATATATGATTGGTTGGGGCAAAATTAGCACCATTTTAAACGATAAGAACTTTTATTGAATAACCCTGTATTAACGTTATTACACAAATTCAAAAATGTCTCTTTAAAACAAGTTTAAAAATCATTTTTAAACAATAGCATTTTAGCAATATTTGTAGTCAAGGGCTCTAGCTAGAATTGCTGGTCCTCTGTGCCCAAAATCAATGAAGTTTTGAAAAAATGATCTAACTGAACACCACAGATACAAATTAAACTTGGGTTTAAAATCCATTGTTTAGTATTTATAAAATAGAGGGCAAAAGTGTATATGCTCAATTTTTTGCCAACGTGGAACCCCTATTCCTTTAAAGGAAGGTTTAAAGCCCTACAACCTTTAACCCATGTATCCTACTACTAATAGCCTGAATGTCAGAAATGGATGTAAAGAATAAACAAAGACAAAGATGGAGGCAAGGTTGCACCTGGGAGAAAAACTAGCAGGGGAGAAGAGGACGTGAGGGCTTCTGTTTATAGAGGAGATTCGTTTAGACTGGGGGTTTTCTGGGGTGGACAAGATGCGCTTCTGGGATCCCTGTGGGGGAAAAAAAAACTACTGTAAAAACTTTTGAAAGAATTAAAAACCCTATTGCAATGTAAGTCTACAAATTTAATGGAAAATAAAATTGCTTTACTAATGTTTAGTTAAACTAAAAGGTGAACTACTTACCTGGTTATTACATTTCGATGTAGACATTAACTTTACGAAGATCTTCTAGTAGAAGGAGCTGCTGACATCACTCAGTTCATTGCTCAGTAGGTCCATTTCTGTATACAGTTTAGGAATCTCCCCCTCCCCATCCCTTCCACAAATCAAAAAGATGTCAGCAGCTCCTTCTAGCAAATTTTTGTTTCCATTTAGGGCAAACTGTATTCCACAAACCAGATGGGGAAAAAAAAACAGGACTGAACACCATTCGTTTTGGCTTAACATGGGAAATACAAAGTAAGAAACAAAGAAATTCTGCTTTGCCACTAGGGAGCAGTATCAGTGATTATTCTAATTTTGCAGCAACCAAGCGTGCGGTTCAAGTGATCCAGACAACAGACATCGGTCGGTTCGGCAAGAAAAACACCTTCGAATGTTTGTTTAGTTGTGGAAATGTGGAGCCAGATTGATGTGCTTTGAAGATTTCATTCACCTTCAGATGGGGACCGTTTTATTTAATTTCAGATATGTACACTATAGAGGAATACAATGCACAGACCAGTGCTAAGATCAGGTTCACCTCATCATCCTACCTCTGCTGCTGTGAACTGTTATTTCTATAAAGAACTATTAAAAGGGCAATATTAAAAGGTATGCGGATGGAATACAACAGAGTTTGGGGGAGATGTAAAGCAATTTTTAGGAGATTGTGGCCAATTAAAAGCAGTACCTAGGATTGTGTAGCAGATTAAAAGCAAAGCAATCATCAACATATGAAATCTAAATATTATATGGCTGTTTAGTAGTTCATTTAAAGGGTAACTATGGTCCAAAAACAAATCAGTTGTCATTTTTTCCTTTTAAGGCGCAAACACAAAATCTACATTCAGAAAGGCTGGTAAGCATTTACTTTTAAAGCATTTGTTTCAATGTAGCCATACATCATGTCATAATAAATTGCTTTTGTAATATGTGGATTTCAGGTGTGTTTAGGTGCAATCTATCACATGATTCACAATTATTTTTAACCTGCCAGTTTCCTAGATATTGCGTTTAATCTAGCGATAACACCCAAAAATTACTTTATATCTGCCATTCTCTCACATTGCATTTCATCTGCATACACTTCAACATTACCCCTTTAATTACCACAGCTCTTTGCAATGTATTTCTTAATATTGTACCTATCTGAAAGTGAATAAACCTTTCAGAGTAGATCAAAACCCCTACATCTTTAACTTAATATCCCAATCAACAACCAACCTATAAGACACTGACTCGGCTAGAATGGGGGGGGGGTGGAAACAAAGGGAATTAAAAAAAGTGTGTACATACATTCCCTTTAATAAACATTTTTCATAAGAAACAGCATATGCAGTGTCTAAAAAAAACAATGCATTTGTGTTGCAAAACCACTAAAAGACAACAGTCCCCATAGACAGAGAAACTACCAAGTAGCAGTTCCCTTAAGGTGGCAATGCACATGCGATTTGTACAGCATGTGTATCGACAGATCACATTGGTATCTGTCGGCACACATGCTATGGGAACCACAGACACATACCCGACTAATCCCCATGCACTGTATGGGGATCAGTCGATCGTGCGGCCATAAATGCTATGATCGTATTGGCTCCGTTTACTCGTCCGATAACGGCCAATGGAAATTTTCCATCTTACCCGACCGACCGTAGTGCCAGTGAACGACGAATGTGTATGGGAAAAGCCCATACACATGAACAATAATGGGTAAATCCCATCATGGAATAACTGGATTTACCCATTATCGTTCGTATATGTATGGCCACCTTTAATGACTTACTGATTGTGTGTGTCTGGCACATGGGTGCAGTTTGACTGCTGCTTGCAATCATATTCTATAATACAACTTATATGGAGATACTGTAACATTCAAACAAGGTTTATTTTTACTTATTGAATGAATTATTTAATTCTAATGGCCTCTATCTGTTTTTTAACAATGCTTTAATGCCTGTCTGACCTTAGACATTTTAATAGACTACGGTATACATATTTTCCTCCTTTCCTGATGCAGATTTGAGTCAGCATTCTGTGCTATAAGATCCTTCTGAGAAACATGAGCCAATACAATACAATAATAAAAATAGTTTTTTTTTTTTTATAAGTAGACTCATTTCAAGAGTTGAAACTTCCCAGTAATCTGCTTTTCAGAACCACAAACGTTGAATTTGAGTCCTTGAGCCCAAATATTTCCATAGTAAATATACTCACCTTAGCAGGTGTGGTGTATGAATCCAAGAGATTTTCTTCATCATTCTCCACTTCAATACTTTAAGGGAGTCAAAGGTGCTTAACTTAAAATATTAATTTACAAAGCGCTAAAATGTCTAAATATTCGCTTTATTTCAGGTCACCAATAAATTATATTTGTAGTTAATAAGGTTATTTGTAATGTATTTTAGAAGATCCCTCAGTTTATATTCTCAACACTAGTTAATTTTGTTGTAAAAAAGGATACTGTAAATGCCAACCATAAATGGCATGTAGTACATAGTGTCATAATAATTAATAGGACAGCTGTGTGTGTGCAAACACATGAATGCTGCTTCTTTTTAGTAACAGACTTCTCCCTAAAAAAATACATTTAGGGTGAGGCCACATTGTAGCACATGGCAACATACAGGAAAAGCACAATTTAGGGCTAGGCCACACTAGCGCTTTTTCGCGCACGCAATTTTCGCTAAAATGGAAATCGCGGGAGCGCAAAAATTCCCGCGATTTCCGATGCGCATGCGATTGCGCGTCCGTTCGCGTTTTGGTAACGCATGCGTTCACCATTTTTGGTGCATTAACGCAGCGTTTCCATAACGCGAAATGGCAAAAATGCATGCGCAAAACGCGAACGCAAAGGCGAGCCACAGAAAAAGCGCACACAATCGCGTGCGTAACGCTCGCGATTTTGTACGCGTTCCTGTGCGTTGTATGTGGCCTCAGCCTTACTGTCCGCTTACGTTGTGATGTTACAAATTCAGAACACATTGTGATCCACCCTAGTGAGGCCAGACCAACTAGCCAACTCTAGTGTGCGCTTTTTAATGTGTAATGGACTCACAATGGAATCGCACATTAAAATGCGTTAGGGTATTGGAGTGCGAATGAGAATGCACAAAAAAACTGATTCCACGCGAACACCAGCACACTTAGTGTGCCAGACCAATTGGCCAACACCAGTATGCGCTTTTAATGCGCGATCAGACAGCGCTTTAAAATGGATTGGTGTGGCCTAGCCCTTAGAGTATTATGTTACACAGACAAGGTGATGAATTTATTAGTGCAAAAAACAAACATACGTTTCGAGACTCAAGGCCCCTTCCTCAGGTATAACTGGTAACAAGTGTCAAACATTTATACCCAAAAGCCCCACCTAAAAACCATGTGGCCTAGTGATTGACAATTAGGGCACCATAGTGAGGCTACCCAAAAAAAAACTAATATTTTGAAAAAGTGCTGTCTTGCAACAAATATCAATCATCACATTAAATATATAAAACATATAAAAGAATAAAAACATCTTAAGCACGTGTAGATTACTTAAAAAAAACATAAGTGCTATTTGAATTACATAGTGCATCTCATATTGCATATGTGCTACTTCCACTGCAGATGTTTGTAAACTACAACTCCCAGCAACTAAGCATGCTGGGATTGTAGTTTACAAACACCTGAAGTGCAAAGAATTGGGGATTACTCTTAATATAAAGGGAAACAATGCTGAAACAATAGTGGAATCAGAGGGTGTATCTATGTTAAATAGATTGCCTTCCGATTCTGTATGTTTTGAGGCTTTCGTTGCCCTTTAAATGGACAGCAGCATTCCCATACAGTAGTCACATACAGTAATAGCCAAATACAGTATGGTTATTACTGTATGGGACTACTGTATGGGAATTCTGCTGTCCATTTAAAGGGCAACTAAAACCTCAAAACAATACGGAATCAGAAGGCAGTAGTGGTCATATTTTCTACCCTCGACTTATACTCGAGTCAATCACTTTTACTAATTGTTTAGGTAAAAAATAGGTACCTAGACTTATATTCGAGTATATCGGTAATAAGATGCAGGATTGAACAGCTTCCTTAAGTCCGGATATATTCCATTCTGTACATATAACTGGTAAATTAGATCCATATTAGCAAAATGCTATTTATTGGACTCTAGTAGTAGAGTAATAAATAAATAAATAATAAACCACATCATTCAGTAAAGAATAAAAAAGGATACAGCTCTTGAATCGTATTAAAATCTCTGTTTCCGCAGTGTTTCTCTTTCCTTGGGGTGGGGTGTGACCTGTGTGTTTTTCTTGCTTAACACCTTGAAAAAATGTTTTTTAAAAAATCACACTCCCATTCAAATGTAACCTCAGGTGTTGCCCCTCATTACTTGCTAGCTACTTAGAATTAATGTCTCACTGTGACAGCAGCAACACCATTCCCCATGTTCTTCTTCCTTCTCCTACAAAGTTTTTACAACTTTGCACATTTGGGGGAAAGGAAGGCCTTTTTGGTGGACAAAATTTTTTTCTAAATTTAAAAATATAGAAGCCAATATTTTTGTAGACCCTTCAGGCCCCGAAAATCGTATTCACCAAAGGCTTTGCAGATATTGTATAGGATAGCAAAACGCATGCAAAACTGTTTTCTTGGTGTTTGCACAGATTTTCCCAATTGTTAATCTCTGAATACCATAACCCCCATTTTGTTTACTATATGAAAATACAGAATAAGGGCTAGGCCACACTGCTGCGCTTTTTTTGCATTTGCACTTTTTCATATAATTGAAACCGTGTGTTTTCGGGTGCGTTGCGATTGTGTTTTCCGCATTTTAAATTGCAAGTGTTTTCAAAATTTAATGAAAAAAAAACGCAAATGCAACGAAATCGCACATGAAATCACATCTCATTAAAAACATTACTGACCAGAAGTCAATGGGTGGAGGCTGACGTGAGATTCCTAGGCTCCTCTTCCACCACCTCACTGCCGGCGAGCACAGCCTCAGACTTCAGTGACAGGACGAGACAGGAAGTCCCTCCCACACTCTTCTGTGTGAAGATCTCCACAGAAAGGTAAGGGAATCTACAGCTTACTCTTCCACTATGTGAAAACACTCCCTGAAAAGGCTATTTTTTCACAGTTTCCTGTAGAGGGTGTGTGTGTCCGAGTGTCCAACGGCACCCCGGTGGGCGGGGCCACGGCACCCACGGGTGGGCGGGGCCACGGCACCCAGGGTGGGCGGGCCACGGCACCCACGGGTGGGCGGGGCCACATGGGGCTGTAAGGAAAGGGGCCATGGGTCCATAGTGGGAGGGCCCAAGGTGCTTGCAAGAGGAGGGGGGGCTGCAAGGGGAGGAGACGACACAGGGCAGATTGACTGTTATCCACTGACATGGTTTCAGAGCAGGAAGCAGAAAGTGCAGGGGACCTGGTGATGCTGCTGCCATATCACACACAAAGTTGTAAATATCTTCAAAACTATGCAAAATAACATGAAAATAAATTGCCAAATTCTCAGGAGAGCAATTCCTATCAATTTATTAAAGTCCTTTTTTTGGACCACACAGTTCAATAAGATAGGGCGCCTCTACCTCAACCCTTAGCACCTCATTAAGACTAATTATTAAGACAGCAATCGAGGTTACATTTTAAACTGATAAAGTTTTATCCTTTGCATTTTATCATCATTTGGAAGTTTGAATGCTAGACTACAAGAAGTATTTTTTATTTTACAATAGTAAAGAGAGACCAATATGTTCTTTTGAAGCAGATTGTAGTTAATAGTTAGGCTGTTACAGTAAATCCACAAAGTAAAAATGATTTTCTAGTTGGTACTCACAATCTTACTCCAGAGCTAGGATAAATAAAACATCTGACACTTAAACTTTTAGCTAACATTACTAACCTAAGTCAACAAAAACGTGACCGTAAGCATTTAAAAGTTAATTTAAAAGCCAAAGAATTACAGTAATTTATTTTAACAGTGAACGCCAATGGGTAATGAAATACAAACTCTAAAGAAGTGCTTTTCCTTTACTTGCAAAAAATGGGGGTAAAGTAGAAAGCTGGATTGTCTGCACTGTGAAAACATTTTCCCCTCTCTTGATATTTATTGCAATTATGAATGCTTACATATTAATCATGTGATACATGTTATCAAAATAAAAAAAAATCCCCTTCAACCATTTCCCAGTTTAGACTGATACTGTATTGGGCAGATATGAAGGTCCCATTTGTGATCTGTCATGCATCTATGCCTGTTTTGCTACGTAGAATCAAGCTGTATGCAATGATCTGGCTTGTGTCAGATTTGCAACAAGTTCAAATGTTTACAGGGAACCCTTTTGAAATAAAAAAAAATAACAATTGGTATAAAAGTGATTCCTTTATTGGCTAACTGAGATAATCATAGCAAGCTTTCAGAACATTCTAGTTCCTTTTTCAAGCTGATTACCAGGTATCACCTTTTACCACTTTTGTTATATTTATTTTCAAAGGGTTACCCTGTAAACATTTTAACTGTCTAATACAGTACACCCACCATTTCCTGCGTCATCAAGTCCAACAAATCCAAATTTTCATCACTATGCAGGTTTCTCACTGCCACTTTCACGCTGCTCCCCCTTTAACATTTTCATTCTATGCTGCTTCCCCTTCTCCTCATTTCCCTCTGCATCTGCCATTAACTAACATTTATTTATGGTTAATACAAGTATCTTCCAATTCTTGTGTTTCTGAATAGTTGCATGCAGCTTTTTTAGTTATTTGTTATTGTATTAGAGTTTCAGCTGACACCTTCATGTGCTTGGCTCAATTATTTAAATTTCCTTGGCGTGGAGTTGATACTTGGGAATATACTAACCTCATGTTCCAATTGATTGAGATTAGTAACTGTAAGCAGCAAGTTACGAGTGGTACTGAATGCCAATCCACTCATTAACCAGTCTTCTTCTTAAGACCATGCACTGTACACAGCTCCACCACTGGATAGTTGAAAAAGAAAAAAAAAAAAAAAAAAAAAAAAAGATATTGAATTTTCTACAATCTTGGATCTTAAAACTCACATCAACCAGTAGTTTTTAATTTGTTATACACTGATGGGCAGATATCCCTTTAACTATGTAACTATGGTGTACTAGAACTAACTTGCTTTGTTAACTGCAATAAATGCATAAAGGAGAAGACTTATTTTATATGAAGAATAGCAAGATCTATTTGTACACCATATTGCATCCCGAGAGTTCTGCATCAGAAACTGGATAATAGTCGGGTATTTTATGTAAGTAATTAGATTACACAGAAATATGGATCTAACCTATCCCAAATATAAATTGCCAGTAAAAAATAATTCCATATTGTGAAGGCAGAGGTGACTTTCAGTGCATATAGGACACTTAGTAAAAGTCTGCAACAAGTTGGAATTACTAATTGTGGCATTTAAAAAACTTTACATAACCCCATGATCAGTTCATGGATCCTCCCCCCCCCCCCATATATGTACACAATATTGATGCAGGAATAACAAATTGGTATTAATTTTATGGCAGAATATATGTCAATGGATATCACTTAGCTATATTCTTGTGCTGGGTAACACAAGCACATTTTTCAGCAAACTATATAGAGATCGTATATACTAGTGTATAAACCGTTCCAACTTAAAACCGAGGTACTTTTAACTGAAAAAACTAGGAAAACTGCTTGACTCGAATATAAACGAGGGTTAACTTTCTCCCATAGGAAGCCATAGATAGTTCCACAGTTCCCATACACAGCCCATATAAAGTCCCATACACAGCCCCATACAGTCCCTTAGAAAGTCCCATACCAGCCCCTAGAAAGTCCCATACACAGCCCATAGAAAGTCCCCATACACAGCACCTAAAAAAGTCCATACAGCCCCAAGAAGTCCCATACACAGCCCATAGAAAGTCCCATACACAGCCCCATAGAAAGTCCCCATACACAGCCCCATAGAATTCCCCATACACAGCCCCATAGAAAGTCCCATACACAGCCCATAGAAAGTCCCATCACAGCCCCCATAGAAAGTCCCATACCCAGCCCCATAGAAAGTCCCATACACACCCCATAGAAGTCCCATCAGATGTGTGCCCTATTTTCTGTGCAGCCTTGAACACTTAAGATAATTTTTCCCATTTTGCCTTGCAGTCTGGGCTGATCTGATAGCAGGACAACAATTGCCTGACCCACTGAAATCCAGAGGATTCTCTGTGTTACAGGGTCAGCTTTTGTTTTCCCAGGGCTATGTGATTTTAAAGGTGAAAAAATTCAGTTTATACTTGAGTATATACGGTATCTCCATGTTTAATATGTCTGAAGAAAGTGCTATATTGACACAAAAACATCATGTGTTTAAACATATTGCTTTAAGACTGGTTGCGCTATGGACTTTACATTTTGGATATAGATACCATTCCACCTTTTGTAGAGGGGAGTGCTGTGTCTTTTGTTGTCGCCGGTGACCACTGTCTGTTGCCAGAACCAACGGCCATGTAGTAAATCCCAACCAATCACATATACTAACTCGTTGTGTGTTATCAATTAAAACACAAACTAAAATCAAAGGAAAGCTAGCAGAGCAGAATATTTATTTAATAAGAAAACTGTCTGAGCATTTTGCCACTAACTGGATGGTATAGAAAAGTGTCTCCTATACAAAACAGATGTTAAATAGCTTATGTACCTTGCTCTTGTACTCGTAATGCTGATTCTCATATTTCTCCATTATTGCTACCATAATATGAAAAATACTAAAAATGTTTAACCTAAACTATTGAACTCTTCATCTAGAGTTTGAGTATACAGTACACTGATAAAAAAAAAAGGGATAATAAGCAGGCAAACTTTTCACACAGGGTAGATATGCCAGTCACTTCCTCACTCCCCCTCCAACACTGTTCTAGTAGCATCTATGTTATAACTAGAAAAATGTGTTTTAGATTGAGCATTTTTTGGACTACTGATTGCATTGTCACACTCGTAGTAGGCCAACAGAAAGAATGATGAGAGCATGAATAAAAAAGATGTCATTAAACACAAGGATTTTTTTTTAGAAAAAAGTTAAATTTTTTAGCTTGCAACACTATTCATAAAATAAGAAACACCTCTGTGAAGTCGGTAATTTTTTTCACTAGTGCAGACACTTTTATTGCTCTTAGCATTACAGGATAACAATCGTCTCACTTTAGATTTCTCCTCCTTGCTGGCTGAAGCACATTAATTATGCCTGATGTAGAGTTGGTGAAGGAAGAACCGTATTGTGCTCCTACACAAAGGTTGTTACCAACTTTACGCAGGTTAACTATTTTTAGAAATGTCTAAGACAGATTAACACAATGTACTTTCCTGTTTCAGGGATATAACCCGGAAATATGTAAACTTGAACATTACATTTTAAACCTTTACATTTTAAACTACAATGGTAGAACAAAATCAGAATGAATTTCTTATAATTGCTGAAGTCTTTTATATATTATAAGTGACATTTTAATTTAATTATTGTGTTGTACTATCTCGTGCTCTGCAAAAGAGAAAGAACTGTAATTCTGTCCTATATTTAATACCAAACTGAGTACACTGTACCAGCGCTGATTTCTATATTTAAACATTTTCACCATTATTGTGCCAAAGACTTAGTTCCTTACATTTCTCTGGTACTTCAACATCATTTTTTCAATCTTGACATCAAAGACCATTAACTCATCTTGAATACTTTCCACAGACCACAGGCAATGATTTTACAGATGTTTTTTAGAGGGCGCAAAACAAAAATTGTGCACGGAACAAGGGCAGTTTATGGGCAAACAAATAAATATTTTTATTTTCCTATCACACAATCAGAATAAACTACTAATGAAGCATATACACCAAAGGAACAAGTAGCAAAATATATACACAAAAAGAAAGGGGTGTTTTATCGATAAGCAAACCACCAAAAGAGACAGTTTCTTGAAGAAGGGAAAGATAAACATCTGCCTCATTTATGTCAATCTGTCCTCGTGAGGGAATTACGTTTTCTTTTGATGTGATTGGCTAGTAAATAAAAGACCCCCAAATGCCAAAATGGAATCGTCAACAACAATAGAGTGAAAGAAGATCTGTTTACTTAGAATAATCCCCCAAACCATCCCAGGGAGATGAAACACAGGAACTGTGTCTTAGAAACAGGGCTGACAGGTCAGCGACAATCTCCAATAGTGACTTACTGAGGTAGCGATAACAAATAACCTGATGACCGTGCAGGCAATAAGATAACCACTAACCCTGATCTGTCAGTCAAATACTGTTTGGATCAGCTGGGGTGGGACCAGAAGTATGGAAACCTAAACACGCCACATACTAACACCACTAGTCAGTCCAAGCACAATCTGCCAAACCCAACCTTCGTCCACACGGAACCAGCAATGAAAGGGTGAGGTAGCAATGTCCCTCACACCTGTACGCTAACTGCCATGGGATGGCCGGTGGTCACAGAAGCTTGATTTGCCGCTGTCTATTGAACAATTCATTGACACCAGGAGAGCCATACAAGCTCCGTATCTGACATTTCCCGTCCGTTATCCAGGAAGAAACAAACTAGCGCGCTCGAACTACGCACTTCCGGGCTGCGTGGGGTATCCAATCAACCATTTTTGGTAACCGGAAATGGCGTGGCTTATCAGGGAAACACGTCTGGCTTGTATATCACATGGTAACGTGGAAAGGGAGACAGCATGAGATATTGAGGATGGTTGAAGAGTAGTAAGTTTACAGTATGGTGTTGTGTTTCTTTATGAGCAGTGCCATTCCAATGTGGTGGTTGTGGGACGTGCAGTGACAACAATATATTAATACAGGATTGTAACAATTCCCTCCAACATTCCCCATAATAGTTACATTTATAGAAACATAAATACAGAGCTGCAGGTGGAGGATAATGAGTGAGCGTGTACTACTGAATAGTGTACCTACATAAAGTGAATGTTGGATCTGAAATACTAGCTTGCTTGCTCTTCCCCTCTAATCTGAACACTTTCAAAATCTACATGCTGCAAGGCTGGTCAGTATTTTACATTACAACATGTGTAATGCATGCATGCATTTGATGATCTGGTACTTTGGCCTTGTAACGTGCTATAAGTACTGTACAAGAATAGTGTGAAGTTATATATTTCTATTAAATAAAACCTACAGCTCTCAGAATTCACAATCATGACTGGACGATCTAGGTCACAATGGCCCTATTCTTACGTGCTTCTGATGTTTGCGATCCGTTAGCAGTGAGAATCACAAGCAGTTGGTTTTCAATATGAGTCGTCACACTGTATGTGCTGCCTGCATCTGTTTTTTGGAGCGCATGCGATAATTTTTTGCACATCACAATGCGTTCCGATAACAGATTATTGCCAAAATAGTAAGCGCAAATACAAAGTAGGCTGGCGTTCACAGCAGTAAAAATGGGAGTATAGTCTTTTGCGTTGTGTTGCTTTTGGTTCTCCTGCGTTATCGCAAAGCCATGTTATTATTTTTAACATCGCTCTATGCAACTTTCATTTTTTAAAATGTACTGCACCTACACTGTAGCAGGTCAAGTGTGAAATGGTACCCGTAATGATTTGTTGCTAAAACATTTCAACTGTTCCTCACTGCAAAGAAACCTTTCCTAACCGAAGATGGGGACTTATTTTCTTTCTAATCTTAAAGAGTGTCCAAAGTCCTCTGATATGACCTATTAGGGAACAATGCACCAGAGAGATTATTATATGGCCCAATAATATATTTTGTTGCCTATGCATTTTGGTGGTGATTTATTAGAAAAACTATTCATGTCCTTTATATAGCTGCCTCCTGAATCAATCTTGCCTTGTTACTGGCAGTATAATCTCAGCAAAAGAATTGCTAACAGATTCTTGTACGAGTCATTCTGAATTGAGAAAGTCAAGTCGAAGACTACGAAACATCTTCAAGAACTAATAAGTCCAGTTGAAATCTAACTGAATACAACAGATAATACCATGACCTGGATGAATGAGAACCTTCACAAGCATATCGGCAAAAAAAAAAAATGACAATCCAAAATGCATTAAAACTCAACCACACTACATGTTTCAAAACTAATAAGTTCATTGTCAAGTGACACTGTGCGGTGTTAAAAGATTAATTGTAAAAAAGGTAAGAACCTCCACCCTGCAATTTGCCAAACCAAAAATTTCAGGAGGTAACAAACACTGACACCCAACCCAAAGGCTACACTACCCATAAGTGAACAAATTAGAATGCAAGCTCCCTGTTCTTTTTGCTAGTACTTAGGCTGAGGCCCACACTGAACCAGACATAATGCACTTATTTGCTCGCGATTTACATGCGTTACCATCCATTTGCACTTAATTTTGTTGCATTTTTGTGTATCAGACATGCGCATTTGCAAATACACTTGATCACACACGGGAAAACAGCACAAGCACATCGCTTGCAAAACGTGATCATAAGCCATGCAAGTGTGTCCCTAGCCCATACTGTGTGTTGATTGCATAAAGAATTTTCTTTAAGTGTAATCCCCTGCACAAACGGCTGTCAGTGGTCCAGGTTTACTACTATTTTGGAAGTAATGCTTATGAAGGTTCTCATTCATCCAGGTCATGGTATATCTGTTGTAATCATTAGATCAACTGGAACTTGAAAGTTTAGTTCTTGAAGACGTTTCGCTAGTCCATCCGACTGGCTTTCTCAATTCAGAATGACTTGTACAAGAATCTGTGGCAATTAATGTACCCTGAAAATCCCAATTAGCATATCACAGCGAGGTGTTAAGGGCGTGATTAGATAGTGGCTAAGAGGTGTTATAGGAACGCCCCAGAGTAAAGGTGTCAAAACAGCATTGTACATGGCAGACAGATTGGTGTCGACCCCCCCACCTCTATTTAGGCTTGGTTTCTTTATTTCACATAATGGCCTCCTTACACCTCCCTTGAACCAGTCCCGTTCCTTTTGCAATATGTTTAACATTACAACTTCAAAGGTATGTTATTCCTTAAGATGCAGGTACACGGCTGAGTCCTGACCCGAGGATTGGCTCTTCTGGGCTGGGCCATACGTTGATGCAGTTGTTGTTTGGTCTCCCCCACAACAAATCAGAGCATTCTTCACTCCACTCACTGCGTATGATGTCGTTCTTGTGTTTCGTATTGGGGTCATTCGGAATTGTACCAATTGCTGCCTCAGTGTGTTGCTGCTCGGTTTAAAGCGAACAGGGATACGGTGTTTTTTTGGAAACTCTTCTTAATTTTTCTCGGAGACCCCTGCTACATATGGGATGACCATGTTCTTTCTCCTGTCTTGCTTTTTCCCCTTCACTGTTTGGTATTCGTGTTCTTTTCTTTCTTTCTGCTTCTTTTGACAAAGGCCCCAGTCTGGATTACCACAAGTTTTTAAGGGCTCCTCTTGAGATGTTTCATTTCTTTAGCTTTGCCTCTGTGCTAGTGGGGGATGTTTCTCAGCTCTGTGTTGCAGGTTCTGAATGAACCCCCAGCTTGTTGATCTACAGGGTGGTGGGAGTCAAACTCAAATACTGATCTGTGTGTGTTGTTTTTTCTGTAAACCTCTACTTCCCAGTTACCATTCTCCCTGACTTTCTACCAAGCAGTCCCAAAAAGCCAGTCTGTTTGTTTTTGTACTCTTCCCTTGTAAAAGTGAGTTTTGGTCTAACCGAATTATGTGTTTCTTTGAAAGCTTTGTACTTCCCTTCTGGTGGATTTAACCGCAGGTGTCATCCACATATCTGAACCAGTGGCTGGGTGCTAAGCCCTTACAAAGGTATTAAATGGTATCTCCACTGAGGGAAAGCATTTTTTTTTTTTTTTGGTTTATTTTAAAGTACACCATCCCCCCAACCCTCCCCCCTACCTTTTGTTTCCCCAGAATTCCCTTTCGTTTGATGGCCAGCAGCATGGGAAAAGCTGTGCAGGTTTTCCTGGGGTGTGTCTTCCCCTGTGCTGGGAGTGCTTGTCCCACTCATGTGCCATCAATCTGGTAAGCAAGACCACACCCACTTGGCTGCAGTAAGAAATCCTTTCCTCCCTGACTCTCTAGTTCATTTTTCCAGCTGATTTGCAGAGAGAGCAGGGGAGGAAAAAGTTAAACCCTCTTCCTCCCACACTACTGTAACCAATACAGGGGAACTTGTGTTGTTTTTAATAAAGATTTGTTTGTGTCTCTAACCTCTAAGATTGATTTCAATAGGGGAGCCTGGGAATAAGGCAATCTGGTATGGGAGGGAGTGGGAGATGAGAAAAGGTGACCTGATTACTCCTCCATTAATTAGTGAGGTCAGCACAGCTGCTGTGATGGTCAGTGATTATTCCTCCATTTAGCAGTGAACTCAGTAGCTTGGAGAGCTGTGATGGTCATGTGATTATCTCCTCCATTTAGCAGTGGGTGGTGTTGGTGTGTGGTGTGTGTGTGTGTGTGGTGTGTGTGTGTGGTGTGTGTGTGTGTGGGTGTGTGTGTGTGTGTGTTGTGTGTGTGTGTGTGTGTGTGTTTGTGTGTGTGTGTGTGTGGTTGTTGTGGTGTGGTTGTGTGGTGTGTGTGTTGTGGTGTGTGTGTGTGTGTGTGTGGGTGGTGTGGTGTGTGTGTGTGTGTGTGTGTTGTGTGTGTGGTGTGTGTGTGTGGTGTGTGTGTTTTTTTTCTTCTCTATCTACCTCCTGCTCAAGACCAGGATACTGCAGGTACATTTCCACCTCCATATACTATCCCTTACAACCCGGTGTCTTTTACAGTGGAAGATACCCTTTAAGCGCACGTTTTTTTCCTACCTCCCCATGTAAGGTTGGCTACAATGGTGAACTGGAGATCCCATAGCACATCACAATTCAGATCATTCTGCTAATTGAGAACAACCCAGTCGGATACCAGCGAAACTTCTTCAAGAACTAAACTTCAAAGTCCAGTTGATCTATTGAGTACAACGATATACTATTTTGGAGGTTTTAGGTTCAACACCATTTAGTATGCACACACAACTTTTGTGTAAGATGGCAATGAATTGTGTACATGCAAAGTTTTTATTTTATTTCAGAATGATATATATCTGTGGCAACACCCATGACCCTAGTGCTGAAAGTATTATTTTACCTTTTGCCCCAATAGGTAAATTTTCTGGAGGTAGGGATGATTAGTTCTATTTTCCTGTTTCTTCTTCTAACTGGAGATCTTGATATTTGAGTTTCACTAGTTTGTCCAAAAGACCAGGATTTTAAATATAAGCTTATAAACTGATTTTTTCCCTAGACATCAATTCTCAGATCAATTTTTTTTAAAAATCTTTTTGCTGTGGGGCTGGTGTTTTCTTTTTCCATTGCATGAGTTATGAAAAAGCATATGACTATGTTTGCGCTGATTTTCATTGTTTGCATAGCACATGTAAAATAATTTTGCCTTTTCCTCTTCCTTCACAGTGTCAATATAAAGAATCAAATAGTTGATGTTTTAAACAGATTAAAAATGAAATATTATAGAGTCTACCATACAGAACCATGTTAAAAGATGGATGGGTTTATGAAAACAGTGTCTCTCTCTTCCACTAAGTCACAAGGTACTTTATTCACAGCTAGCAGAAGGAGTGTTCCACCACTGTTTATAGCTTCATAATACATATAAATGGGGTCCTGCTTATTTCTAAACACTGCATTCCCATTCACAATCATTCAATCATCACTCATAGACTTTTTTATTTAATCAACTGAAATGTAGATCAGTACCCAGAATTTTCCTAATCTAATAGGAATATGAAATTATGTAATTTGGCTAGTCCATGGTTGTACTGACTTACCTGTGTGAGATTCACACATTATTTTTTCAGATGATATACTTTTAGGGAATATATGAATTAGGTCAGCCAATCTATGTGGCTGGAGTGCTGGTTGAAGCTGTGTTGCTCGGAAGGGATGTCCTGGCAGGTAAAATTACCAAAGAACGCAGTCTGTCTAGTACCATGACCCAGTTCCAGCTGTAAATTTACAGCTACCTTTGCATCTTTCTAAGGCTAGGCTTCGCTGCATGCCTAAATGCTCATTCTGATTTACTGCTAGGTTTGATTTTTTTGAGTTGGGCTGTTCACATTGTGTTAAATGTAACCTATATCTGATCTCAGTGTGAACATTTGTGGCCCTAAGTAAACTACATGCACGAAGAGGAAAACAAATGTCACTGATGTTGATTTCTTTACAAGAAGTGAACATGGAGGTGCTAAAATGATTATATATTGCACTGTATTTAGGGCAGTAGCTTTTGATTTTTTTTCCCCTTATAACTGCACTTTATGCAAATGTCCCCATTTGGAGGTTAATTGGAGGCCAAGTTGTACTTAAAATCTAATTGGCAAGTTTTAAACTCCACTATATATGAAAATTTTAATTATCTTTTTCTTTCGATTTTTCACAAAATCTCAAAAACATGCATGCAGTTTCTAAATGAAAGAAACTGTGTCTGAAATCTGCATGTAAGTATGAAAGAAGGTATTAAATTTTACAAAATATAGCTTGTTGGGGGTATTTCCAAGTTGGGGGGGGGTAAATAATACAAAATACAGAGCAACTTTGATTTTCTTTTTCTTGGATCTAACTATGCACAAGTCCCATTTGAAGTTAGTGAATGAAACCTCTCTGTGCACACCCATGCATATGGCCATACAATTCGATTCAGGAGAGTTAAGCATTCACTTTGTGCTGGTTTCAAACTTTTTGCTACAGTTTTCTGACTTACTTTTACTACAAATAAAAATGCAAAAAACAATGAATTTTTAGCAATTTTGTAAATTTTTTTTTACATATTTTATATTTTACCAAAAAATCATTACAATTCTCCAAAAAAGTTACAAACTTCTGTATCCTTTTAAAACACCTTATGCTGAAAAAACTGTAATAATATTCCATATTTTCTGGGAAGGTTTCCTATTGTATAATCTAAATTAAATCTGATTAGCGTAAAATCCTGAAACACAGAGAGCGACACATATAAAAATCTGCTGGGGCACTGAAAGGGTAACCTGTCAAAGGTTTATTCTGTTTTCAAAGGGGTTATTCTGTTTTTAAGGGGTTATTTCGCTGTTTTTGAAGTTGGGAATATTGAAACAAAAGCCACTTTAATTAACTGTGATTTGGCTTGTCATTGAAATGTAACTAACCTCCGTATATTTTAATTTCTGTTGTGTTGCCTGAGTAAGAACAAATAACTTTTTATTTTTACTTCTTAATAACTGGAATAAGGTTATCTTGGGGGTTATTTTAATTAAACTTAGTTTCTAAAATAAAAGCTTTTTTTATTTTCACTCTCTGCGACTGATTGAAAGGGGTGTATAGCTTAATTGGTTTAAAATTGCCAGGGCGCTGGGTTATCTTTGGTTTCAAACCTTACATATAAAATCCTGTTGCATACAATTGTGTGTGAAAGGCCTGAGTTGATTATGGGGGTTGTTATGTTTTTTAAACCATGAACTAAACGAGAACACCTTGTGGTGTTTCCTGAAGCACCAACTTTTTAAAAAACTAAATGAGTTTTTAAAACCAGAATTGCTGTTTTTATTGTTTTTGGTGTATTTACTTTTTGGTTGGTTGGAAGCTTGTAGTTCGGGCAAACGCAATGTGCACCTGCCACTGTTATCGAATTTGGAGCAACCAGTTCCCAAGAGACCTTGTTGTGTCAGATGTGAGTTGGGTTGCCCCATTAACGAATTGTGGAATGACAGAGTCCTAAAGGGGAAGCTTTCAGTAATTACAAACCTGGGGTTGGTGCAGGTACTACAAGGCCGAGTAAACTGGGGGATGGGGGTGTGGGCCAGATAAGTGGTGAATGAAATAAGGTTTTAAATGGACATCAGGGGAAGTAGGGAGATGGAGGTAGGTTCGTTCTCTTCCCTGCTAATCAAATCCCCAAATGAATTTGCCATCTTAAATACAGCAAAAAGGAGTGACAAGCTCAGACGTAGCTGCTGGAACAACCTGAATCCCTTGAGCACCGGGGAACCACCCCAGGGACCTCTAATACAAGGTAAAGGGAGAAACTTAGGGCCAGGAAGTTTAAAGTAGTTTGGTCTGGGGTAAGGGGCACCATTATTAAAAAAGGTGGAACCCCATATGAACACACATGTTGTTTGCTTGCCTGGTGGCCAATGGCCAAAGTTAAGGAGGTCCTAAAGGAATCAAGAACTCTGGAAATTAAGTAAATTCTCAATGAAGAAAGCTGCAGCTTTAAAAAATTTGGTCATATTTTTTCCCCCTAACCCTACCCGAAGCCCTACCTTTTTAGATTTAAAGTTGCTTGGACATATTGGTTTGTCCCTTAGCGCAATGTTTGGGTCATCCCTTTGAGATTAATCAGCTGACCTCTATGGTAAGCCCTCATAGTAAGGCTTGTGTGCATTTTGACACTTCAATCTCGTCACATGCACACGACTGACATCATCACGCATAGAATGCATGGAAGGCGGACTGGAACCTTAACCTATTGAAGGCTTACAGAAGGTAAAGTGCTGTAATGGAGTGCAACAAAGCAATGAACTAACTAAATAGACAATGAAATACTCAGTAAGTCTCGAACAAAGGAAGTCCGACCCCAAAATGTCAAAAAAGTATATCAATAGTAAAAAAGAATGAGGACTAATACGTTGGGACCATTAAGTAATGAAGTCTAAATTGTTAATAAAGGATGCCAAAAAGGCTAATTTTTTTTTTCCCTCTTTATAACAGTCCTTATCATAGCCAGGGACTGGTAATATTATGAGGTTATCTAAATGAGGATATTCAGTTTGGGCTGACAGATCGGGTATGGTATAGAATACAATTAGACAACAGCTAATATCAACTAGAAAGGAAAAGTTTAAGTATAACTTTGAATTTGGCTTTGAAAGAACAACTGCCAATTTTTGGAAGGGAATTTGTGTGTTTTTGTGCTGCAAATTTTTTAAAACTCAATAATGTCAATGAGAGCTATGTTTGTTATTTTTTACTACCCTTTAAATATGTCCATGCAATTAAGGTAGGTCAAGGTTGGTGTGTGTGTTATTCTATCAGGTTGAGAATAAAATACTAAACGTTTTGTGAGATTGGGCAAAATTGTTTTTTTTTTTACTTTAGTTTTACCCTTTACGTATGGCTGCCCTAGTAATGGATAAGTAGATCTTAGTAGTATGTGTAAATCCCTGTTTGGTTTAGAGTTTAAAAAAAAAACTTTATTGATGAATGGTCAAAAATGTAGTTTTTTTTCTTTTTAAGTTTTTACCCTTTAAGTAATGGCCTGCAACCGTATGGAGGGGTAGGCAGTTAGCTGTGTTTTAACTGTATATCACATTGGGGGTTAAAAAAAACAAAGTTTAATTGATCAAAATTGCTTTTTTGACTTTAAGTTACCCTTTAAAGTATGGTCTTCCACACATACTGGATTAAGTAGATCAGTAAGGTGGTGTCACCTGGGGGTCTGGTTGGAGGGGAAAATGTTCCTTTTTTTTGTTTAAAACCATAACAACATTTTTATTGAGGAATAAATCTAAATAGTTTTTTGCTTTAGTTACCCTTTAAAATAAAATGGCTGCCACGTAATGATAAGTAAGCATCATAGGTGTGTGTACCTGGGTCTGGGTTGAGGGGTAAATGTCTTTTTTGTATGTACACAACCATAAAACTTCTTTTTTGAGAAGAAATCTACGAACTAGAAAGGTAAGTTTAAATATAACTTTGAATTTGGCTTGAATGGCTGCATTTTTGGAAGGAAAATGTGTGGTTTGCTGCAGATCTTTAAACTCAATACTGGGAATGATGAGTTTGTCGTGAACGCTTGTTTGGAGTGGAACAAAAAAACTTTGTGGTGTCACCCAGTCCCAAAGTGGTGCTAAACTTTTGATCCAATCAATCAGACAGCGAACCATCTTTCAATGATAAGACACATTTATTTGAATCTCTCTGTACTTTTTTTGATGATTGGTCAAAAATTTTTTTATTTTTAACCTTAGTTTAACCTTTAACATGGCTGCCACATGTAATGAATAAGTAAGAATCAGTAGGTGTGGTGGGTACCTGTGTCAGGTGGGGGTTAAAAAAAAAACAACTTTTTTGATGATGGTCAAAAATGGTGTTTTTACTTTAGTTACCCTTTAGTAATGGGCTGCCACAGTAAATGAGTAAGTAGAATCAGTAAGGTTTGGTGTCCCTGTGTCCGGTTGGGAGTTAAAAAAAACAAACTTTTTTGATGATTGGTCAAAAATTAGTTTTTTTACTTTTAGTTACCCTTTATATTAATGGCTAACCACCATCATGAATTAAGTAGATTAAAGTAGGGGTGTGTGTTACCTGGGTTCTGTTTGAGGGGTACCAACTGTCCTTTTTTTTGTGTTTACAACCATACAAGCATAGCTTTTTTATTTGATGAAATAAATCTAAATTAGTTTTTATTTTAAAACTTTAGTTAACACCCTTTAACTAATGGCTGCCACATTAAAATGGATAAGTTAGATTAGTAGGTTTGTGTGTACCTGGTCTGGTTTGAGGGGGTATGTCTTTTTTTTGTTTATAACAAAAAACCATAACCTACTTTATTGGGAAATAAAATCCTAAATTTAAGTTTTTTTTTTGTGACTTTAGTTACCCCTTTAAATATGGCTTCCATGGAAATGGGAAAAGGTAGGTCCAGTACAAGCGCGGGTTGTCACCTGGGTCTGTGTGGGGGTTGGGGTTATCACCATTTGTATTTATGGACCATTGAAAAAAACAGTTTTGGAAATATTCCACATTTGGAGGATTGTTACCATTAATAGGGGGGCGTTCAATATTTTTTTGTTCCGCGTCAGCTTATCCTGCCCGAGTTCCCGTGAATGCGAGAAATCCACTGTGCTAGTGATTGTACATCGGCGGGATCTCTGCCCAGTTCAAGTGCGCCGGCTAAACCCTCCTATTCAGTGCGTCAAAAAGTTTCGGCTACCATGGTAGCGCAAAACTTTACTAAGGGCGGTTTTGCAATCGCCTGCGCCACGCTATTTCCCAGCATTCTCGGAATGGCGCAGGCAATGCAGAAACTCATGGTACCCCACGGTACCCTATGATACAATCGGATTGCGTGGTTTTTCCTGCTTGGGCATTTTGCGCCAATTTGCATCGGCCCCCCATAGTCTATGGGAAAAACTGTCCCGGAAATTCGCCGATAAACGCTGTAAGATCTTCCATCCGGATTCCTTAGCGAGAGATGCACACTTCTCCTATAGATGCCCCTGCACGTCTGTTTCCAATGGTCTCTAGTCAACAACTGTGGGGAGGAGATACAGGGTCCCAAAAAGCGGAAGAAAGAAAATGGAAAGAAAAGAAAAGAAGAAAATAGAAAGAACAGTAATTTGCCTTTTTCAGCCACATTAATAAATGCCCAGGTACCAATAAAAAATACAATCTTTGGACTATACTGTTGGTAATCAGTTATATCAAATGGAGTTTAATGTTTTTAGTTCTTGAAGTGAACGTTTTTATCATCCAACGATTTCTCAATTCAGATGAATTATTCAACAGATACCAAGATCTGTTTGACAAATGAAAGTACCCTGGAAAAGTCCGCAAGAAGCATATAACAGCCGGTTTAGGGGGCCTTCTGGAAATGCAAGTTTGTGATAGCATTGGTGGCTAAGAGGTTGTTATCAAACAACTGCCAAGGGTAAGGTGTGCACAAAAACATTGTAGAAATGGTTCGACATTTGTGTCGAACCCACCAACCTATATTCAGCTTGGTTTCTTTTTCTTTCTATTTTTTTTACATAAATGTTCCTCCTTGACACCTGTCTTTGGGAAACTCGTCCCTGTTCCTTGGCAATATTTTGAACATTACACATCTTCAAATGTAATGTCACTTTTTCCCCTTTTTGAACCCGAGGACAAAACATGTCAGAATGCCCAGGACCAGATAAAGACATCTTTGGATATTCTGTTGTAATTCAGTAGATCAAATGATTAAATGTTTTAGTTCTTGAAGACTTTGCTAGCATCCAACTGGATTTCTCAATTCAGAATGTAATTCATTTCAACAGATACAAGGAGCTGTTGACAATGAAGTACCTGGAAAGCCCAATACGCATATAACAGCCGGTTTTAGGGGCCTTCCTGACATTCAAGGTGTGGATAGCATTGTGGCTCAGAGGTTTCGAGTAAAACGGCCAAGGGTATATGTGTCCAAAAACAACATTGTACATGGCGAGACAATTTGTGCCGAACCCCCACCTATATTCAGGCTTGGTTCTTTTTCTTTCTATTTTTTTACAGAATGTCCTCCTTGACACCTGGCTTGAACAGTCCTGTTCCTTGGCCAATATTTTGACCTTACAATCTTCAAATGTTTCCTTTTTCCTTTTGACCCGAGTACAACAGGTCCGGAATGCTTTTGGGGGCAAACCTATGCCAACAATAACAGATGACATTAAAGTATTGCTTGAGTAATGCATGTACCCCTAATGTTCACAGTCAAGTGCAGGGTATAACATTTAAAAAACATCAATAACACAAACTTGCATTAAAACAAAGGAACACTTACCTCAAAGGAATACTTCACTCAAAAGTGACAATTCCTTTACTGCTTAATTGAATAATTGAAGAACCTGAGGTAAAGCCTTACCTCCATCTTAACACCTCCAGCATCTACCTCCTAATTAGCTGAGAAATCACGTTTTCAGACATCACTGATGCGGATGCTGGTCCAACCCTTCTGCTGCTTTTGCTGCACGGAAGACTAGTCATAAGGCAGCTGAGGTACGAGGGCCGTTAAGTGTCTTTGGAGCCTATTTCAACACTTTATGACGCCTCTCAAGGTCTAGGTTGGGGGGGGGGGTTTCTGTTGATTTATGGATATTTTAGGGGGGCACACCCTTTAAAGATAGATTGTTCAGCCTAATGAATGAAGTGAATCCAAGCTTGTATTTAATCATGCAGCAATATGGTCCTGGAAATGTAATTATTCTAGGCAACTATAACTAAAGTTGTAGGTCAACAAACGGGGGCACAATGGCCGCCTAGTCATCTCAATTAGCTATCCACACTTGACATCCCCAATGAAACATAATTGATTAACCAGAGTAAGGTGAGGCCACACTAGCAACGCACAGGAATCGCGACAAAATCGCGGAGCGTTATCGCCACGCGATTGTTCGCTTGATTCTTGCGCGTTAGCTGCGTTCGCGTTTGCGAAGGCATTTTGCCTTTCGCGTTATGGAAACGCTGCGACTAACGCACAAAATGGTGAACGCAGCTTACACAACTGCGAGAATGGACGCGCAATCGCATGCGCAATCGGAAATCTGCGGGAATTTTCGAGTTCCCGCATTTCCATTTATGCGAAAAATCACGGGCGCAAACGCGAGTGCGAAACGCGTGCAAAACGCGCGAAAAACGCACAGTGTGGCCTATCCCTAAGTTTGTGGAACACTTGACTGCCAAGTTAAGAAAATCAAAAAGCTATGATGTTCCTGATATAATTTTAAAATCTTGTTTTTTTTCCGACAACTTGCAATTGGTTATGCCGAAGGTACTGGCAAGAAAGAGAAAGGCGGACTACTTTTTTCTTTTTCTTCCAATTTCTTAAAGGAAACTATACTGGAATATTATATCTGGCTCCAGCTGCTTGTTTATTCCCCGAGGTTATCACTATCAGAACCTGCCTTAAATCTAAGCAGGATAGAACAAGGGTTGCCAAATCTCCCTGCAACCCTGCCTCAGGGAAAAACCAGGAAAACCTCCGGGGTGGGCATGCTTCAGTCCTGGACCCTGTCAAGGGCCCCTGATATCTGTGTGGTGGTTTGGCCTGTCTGTGTTTTGAGTGTCTGTCTGTGTTTTACTGTCCATTTAGGGTTGTGCCGTCTGTGTGATTGCATTGAGTGTGGTGGTGTTTTGCCTGTCTTGTGATTGTGTGTTTGAATGTGTGTTGTGCCTGCTGTGTGACTTTAGAAACGCCAACCTGATTTACTAGTGAAACATCTTCAAGAGCTACATTTGAAATCATTGATCTAACTGAACACACAGATACAAATTAAACTGATTTGAGTCTATTCTTAGTATTTGTAAATGAGGCAGGGTCTATGCTCTTATTTTTTATATGGCAAAATAAAGAACACGAAGAAGAAACCAGACCACTCACCAATACTGTTACTATAAACAATCCCGTTATTGTGCAACACTGGCAATAACAAAAGTTCAATACTGTGGCTATTAATAACAATTTAAAAACATACAAACTATTGGATTCAATTGGTAAGAATAAAATCATAGTAGGTATAAGTATAACCCTAATCCTAACCTGAGAATTAATGTCCCAGACCCATAACTCATCTGTCTGGTAGTCACCCGTCACTGTCACCAGTCACCATGGGTATCAAAGGTGGACCTAGGGAAACGATGGACAATATCCAATCGGAGTCGACATAAGACATTGCATTGAGGACGCTGACGTCGGTTTGCTGCACTGCAGCAAGATACCTTATATGTACCTACCTGGATTTCCCATTTTTATCCTGTTGGATGCTCACACATGGATAACCCAGCATGTAGCTGGGACTCAATATACTATAAAATGTAGCACTGTGGTGATATCCTTTATGGTTAATTATCATTGGACATCCTAGAACTGTGTTGGAATTACATACCTGTATACCCTTATAACTTTTGTTGGATACTAACCTGGAGACCACCCTCTAACCTCTATGTGACTTTTTTCCGCTTGGATATTTACAATAGTTTTCCCCTATGCTCAAACCTTTGATACCCCATGTGACTGGTGACAGTGACCTGTTTATCTGAAAAAGTGCAAATGCAAAAAAGCGCAGCAGTGTGGCCTAGCCCTAATTCTGTATTTTCATATAGTAAACAAATGGGGGTTATGGTATTCAGAGATAACAATTGGGAAATCTGTGCAAACACCAAGAAAACAGTTTTGCATGCGTTTTGCTATCCTATACAATATCTGCAAACCCTTGGTGAATACGATTTTCGGGCTGAAGGTCTACAAAATATATTGCTTCTATATTTTTTAAATTTAGAAAAAAATTTTGTCCACCCAAAAAGGCCTTCCTTTCCCCCAAATGTGCAAATGGTAAAAACTTTGTAGGAGAAGGAAGAACATGGGGAATGGTGTTGCTGCTGTCACAGTAGAGACATTAATTCTAAGTAGCTAGCAAGTACTGAGGGGCAACACCTGAGGTTACATTTGAATGGGAGTGTGATTTTTTAAAAAACATTTTTTCAAGGTGTTAAGCAAGAAAAACACAAGGTCACACCCCACCCCAAGGAAAGAGAAACACTGCGGAAACAGAGATTTAATACGATTCAAGAGCTGTATCCTTTTTTATTCTTACTGAATGATGTGGTTTATCTATTTTATTTATTTATTACCTACTACTAGATTCAAATAAATAGCATTTTGCTAATATGTATCTATTGTACCAGTTATATGTACAGAATGGAATATATCCCGGACTTAAGGAAGCTGTTCAACCTGCATCCTTATTACCGTATATACTCGAATATAAGTCTAGTACCTATTTTTACCTAAACAATTAGTAAAAGTGATTGACTCGAGTATAAGTCGAGGGTAGAAAATAGGACAACTACTGCCTTCTGATTCCGTATTGTTTTGAGGTTTTAGTTGCCCTTTAAATGGACAGCAGAATTCCCATACAGTAGTCCCATACAGTAATAACCATACTGTATTTGGCTATTACTGTAGGTGACTACTGTATGGGAATGCTGCTGTCCTTTAAAGGCAACGAAAGCCTCAAAACAATACAGAATCGGAAGGCAATTCTTTAACAATAGATACCATCCTCCTGATTCACTATTGTTTTCAGGCATTAGTTTCCCTTTATATAAGAGTAATCCCCAATTCTTTGGCACTTCAGGTGTTTGTAAACTACAACTCCCAGCATGCTTAGTTGCTGGGAGTGTAGTTTACAAACATCTGCAGTGGAAGTAGCACATAGCCATATGAGATGCACTATGTAATTCAAATAGCACTTATTTTTTTTAAGTAATCTACACGTGCTTAAGATGTTTTTATTATTCTTTTATATGTTTTATATATTTAATGTGATGATGATATTTGTTGCAAGACAGCACTTTTTCAAAATATTAGTTTTTTTTTTGGGTAGCCTCACTATGGTGCCCTAATTTGTCAATCACTAGGCCACATGGTTTTTAGGTGGGGCTTTTGGGTATAAAGGTTTGACACTTGTTACCAGTTATACCTGAGGAAGGGGCCTTGAGTCTCGAAACGTATGTTTGTTTTTTGCACTAATAATTCATCACCCTTGTCTGTGTAACATAATACTAAGGGCTAGGCCACACCAATCCATTTTAAAGCGCTGTCTGATCGCGCATTAAAAAGCGCATACTGGGTTGGCCAATTGGTCTGGCCACACTAAGTGTGCTGGTGTTCGCGTGCAATCGTTTTTTTTGTGCGATTCTCATGCACTCCAATACCCTAACGCATTTTAATGTGCGATCCCATTGTGAGTCCATTACACATTAAAAAGCGCACACTAGAGTTGGCTAGTTGGTCTGGCCTCACTAGGGTGGATCACATGTGTTTCTGAATTTGTAACATCACAAACGTAACGACAGTAAGGCTGAGGCCACACTACAACGCCAGGAATCGCGTACAAAATCGCGAGCGTTATCGCACGCGATTGTGTGCGCTTTTCTTGTGCATTCGCCTTTGCGTTCACTCCCGCGATTTCCGATGCGCATGCGATTGCGCGTCCGTTCGCGTTTTGGTAACGCATGCGTTCACCATTTTTGGTGCATTAACGCAGCGTTTCCATAACGCGAAATGGCAAAAATGCATGCGCAAAACGCGAACGCAAAGGCGAATGCACAAGAAAAGCGCACACAATCGCGTGCGATAACGCTCGCGATTTTGTACGCGATTCCTGTGCGTTGTAGTGTGGCCTCAGCCTTACTGTCCGCTTACGTTGTGATGTTACAAATTCAGAACACATGTGATCCACCCCTAGTGAGGCCAGACCAACTAGCCAACTCTAGTGTGCGCTTTTTAATGTGTAATGGACTCACAATGGGATCGCACATTAAAATGCGTTAGGGTATTGGAGTGCATGAGAATCGCACAAAAAAACTGATTGCACGCGAACACCAGCACACTTAGTGTGGCCAGACCAATTGGCCAACACCAGTATGCGCTTTTTAATGCGCGATCAGACAGCGCTTTAAAATGGATTGGTGTGGCCTAGCCCTTAGTATTATGTTACACAGACAAGGGTGATGAATTTATTAGTGCAAAAAACAAACATACGTTTCGAGACTCAAGGCCCCTTCCTCAGGTATAACTGGTAACAAGTGTCAAACATTTATACCCAAAAGCCCCACCTAAAAACCATGTGGCCTAGTGATTGACAAATTAGGGCACCATAGTGAGGCTACCCAAAAAAAAAACTAATATTTTGAAAAAGTGCTGTCTTGCAACAAATATCAATCATCACATTAAATATATAACAAATATAAAAAGAATATAAAACATCTTAAGCACGTGTGATTACTTAAAAAAAACTAAGTGCTATTTGAATTACATAGTGCATCTCATATGCTTGTGCTACTTCCACTGCAGATGTTTGTAAACTACAACTCCCAGCAACTAAGCATGCTGGAGTTGTAGTTTCAAACACCTGAAGTGCCAAGAGATTGGGGATTACCTTAATATAAAGGGAAACTAATGCCTGAAAACAATAGTGAATCAGGAGGATGGTATCTATTGTTAAATAGATTGCCTTCCGATTCTGTATTGTTTTGAGGCTTTCGTTGCCCTTTAATGGACAGCAGCATTCCCATACAGTAGTCACTACAGTAATAGCCAATACAGTATGGTTATTACTGTATGGGACTACTGTATGGGAATTCTGCTGTCCATTTAAAGGGCAACTAAAACCTCAAAACAATACGGAATCAGAAGGCAGTAGTGGTCATATTTTCTACCCTCGACTTATACTCGAGTCAATCACTTTTACTAATTGTTTAGGTAAAAATAGGTACCTAGACTTATATTCGAGTATATACGGTAATAAGGATGCAGGATTGAACAGCTTCCTTAAGTCCGGGATATATTCCATTCTGTACATATAACTGGTACAAATTAGATACATATTAGCAAAATGCTATTTATTTGACATCTAGTAGTAGAGTATAATAAATAAATAAAATAGATAAACCACATCATTCAGTAAAGAATAAAAAAGGATACAGCTCTTGAATCGTATTAAAATCTCTGTTTCCGCAGTGTTTCTCTTTCCTTGGGGTGGGGTGTGACCTTGTGTTTTTCTTGCTTAACACCTTGAAAAAATGTTTTTTAAAAAATCACACTCCCATTCAAATGTAACCTCAGGTGTTGCCCCTCAGTACTTGCTAGCTACTTAGAATTAATGTCTCTACTGTGACAGCAGCAACACCATTCCCCATGTTCTTCCTTCTCCTACAAAGTTTTTACAACTTTGCACATTTGGGGGAAAGGAAGGCCTTTTTGGGTGGACAAAATTTTTTTCTAAATTTAAAAAATATAGAAGCCAATATATTTTGTAGACCCTTCAGCCCCGAAAATCGTATTCACCAAAGGCTTTGCAGATATTGTATAGGATAGCAAAACGCATGCAAAACTGTTTTCTTGGTGTTTGCACAGATTTTCCCAATTGTTATACCATAACCCCCATTTGTTTACTATATGAAAATACAGAATTAGGGCTAGGCCACACTGCTGCGCTTTTTTGCATTTGCACTTTTTCATATAATTGAAAACGTGTGTTTTCGGGTGCGTTGCGATTTGTGTTCCGCATTTTAAATTGCAAGTGTTTTCAAAATTTAATGAAAAAAAAACGCAAATGCAACGAAATCGCACATGAAATCACATTCGATATAAAGAACATTACTGACCAGAAAGTCAATGGGTGGGAGGCTGACGTGAGATTCCTAAGGCTACTCTTCCACCTCACTGCCGGCGAGCACAGCCTCAGACTTCAGTGACAGGACAGGAGACAGGAAGTCCCTCCCACACTCTTCTGTGTGAAGATCTCCACAGAGAAGGTAAGGGAATCTACAGCTTTACTCTTCCACTATGTGAAAACACTCCCTGAAAAGGCTATTTTTTCACAGTTTCCTGTAGAGGGTGTGTGTGTCCGAGTGTCCAACGGCACCCACGGGTGGGCGGGGCCACGGCACCCACGGGTGGGCGGGGCCACGGCACCCACGGGTGGGCGGGGCCACGGCACCCACGGGTGGGCGGGGCCACATGGGGCTGTAAGGAAAGGGGCCATGGGGTCCATGAGTGGGAGGGACCAAGGTGACTTGCAAGAGGAGGGGGGGCTGCAAGGGGAGGAGACGACACAGGGCAGATTGACTGTTATCCACTGACATGGTTTCAAGCAGGAAGCAGAAAGTGCGGGACCTGGTGATGCTGCTGCCATATCACACACAAAGTGTAAATACTTCAAAACTATGCAAAATAAACAATGAAATAAATTGCCAAATTCTCAGAAGCAATTCCTATCAATTTATCTAAAGTCCTTTTTGGACCACAGTTCAATAAGATAAGGGCGCCTCTACCTCAACCCTTTAGCACCTCATTAAAGACTAATTATTAAGACAGCAATCGAGGTTTACATTTTAAACTAAGAAAAGTTTTATCCTTTGCAATTTTATACATCATTTGAAGTTGAATGCTAGACTACAAGAAGTATTTTTATTTTACAATAGTAAAGAGAGGACCAATATGTTCTTTTGAAGCAGATTGTAGTTAATAGTTAGGCTGTTACAGTAAATCCACAAAGTAAAAATGATTTTCTAGTTGGTACTCAACAATCTTACTCCAGAGCTAGGATAAATAAAACATCTGACACTTAAACTTTTAGCTAACATTACTAACCTAAGTCAACAAAAAACGTGACGTAAGCATTTAAAAGTTAATTTAAAGCCAAAGAATTACAGTAATGTTATTTTAAACAGTGAACGCCAATGGGTAATGAAATACAAACTCTAAAGATTGCTTTTCCTTTACTTGCAAAAAATGGGGGTAAAAGTAGAAGCTGGATTGTCTGCACTGTGAAAACATTTTCCCTCTCTTGATATTATATTGCAATTAATGAATGCATTACATATTAATCATGTGATACATGTTATCAAAAAATAAAAAAAATCCCCTTCAACCATTTCCCAGTTTAGACTGATACTGTATTGGGCAGATATGAAGGTCCCATTTGTGATCTGTCATGCATCTATGCCTGTTTTGCTACGTAGAATCAAGCTGTATGCAATGATCTGGCTTGTGTCAGATTTGCAACAAGTTCAAATGTTTACAGGGTAACCCTTTTGAAATAAATAAATAACAAAAGTGGTAAAAAGGTGATACCTGGTAATCAGAATGGAGAAAATCATAGCAAGCTTTCAGAACATTCTAGTTCCTTTTTCAAGCTGATTACCAGGTATCACCTTTTTACCACTTTTGTTATTTATTTATTTCAAAAGGGTTACCCTGTAAACATTTTGACTGTCTAATACAGTACACCACCATTTCCTGCGTCATCAAGTCCAACAAATCCAAATTTTCATCACTATGCAGGTTTCTCACTGCCACTTTCACGCTGCTCCCCCTTTAACATTTTCATTCTATGCTGCTTCCCCTTCTCCTCATTTCCCTCTGCATCTGCCATTAACTAACATTTTATTTATGGTATTAATTACAAGTATCTTCCAATTCTTGTGTTTCTGAATAGTTGCATGCAGCTTTGTTAGTTATTTGTTAGTTATTAGAGTTTCAGCTGACACCTTCATGTGCTTGGCTCAATTATTTTAAATTTCCTTGGCGTGGAGTTGATACTTGGGAATATACTAACCTCATGTTCCAATTGATTGAGATTAGTAACTGTAAGCAGCAAGTTACGAGTGGTACTGAATGCCATCCACTCATTAACCAGATCTTCTTCTTTAAGACCATGCACTGTACACAGCTCCACCACTGGATAGTTGAAAAAGAAAAAAAAAAAAAAAAGATATTGAATTTTCTACAATCTTAGGATCTTAAAACTCACATCAACCAGTAGTTTTTAATTTGTTATACACTGATGGGCAGATATCCCTTTAACTATGTAAAGCTATGGTGTACTAGAACTAACTTGCTTTGTTAACTGCAATAAATGCATAAAGGAGGAAGACTTATTTTATATGAAGGAATAGCAAGATCTATTTGTACACCATACATTGCATCCCGGAGAGTTCTGCATCAGAAACTGGATAATAGTCGGGTATTTTATGTAAGTAATTAGATTAACACAGAAATATGGATCTAACCTATCCCAAATATAAATGCCAGTAAAAAATAAATTCCATATTGTGAAGGCAGAGGTGACTTTTCAGTGCATATAGGACACTTAGTAAAAGTCTGCAACAAGTTGGAATTACTAATTGTGCATTTAAAAAACATTTACAGTAACCCCATGATCAGTTCATGGATCCTCCCCCCCCCCCATATATGTACACAATATATGATGCAGGAATAACAAATTGGTATTATTTATGGCAGAATATATGTCAAATGGATATCACTTAGCTATAGTCTTGTGCTGGGTACACACAAGCACATTTTTCAGCCAAACCTATAGATAGCGTATATACTAGTGTATAAACCGTTCCAACTATAAACCGAGGTACTTTTAACTGAAAAACTAGGAAAACTGCTTGACTCGAATATAAACAGAGGGTTAACTTTCTCCCATAGGAAGCCATAGATAGTTCCACAGTTCCCATACACAGGCCCATAGAAAGTCCCATACACAGCCCCATACAGTCCCTTAGAAAGTCCCATACACAGCCCCATAGAAAGTCCCATACACAGCACCATAGAAAGTCCCATACACAGCACCATAGAAAGTCCCATACACAGCCCCATAGAAAGTCCCATACACAGCCCCATAGAAAGTCCCATACACAGATGTGCCCTATTTTCTGTGCAGCCTGAACACTTAAAGATAATTTTTCCCATTTGCCTTGCAGTCTGGGCTGATCTGAGTGAGCAGGACAACAATTGCCTGACCCACTGAAATCAAGAGGATTCTCTGTGTTACAGGGTACAGCTTTTGTTTTCCCAGGGCTATGTGATTTTAAAGGTGAAAAAATTCAGTTTATACTTGAGTATATACGGTATCTCCATGTTTATAATGTCTGAAGAAAGTGCTATATTGACACAAAAACATCATGTGTTTAAACATATTGCTTTAAGACTGGTGCGCTATGGACTTTACATTTTGGATATAGATACCATTCCACCTTTGTAGAGGGGAGTGCGTGTCTTTTGTTGTCGCCGGTGACCGACTGTCTGTTGCCCAGACCAACGGCCATGTAGGTAAATCACACCAATCACATATACTACTCAGTTGTGTGTTATCAATTAAAACACAAACTAAAATCAAAGGAAAGCTAGCAAGAGCAGATATTTATTTAATAAGAAAACTGTCTGAGCATTTTGCCACTAACTGGATGGTATTAGAAAAGTGTCTCCTATACAAAACAGATGTTGAAATAGCTTATGTACCTTGCTCTTGTACTCGTAATGCTGAATTCTCAAGTATTTATCCATTATGCTACCATAATATGAAAAATAATAAAAATGTTAACCTAAACTATTTGAACTCTTCATCTAGAGTTTTAGGAGTATACAGTACATCTGATAAAAAAGGGATATAAAGCAGGCAAACTTTTCACAAGGGTAGATATGCCAGTCACTTCCTCACTCCCCCTCCAACACTGTTCTAGTAGCATCTATGTTATAAACTAGAAAAATGTGTTTTAGATTGAAGCATTTTTGGACTACTGATTGCATTGTCAACACTCGTAGTAAGCCAACAGAAAGAATGATGAGAGCATGAATAAAAAGATGTCATTAAAAACACAAGGATTTTTTTTTAGAAAAGTTAAATTTTAGCTGCAACAACTATGCATAAAATAAGAAACACCTCTGTGAAGTCGGTAATTTTTTTCACTAGTGCAGACACTTTAATTGCTCTTAGCATTACAGGATAACAATCGTCTCACTTTAGATTTCTCTCCTTGCTGGCTGAAGCACATTAATTATGCCTGATGTAGAGTGGTGAAGGAAGAACCGTATTGTGCTCCTACAGCAAAGGTTGTTACCAACTTTACGCAGGTTAACTATTTTTAGGAAATGTCTAAGACAGATTAACACAATGTACTTTCCTGTTTCAGGGATATAAACCAGGAAATATGTAAACTTGAACATTACATTTTAAACCTTTACATTTTAAACTACAATGGTAGAACAAAAATCAGAATGAATTTCTTATATTGCTGAAGTCTTTTATATATTATAAAGTGACATTTTAATTTCAATTATTGTGTTGTACTATCTCTTGCTCTGCAAAAGAGGAAAGAACTGTAATTCTGTCCTATATTTATACCAAACTGAAGTACACTGTACAGCGCTGATTCTATATTTAAACATTTTCACCATTATTGTGCAAAGACTTAGTTCCTTACATTTCTCTGGTACTTCAACATCATTTTCAATCTTGACATCAAAGACCATTAACTCATCTTGAATACTTTCCACAGACACAGGCATGATTTTACAGATGTTTTTTAGAGGGCGCAAAACAAAAATTGTGCACGGAACAAGGGCAGTTATGGGCAGAACAAATAAAATATTTTATTTTCCTATCACAAATCAGAATAAACTACTAATGAAGCATATACACCAAAGGAACAAGTAGCAAAATATATACACCAAAAAGAAAGGGGGTGTTTATCGATAAGCAAACCAACAAAAGAGAAGAGCAGTTCTTGAAGAAGGGAAAGATAAACATCTGCCTCAGTTTATGTCAATCTGTCTCGTGAGGGAATTACGTTTTCTTTTGATGTGATTGGCTAGTAAATAAAAGACCCAAATGCCAAAATGGAATCGTCAACAACAATAAGAGTGAAAGAAGATCTGTTTACTTAGAATAACCCACAGAACCATCCCAGGGAGATGAAACACAGGAACTGTGTCTTAGAAAACAGGGCTGACAGGTCAGCGACAATCTCCAATAGTGACTTACTGAGGTAGCGATAACAAAATAACCTGATGACCGTGCAGGCAATAAGATAACCAATAACCCTGATCTGTCAGTCAAATACTGTTTGGATCAGCTGGGGTGGGACCAGAAGTATGGAACCTAAACACGCCACATACTAACACCACTAGTCCCAGTCCAAGCACATCTGCCAAACCCAACCTTCGTCCACACGGAACCAGCAATGAAAGGGTGAGGTAGCAATGTCCCTCACACCTGTACGCTAACTGCACATGGGATGGCCGGTGTCACAGAAGCTTTGATTTGCCGCTGTCTATTAGAACAATTCATTGACACCAGGAGAGCCATACAAGCTCCGTATCTGACATTTCCCGCCGTTATCCAGGAAGAAACAAACTAGCGCGCTCGAACTACGCACTTCCGGGGCTGCGTGGGTATCCAATCACCATTTTGAGTTAACCGGAAATGGGCGTGGCTTATCAGGGAAACACGTCTGGCTTGTATATCACATGGTACTGGAAAGGGAGAAGCAGTGAGAATATTGAGAGATGGTGAAGAGTAGGAAGTTACAGTATGGTGTTGTGTTCTTTATGAGCAGTGCAATTCCAATGTGGTGGTTGTGGGGACGTGCAGTACACAATATATTAATACAGGATTGTACAATTCCCTCCAACATTCCCATAATAGTTACATTTATAGAAACATAAATACAGAGCTGCAGGTGGAGGATAATGAAGTGAGCGTGTACTACTGAATAGTGTACCTACATAAATGTGAATGTTGGATCTGGAAATACTAGCTGCTGCCTCTTCCCTTTAAATCTGAACACTTTCAAAATCTACATGCTGCAAGGCTGGTCAGTATTTACATTACACACATGTGTAATGCATGCATGCATTTGATGATCTGGTACTTGGCCTTGTAACGTGCTATAAGTACTGTACAAAGATATAGTGTGAAGTATATATTTCTATTAAATAAAAACTACAGCTCTCAGAATTCACAATCATGACTGGACGATCTAGGTCACAATGGCACTATTCTTACGTGCTTCTGATGTTGCGATCCGTTAGCATGTGAGAATCACAAGGCAGTGGTTTTCAATATGAGTCGTCACACTGTATGTGCTGCAATCTGTTTTTGGAGCGCATGCGATAATTTTTTGCACATCACATGCGTTCCGATAACAGATTATTGCCAAAATAGTAGCGCAAATACAAAGTAAGGCTGCGTTCACAGCAGTAAAATGGGAGTATAGTACTTTTGCGTTGTAGTGCTTTGTTCTCCTGCGTTATCGCAAAGCCATGTTAATTATTTTAAACATCGATGCTATGCACTTCATTTTTTAAAATGTACTGGCACTACACTGTAGCAGTCAAGTGTGAATGGTAACAGTAATGAATGTTGCTAAAACAGTTCAACTGTTCTCACTGCAAAGAAACCTTTCCTAACCTGAAGATGGGACTTATTTTCTTCTAATCTTAAAGAGTGTCCACAAGTCCTCTGATATGACCTATTAGGGAACAATGCACCAGAGAGATTATTATATGGCCCAATAATATATTTGTTGCCTATGCATTTTGGTGTGATTTATAGAAAAACTATTCATGTCCTTTATATAGCTGCCTCCTGATTCAATCTTGCCTTGTTACTGGCAGTATAATCTCAGCAAAAAGATTGCTAACAGATTCTTGTACGAGTCATTCTGAATTGAGAAAGTCAGTCGAATGACTAGCGAAACATCTTCAAGAACTAATAAGTCCAGTTGATCTAACTGAATACAACAGATATACCATGACCTGGATGAATGAGAACCTTCACAAGCATATCGGCAAAAAAAAGAAATGACAATCCAAAAGTGCATTAAAACTCACCACACTACATGTTTCAAACTAATAAGTTCATTGTCAAGTGACACTTGTGCGGTGTTAAAAGATTAATTGTAAAAAAGGTAAGACATCCCACCCTGCAAAGTTGCCAAACCAAAAAATTCAGGGAGGTACAACACTGACACCAAACCCAAAGGCTACATACCAATAAGTGAAACAAATTAGAATGCAAGCTCCTGTCTTTTGCTAGTACTTAGGCTGAGGCCACACTGAACCAGACAGTAATGCACTTATTTGCTCGCGATTTACATGCGTTACCATCCATTTGCACTTTAATTTGTGCAATTTTGTGTTATCAGACCATGCGATTTGCAAATAACTGTTGATCACACACGTGAAAACAGAGCACAGCACATGCTTGCAAAACGTGATCATAAGCATGCAAGTGTGTCCTAGCCCATACTGTGTGTTGATTGCATAAAGAATTTCTTAAGTGATAATCCACTGCACAATACGTCTTCACTGGGTCAGGTTCTAATATTTTGGAGTATGCTTATGAAGGTTCTCATTCATCCAGGTCATGGTATATCTGTTGTAATCAATTAGATCAACTGGACTTGAAGTTTAGTTCTTGAAGACGTTTCGCTAGTCATCCGACTGGCTTTCTCAATTCAGAATGACTTGTACAAGAATCTGTGGCAATTATGTACCCTGGAAAATCCCAATTAGCATATCACAGCGAGGTGTTAAGGGCGTGATTAGATAGTGGCTAAGAGGTGTTATAGGAACGCCCAGAGTAAGGTGTCAAAACAGCATTGTACATGGCAGACAGATGGTGTCGAACCCCCCCACCTCTATTTAGGCTTGGTTTCTTTATTTTCACATAAATGGCCTCCTTAACACCTCTCTTGAACCAGTCCCGTTCCTTTGCCAATATGTTAACATCCAATCTTCAAAGGTATGTTATCCTTAAGATGCAGGTACACGGCTGAGTCCTGACCCGAGGAATTGGCTCTTCTGTGCTGGGCCATACTTTGATGCAGTTGTTGTTTGGTCTCCCCCACATACAAATCAGAGCATTCTTCACTTCACTGCACTGCGTATTGATGTCGCTTTTCTTGTGTTCGGTATTGGGTCATTCGGATGTACCAATTGCTGCCTCAGTGTGTTGCTCGGGTTTAAAGCAGACAGGGATACGGTGTTTTTTGGAAACTCTTCTTATTTCTCGGAGACCCCTGCTACATATGGGATGCCATGTTCTTTCTCCTGTCTTGCTTTTTCCCCTTCACTGTTGGTATTCGTGTTCTTTTCTTTCTTTCTGCTTCTTTTGACAAAGGCCCAGTCTGGATATCCACAAGTTTTAAGGGCTCCTCTGAGATGTTTCATTTCTTTAGCCTTTGCCTCTGTGCTAGTGGGGATGTTTCTCAGCTCTGTGTTGCAGGGTTCTGATGACCCCCAGCTTGTGATCTAAAGGGTGGTGGGAGTCAAACATCAAATACTGATCTGTGTGTGTTTTGGTTTTCTGTAAACCTCTACTTCCAGTTTACCATTCTCCCTGACTTCTACCAAGCAGTCCAGAAAGCCAGTCTGTTGTTTTTGTAACTTTTCCCTTGTAAAAGTGATGTTTTGGTCTACCGAATTAATGTGTTCTGTGAAAGCTTGTACTTCCTTCTGGTGGATTTTAACCCAGGTGTCATCCACATATCTGAACCAGTGGCTGGGTGCTATGCCCTTAAAGGTATTAAAGGGTATCTCCACTGAGGGAAAAGCATTTTTTTTTTTTTGGTTTATTTTAAAGTACACCATCCCCCAACCCTCCCCTACCTTTTTTTCCCCAGAATTCCCTTTCGTTTGATGGCAGCAGCATGGGAAGCTGTGCAGGTTCCTGGGGTGTGTCTTCCCCTGTGCTGGGAGTGCTGTCACTCAATGTGCACATCATGGTACAGACACACCCCACTTGGCTGCAGTAAGAATCCTTTCCCTCCCTGACTCTCTAATTCATTTTTCCAGCTGATTATGCAGAGAGAGACAGGGAGGAAAATTAAACCCTCTTCCCACACTACTGTAACAAATACAGGGGAACTTTTTGTTGTTTTAATAAAGATTTGTTGTTGTCTAACTCTAAGATTGATTCATATAGGGGATGCTGGGAATATGAGGCAATCTGGTATGGGAGGGGATGGAGAGAGAGAAAAAGGTAGTACCTGATTACTCCTCCATTAATTAGTGAGGTCAGCAAGCTGCTGTGATGGTCATGTGATTATTCCTCCATTTAGCAGTGAACTCATTAGCTTGGAGAGCTGTGATGGTCATGTGATTATTCCTCCATTTAGCAGTGTGGTGTGTGTGTGTGTGTGTGTGTGTGTGTGTGTGTGTGTGTGTGGTGTGTGTGTGTGTGTGTGTGTGTGTGGTGTGTGTGGTGTGTGTGTGTGTGTGTGTGTGGTGTGTGTGTGTGTGTGTGTGTGTGTTGTGTGGTGTGTGTGTGTTGTGTGTGTGTGTGTTTGTGTGTGTGTGTGTGTGGTGTGTGTGTGTGTGTGTGTGTGTGTGTGTGTGTGTGTGTTGTGTGTGTTGTGTTGTGTGTGGTGTTGTGTTGCGTTTTTTCTTCTAAACTACTGCTCAAAGACACAGGATACTGCAGGTACATTTCCACCATCCATATATCTATCCTTACAACCCAGGTGTCTTTTAGCAGTGGAGATACCCTTTAAGCGCCAGTTTTTTCTACCTCCTCCATGTAAAGGTTGGCTACAATGGGTGAAACTGGAGATCCCATAGCACATCACAATTCAGTCATTCTGAATTGAGAAACCCAGTCGGATGACTAGCGAAACGTCTTCAAGAACTAAACTTCAAGTCCAGTTGATCTAATTGAGTACAACAGATATACTATTTTGGAGGTTTAGGTTCAACACCATTTAGTATGCACACAAAAATTGTTGTAAGATAGGCAATGAATTGTGTAGCAATGCAAAGTTTTATTTTATATTCAGATGATATATATCTGTGCAAACACCCATGACCCTAGTGCTGAAAGTATTATTTTACCTTTTGCCCCAATAAGGTATAATTTCTGGGGAGGTAGGGATGATTAGTTCTATTTCCTGTTCTTCTGTCTAACTGGAGTCATTGATATTTGAGGTTTCACTAGTTGTCCAAAAGACCAGGAATTTTAAATATAAGCTTATAAACTGATTTTTTTCCCTAGACATCAATTCTCAGATCAATTTTTTTAAAAAATCTTTTTGCTGTGGGGCTGTGTTTCTTTTTCCATTGCATGAGTTATGAAAAGCATATGACTTATGTTTGCGCTGAGTTCATTGTTTGCATAGCACATGTAAAATAATTTTGCCTTTTCTCTTCCTTCACAGTGTCAATATAAAGAATCAAATAGTGATGTTTTAAACAGATTAAAAATGAAATATTATAGAGTCTACCATACAGAACCATGTAAAGATGGATGGGTTTATGAAAACAGTGTCTTCTCTTCCACTAAAGTCACAGAGGTACTTTAATTCACAGCTAGCAGAATAGGAGTGTTCCACCACTGTTTATGCTTCATAAGTACATATAAATGTGTCTGCTTTATTTCTAAACACTGCATTACACATTCACAATCAATTCAAATCATCAGCTCATAGACTTTTTATTTAATCAGACGAATGTAGATCAGTAGCCCAGAATTTTCTAATCTAATAGGAATATGAAATTATGTAATTTGGCTAGTCCATGGTTGTACTGACTTACCTGTGTGAGATTCACACATTATTTTTTCAGATGATATACTTTTAGGGAATATATGAATTAGGTCAGCCAATCTATGTGGCTGGAGTGCTGGTTGAAGCTGTGTTGCTCGGAGGGATGTCTGGCAGGTAAATTACAAAGAACGAGCAGTCTGTCTAGTAACCATGACCACAGTTCCAGCTGTAATTTACAGCTACCTTTGCATCTTTCTAAGGCTAGGCTTACGCTGCATGCCTAAATGCTCAATTCTGATTTACTGCTCAGGTTTGATTTTTTTGAGTTGGCTGTTCACATTGTTGTTAAATGTAACCTATATCTGATCTCAGTGTGAACAGTTTGTGGCCCTAAAGTAAACTACATGCACAGAAGAGGAAAACAAATGTCACTGGATGTTGATTTCTTTACAAGAAGTGAACATGGAGGTTGCTAAAATGATTATATATTGCACTGTATTTAGGCAGTAGCTTTGATTTTTTTCCCTTATAACTGCACTTATGCAAATGTCCCATTTGGAGTTAATTGGAGGCCAAGTTTACTTAAATCTAATTGGCAAGTTAAACTCACTATATATGAACATTTTAATTATCTTTTTCTTTCGATTTTTCACAAAATCTCATAAAAGCATGCATGCAGTTCTATGAAGAACTGTGTCTGGAAATCTGCATGTAAGTATGAAAGAAGGTATGTAAATTTACAAAATATAGCTTGTGGGGGTATTTCCAAGTTGGGGGGGGGTAATAATACAAAATACAGAGCACTTTGATTTCTTTT
This sequence comes from Hymenochirus boettgeri, assembly GCA_019447015.1. Classification (NCBI taxonomy): domain Eukaryota; kingdom Metazoa; phylum Chordata; class Amphibia; order Anura; family Pipidae; genus Hymenochirus; species Hymenochirus boettgeri. Next base: position 51,477,275 of record CM033472.1, read on the forward strand.
CTTGGATCTGAACTTATGCACAAGTCCCATTTGAAGTTAGTTGATGGAAACCTCTCTGTGCACACCCATGCATATGGCATACAATTCGATTCAGAGAGGTTAAGCATCACTTTGTGCGGTTGTTTCAAACTTTTTCTACAGTTTTTCTACTTACTTTTACTACAAATAAAAATGCAAAAAAACAATGAATTTTAGCAAATTTTGTAAATTTTTTTTTACATATTTTATATTTTACCAAAAAATCCATTACATTCTCCAAAAAAGTTACAAACTTCTGTTATCCTTTTAAAAAACACCTTATGCTGAAAAAACTGTATATAATATTCCATATTTTCTGGGAAGGTTTCCTATTGTATAATCTAAATCTGATTAAGGTAAAATCCTGAAAACACAGAGAGCGACACATATAAAAATTCTGCTGGCACTGAAAGGGTTAACCTGTCAAAGGTTTATTCTGTTTTAAAGGGGTTATTCTGTTTTTAAGGGGTTATTCTGTTTTTAAGTGGGATATTGGAAACAAAAGCATTTATTAACTGTGATTTGCTGTCAGTGTGAATGTACTAACCTACCTATATTTTATTTCTGTTAGTGTGCCTGAGTAAACAAAATAACTTTTTATTTTTTACTTCTTAATACTGGAATAAGTTCTTGGGGGTTATTTAATTAAACTTTAGTTTCTAAAATAAAAAGCTTTTTTTAATTTCACTCTCTGCACTGATTGGAAGGGTGTATAGCTAATTGGTTTAAATTGCCTGGGCGCTGGGTTATCTTTGGTTTCAAACCTTACATATAAATCCTGCTTGCAGAACAATTGTGTGAAAGCTCTGAGTGATTATGGGGGTTGTTATGTTTTTAAGGAGAACATTGGTGTGTTATGAAGCAAAAATGTTTAAAACAATAAAGAGTTTTAAAACAAGATTGCTGTTTTTGTTTTGTGTATTACTGTTTGGTTTGGACAGTTGTGTTCGGGCAACGCAATGTGCATCCTGCCACATGTATGCGATTTTGGAGCAACCGTTCCAAGAGACCTTTGCTTGTGTCAGATGTGAGTGGGTTGCCCATTTAGAATTTGAATGACAGAGTCTAAAGGGGAAGCTTTCAGAATTACAAACCTGGGGGTGTGCAGGTACTAGCAAGGCCAGTAAACTGGGGATGGGGGGTGGTGGTGCAGATAAGGTGGTGAAGGAAAATAGGTTTGTAAGGGACATCAGGGGAAGTAGGAGATGGAAGGGTAGGGTTGCTTCTTCCCAGCTAATCAATCCCAAATGATTTGCCATCTTAAATAAGCAAAGGAGGACAGCTCAGAAGTAGCATGCATGGAACAGCCTGATCCCTTGAGCACCCAGGGGACCACCCCAGGGACCTCTAATACAAGGGAGGGAGAACTTAGGGCCAGGAAAGTTAAGTAGTTGGTATTGGTAGGGGACACCATTATTAAAAAGGTGGACCCCATATGACAAACAGTGTGTTGCTTGCCTGGTGCCAATGGCAAAGTTAAAGGAGGTCCTTAAAGGATAAGTACTCTGGAAAATTAAGTTATGCTCAATGAGAAGCTGCAGCTTTAAAAATTTGTCATATTTTTTTCCCCCTAAGCCCTTACCAGAGCCTACCTTTTTAGATTTAAAGTTGCTGACATATTGTTTGTCCTTAGGCGCATGTTTAGGGTCTCCCCTTTGAGATTATCAGCTACCTCCTGATTGGTAAGCCTCAATAGGTAAGGCTTGTGTGCATTTGACTTCAATCTCGTCACATGCACAGACTGACATCACGCATAGAATGCATGGAGCGGACGAACCTTACCTATTGAGGCTTACAGGAAGTGTAAAGGCTGTAATAAGGAGTGCAACAAAAGCAATTGAACTAACTAAAATAGAAAATGAAATACATCAGTAGCTGAACAAAGGAAGTCGAACCCCAAAATGTAAAAAAGTATATCAATAGTAAAAAGATGAGGACTAAGACTGTGGGACCATTAATTAATGAGTCTAAGATTGTTATAAAGGATGCCAAAAAGGCTAATGTTTTTTTCCCCTCTTTATACAGTCCTTATAGCAGGGACTGTAATATTATGAAGGTTATAAATGAGGAATATTCAGTCTGGCTGACAGAGGGTATGGTATAGAAACAATTAGACAAAGCTAATATCAACTAGAAAGGGAAAGTTTAAGTATAAACTTTGAATTTGGCTTGAAAGACTGCATTTTGGAAGGGAATTTGTGTGTTTGTGCTGCAAATTTTAAAACTCAATAATGTCAATGAAGAGGATATTGTTGTTTTTTACTTACCCTTTAAATATGTCACATGCATTAAAGGTAGGTCAGTTGGTGTGTGTGTATTCATATCAGGTTGAGGAATAAAATACTAACTTTTTTGATGATTGGGCAAAATTAGTTTTTTTTTACTTTAGTTACCCTTTACGTATGGCTGCCCTAGTAATGGATAAGTAGATCAGTAGGTATGTGTACCCGTGTTGGGTTGAGAGTTAAAAAAAAAACTTTATTGATGATTGGTCAAAATTAGTTTTTTTTACTTTAGTTACCCTTTAAGTATGGCTGCAACAGTAATGGAGGGGTAGGTCAGTAGCTGTGTTTACCTGTATCACATTGGGGGTTAAAAAAACAAAGTTTATTGATCAAAATTTGCTTTTTTGACTTTAGTTACCCTTTAAAGTATGGCTTCCACAGTAATGGATAAGTAGATCAGTAGGTGTGTGTACCTGGGTCTGGTTGAGGGGAATGTCTTTTTTGTGTTTAAAACCATAAAACTATTTTTTATTGAGGATAAATCTAAATTAGTTTTTTTGACTTTAGTTACCCTTTAAATATGGCTGCCACCGTAATGGATAAGTAGATCATTAGGTGTGTGTACCTGGGTCTGGTTGAGGGGGTATGTCTTTTTTGTATTTACAACCATAAAACTATCTTTTATTGAGAAGAAATCTAAACTAGAAAGGGAAAGTTTAAATATAAACTTTGAATTTGGCTTGAATGGCTGCATTTTGGAAGGGAATATGTGTGTTTGCTGCAGATTTTAAAACTCAATAATGGGAATGATGAGTTTGTAGTGAACGCTTGTTTGGAACAAAAAAAACTTTTGTGTGTACCCAGCCCAAAGTGGTGCTAATTTTGATCCAATCAATCAGAAAGCTAACATCTTTCAATGATAAGAACATTTATTGAATCTCTCTGTATCTTTTTGATGATTGGTCAAAATTTTTTATTTTTACCTTAGTTACCCTTTAAGCATGGCTGCCACAGTAATGAATAAGTAGATCAGTAGGTGTGTGTACCTGTGTCAGGTTGGGGGTTAAAAAAACAAACTTTTTTGATGATTGGTCAAAAATGTGTTTTTTACTTTAGTTACCCTTTAGGTATGGCTGCCACAGTAATGGATAAGTAGATCAGTAGGTGTGTGTACCTGTGTCCGGTTGGGAGTTAAAAAAAACAAACTTTTTTGATGATTGGTCAAAAATTAGTTTTTTACTTTAGTTACCCTTTAATTATGGCTACCACCATAATGAATTAGTAGATTAGTAGGTGTGTGTACCTGGGTCTGGTTGAGGGGGTATGTCTTTTTTGTGTTTACAACCATAAAGCTATCTTTTATTGAGAATAAATCTAAATTAGTTTTTATTTTACTTTAGTTACCCTTTAAGTATGGCTGCCACTGTAATGGATAAGTAGATTAGTAGGTGTGTGTACCTGGGTCTGGTTGAGGGGGTATGTCTTTTTTGTGTTTATAACCATAAAACTATCTTTTATTAAGGAAACATCTAAATTAGTTTTTTTGACTTTAGTTACCCTTTAAATATGGCTTCCATGGGAATGGAAAGGTAGGTCAGTAGGTGGGTATATCTGGGTCTGTGTGGGGGGTTGGGGGTATCACCATTTGTATTTATGACCATGAAAAAAACAGTTTTGAAATATCCACATTTGAGGATTGTTACCATTATAGGGGGCGATGCAATATTTTTTTCCGACGCAGCTTACCTGCCCGAGTTCCCGCGATGCAAAAATCCCTGTGCGAGATTTAACGTCCCGTCACCAGTCACCATGGGTATCAAAGGTTTGACATAGGGGAACATGTACAATATCCAATCGGAGTCACATAGAGGTTAGAGGGTATCCAGGTTAGTATCCAACAAAGTTATAAGGTATCCAGGTATGTATCCACACAGTTCTAGGATGTCCAATTAATTAACCATAAAGGATATCCACCACAGTGCAATAGAATATCTAAATAGTTATCCATGTGAGGCATCCAACAGGATAAACATGGGAAATCCAGGTAGGTATCCATATAAGGTATCTTCTGGTGCAGCAAAACGCGTTCGCGTCCTCAACTGCAATTGTCTCTATGTGACTCCGATTGGTATTGTACATGTTTCCCCTATCAAACCTTTGATACCCCATGGTGACTGGTGACAGTGACGTTACTACCAGACAGATGAGTATATGGGGCTCTGGGACATTAATTCCTCAGGTTAGGATTAGGGTTATACTATACCTACTTATGGATTTATTTTACCAATTGGAATCCATATAATTTTGTATGTTTTTAAAGTTATTAATAGCACAGTATTGCACTTTTGTTATTGCCAGTGTTGCACAATAAAGGGATTGTTTATAGTAACTCATTATTTGGTTAGTGTCTGGTTCTTCTTCTTGTTCTTTATTTTGCCATATAAAATAAGAGCATAGACCCTGTGCCTCTATTTTACAAATACTAAAATAGACCTCAAATCCAAGTTTAATTTGTATCTGTGGGTTCAGTTAGATCAAATTGATTTCAAATGTAGCTCTTGAAGATGTTTCACTAGTAATCAGTTGGCTTTCTAAAGTCACACAGACAGGCAAACACACACTTCAACACCACAATCACAAAGACAGGCAACACACACACACTCAATCAATCACACAGACAGGCACACCCTCACATGGACAGGTAAACACAGACAGACACTCAAACACAGACAGGCAAACACACACAGATACTCAGGGGCTTGACAGGTCCAGGACATGAAGCATGCCCCCACCCCTGGGTTTTTCCTGGTTTTCCCTGAGCAGGGTGCAGGGAGATTGGCACCCTTGTTTATCCTGCTTAGATTTAGCAGGTTCTGCTATTGAATAACCTCGCTGTGAATAACAAATGCAGCTGGAAGCCAGATATATCCAGTATAGTTTCCCTTTAAGAAATTGGAAGAAGTATGTCCGCTTCTCTTTTCTTGCCAGTACCTTTGCATAACCAATTGCAATTGTCGGAAAAACAAGATTTTAAATTATATCAGCATCATAGCTTTTTGATTTTCTTAACTGGCAGTCAAGTGTTCCACAAACTTAGGGCTAGGCCACACTAGTGCGTTTTCGCGCGTTTGCGCACGCGTTTCGCACTCGCGTTTGCGCCCGTGATTTTCGCTAAAATGGAAATTGCGGGAACTCGAAAATTCCCGCGATTTCCGATGCGCATGCGATTGCGCGTCCATTCGCGTTTTGGTAACGCATGCGTTCACCATTTTGGTGCGTTAGTGCATGCGTGTCCATAACGCGAAAAGGCGGAAACGCATGCGCAAAACGCGAACGCGAAACGCGCAAGAATCGCGCACACAATCGCGTGCGATAACGCTCGCGATTTTTTGTGCGCGATTCCTGTGCGTTGCAGTGTGGCCTCACCCTTACTCTGTGTTAATAAATTATTTTTCATTGTGGTGTCAAGTGTGCGATAGCTAATTGAGATACTAGGGGGCCATTGTGCCCCCGTTTGTTGACCTACAAACTTAGTTTAGTTGCCTAGAATAATTACATTTCCAGACCATATTGCTGCATGATTAACATACAATGCTTGATTACTTCATTCATTGGCTGAACATCTATCTTTAAAGGGTGTGCCCCCCTAAAATATCACTATCAACAGAAACCCCCCCCCAAACCTAGACCTTGCAGGGTCTAAAGTGTTGAAATAGGCTCCTAAAGACACTTACCGGCCCTCGTTACCTCAGCTGCCTTCTGACTGTCTTCCGTGCAAGAAAAGCAGCAGAAAGGGGTTGGACCAGCATCCGCATCAGTGATTGTCTGAAACTGATTTCTCAGCTAATTACTGAGGTAGATGCTGGAGGTAAGTATGGGAGGTAAGGCTTTACCTTCATGTTCTTCAATTATTCAATTATGCAGAAAGGAATTGTTCACTTTTGAGTGAAGTATTCCTTTAGAGGTAAGTGTTTTCCTTTGTTTTAACTGCAAGTTGTGTTATTGATGCTTTTTAATATTGTATATACCCTGCACTTGACTGTGACATTAGGTACATGCATTAATCAGCAATACTTTAATGATCATCTGTTAATTGTTGCATAGGTTTTGCCACCAAACATTCCTGACCTGTTGTCCTCGGTCAAAAAGGAAAAAGGACATACATTTGAAGATTGTAAGGTCAAAATATTGGCCAAGGAACAGGACTGGTTCAAGACAGGTGTCAAGGAGGACATTATGTAAAAAATAGAAAGAAAAAGAAACCAAGCCTGAATATAGGTGGGGGTTCGACACAATTGTCTGCCATGTACAATGTTTTTTTGACACCTTACCTTGGCAGTTTTGATAACACCTCTTAGCCACAATGCTATCCACACCTTGCATCGAAGGCCCCTAAAACCTGGCTGTATATATGCTTATTGGACTTTCCAGGGTACTTCTTGTCAACAGATCCTTGTATCTTTGAAATCATTCTGAATTGAGAAATCCGTTGGATGACTAGCAAAACGTCTCAAGAACTAAACATTAAATCCATTTGATCTAACTGAATACAACAGATATATCCAAAGATTGATTTTATCTGGTCCTGGGCATTCCTGACCTGTTGTTCCTCGGGTCAAAGGAAAAAGACATACTTGAAGATTGTAATGTCAATATTGGCCAAGAAGAAGCTGGTTCAGACAGGTGTCAAGGAGGACATTATGTAAAAAAATAGAAAGAAAAGAAACCAAGCCTGAATATAGGTGGGGGTTCGACACAAATTGTCTGCCATGTACAATGTTTTTTGACACCTTACCCTTGGCAGTTTTGATAAACACTCTTAGCCACAATGCTATCACACCTTGCATCAGAAGGCCCCATAAACCTGCTGTTATATGCTTATTGGGACTTTCCAGGGTACTTCATTGTCACAGATCCTTGTATCTGTTGAAATCATTCTGAATTGAGAAATCCAGTTGGATGACTAGCAAACGTCTTCAAGAACTAAACATTAAATCCATTTGATCTAACTGAATACACAGATATATCCAAAGATGTATTTTATCTGGTCCTGGGGCATTATTAATTTGGCTTGAAAAAGTCAAATTACTGTTCTTTCTATTTCTTCTTCTTTTTCTTCTTCCATTTTCTTCTTCCGCTTTTTTGGACCGTATCTCCTCCCACAGTTTTTGAGCTAGAGACATGAAACAGACGTGCAGGGCATATAGGAGAAGTGTGCTATCTTCTAGCTAAGGAATCCGTGGAAGCTTTACAGCGTTATCGGCGAATTTCCGGACATTTTTTCCCATAGACTATGGGGGCGATGCAATATTGGGCGCAAAATGCCCAAGTCAGTGTAAAACCCACGCAATCCGATGTATCATCAGGTTACCGTGGGTTTTACACTGAGTTGCATTGCCTGCGCCATTTCCGAGAATGCTCGGAAATAGCGTGGCGCAGGCGATGCAAAACCGCCCTTAGTAAAGTTTTGCGCTACCATGTAGCGCGAAACTTTACGCCACTGAATAGGAGGCGTTAGCCGGCGCACTTACCTGGCAAGATCCCGCGATGTACACTAAATGTTCTTATCATTGAAAGATGTTAGCTTTGATTGATTGGATAATTAGCACCATTGGGCTGGGTACACACAAAAGTTTTTTTGTTCCAAACAAGCGTTCACTACAAACTCATCATTCCCATTATTGAGTTTTAAATCTGCAGCAAACACACATATTCCCTTCCAAATGCAGCCATTCAAGCCAAATTCAAAGTTTATATTTAAACTTTCCCTTAGTTTAGATTTCTTCTCAATAAAAGATAGTTTTATGGTTGTAAATACAAAAAAGACACCCCCTCAACCAGACCCAGGTACACACACCCTAATGATCTACTTATCCATTACGGTGGCAGCCATATTTAAAGGGTAAATAAAGTCAAAAAAACTAATTTAGATTTATCCTCAATAAAAATGTTTTATGGTTTTAAACACAAAAAAGACATTCCCCACACCAGACCCAGGTACACACACCTCATGATCTCTATCCATTACTGTGGGAAGCCATACTTAAAGGGTAACTAGTCAAAAAAAGCAAATTTTGATCAATAAACTGTTGTTTTTAACCCCCCATGTGAGTACAGGTAAACACAGCTATCTGACACCCCTCCATTACTGTTGCAGCCATACTTAAGGGTAACTAAAGTAAAAAAAACTAATTTTGACCAATCATCAATAAAGTTTTTTTTTTAACTCTCAACCCAACACGGGTACAATACCTACTGATCCTTATCCCTTACTAGGGCAGCCATACGTAAGGGTAATACAAGTAAAAAAAACTAATTTGCACCTCCATCAGTTAGTTTTTTTTCAACTGATATGAAGACCCACTCACCACTACCTAACCCTACCTTTATTGAATCTCTCTGTATCTTTTTGATGATTGGTCAAAATTTTTTATTTTTACCTTAGTTACCCTTTAAGCATGGCTGCCACAGTAATGAATAAGTAGATCAGTAGGTGTGTGTACCTGTGTCAGGTTGGGGGTTAAAAAAACAAACTTTTTTGATGATTGGTCAAAAATGTGTTTTTTACTTTAGTTACCCTTTAGGTATGGCTGCCACAGTAATGGATAAGTAGATCAGTAGGTGTGTGTACCTGTGTCCGGTTGGGAGTTAAAAAAAACAAACTTTTTTGATGATTGGTCAAAAATTAGTTTTTTACTTTAGTTACCCTTTAATTATGGCTACCACCATAATGAATTAGTAGATTAGTAGGTGTGTGTACCTGGGTCTGGTTGAGGGGGTATGTCTTTTTTGTGTTTACAACCATAAAGCTATCTTTTATTGAGAATAAATCTAAATTAGTTTTTATTTTACTTTAGTTACCCTTTAAGTATGGCTGCCACAGTAATGGATAAGTAGATTAGTAGGTGTGTGTACCTGGGTCTGGTTGAGGGGGTATGTCTTTTTTGTGTTTATAACCATAAAACTATCTTTTATTGGGGATAAATCTAAATTAGTTTTTTTGACTTTAGTTACCCTTTAAATATGGCTTCCATGGGAATGGAAAGGTAGGTCAGTAGGCGGGTGTACCTGGGTCTGTGTGGGGGGTTGGGGGTATCACCATTTGTATTTATGACCATGAAAAAAACAGTTTTGAAATATCCACATTTGAGGATTGTTACCATTATAGGGGGCGATGCAATATTTTTTTCCGACGCAGCTTACCTGCCCGAGTTCCCGCGATGCAAAAATCCCTGTGCGAGATTTTGTACATCGCGGGATCTCTGCCAGGTAAGTGCGCCGGCTAACGCCTCCTATTCAGTGGCGTAAAGTTTCGCGCTACATGGTAGCGCAAAACTTTACTAAGGGCGGTTTTGCATCGCCTGCGCCACGCTATTTCCGAGCATTCTCGGAAATGGCGCAGGCAATGCAAACTCAGTGTAAAACCCACGGTAACCTGATGATACATCGGATTGCGTGGGTTTTACACTGACTTGGGCATTTTGCGCCCAATATTGCATCGCCCCCATAGTCTATGGGAAAAAATGTCCGGAAATTCGCCGATAACGCTGTAAAGCTTCCACGGATTCCTTAGCTAGAAGATAGCACACTTCTCCTATATGCCCTGCACGTCTGTTTCATGTCTCTAGCTCAAAAACTGTGGGAGGAGATACGGTCCAAAAAAGCGGAAGAAGAAAATGGAAGAAGAAAAAGAAGAAGAAATAGAAAGAACAGTAATTTGACTTTTTCAAGCCAAATTAATAATGCCCCAGGACCAGATAAAATACATCTTTGGATATATCTGTTGTATTCAGTTAGATCAAATGGATTTAATGTTTAGTTCTTGAAGACGTTTTGCTAGTCATCCAACTGGATTTCTCAATTCAGAATGATTTCAACAGATACAAGGATCTGTTGACAATGAAGTACCCTGGAAAGTCCCAATAAGCATATAACAGCCAGGTTTTAGGGGCCTTCTGATGCAAGGTGTGATAGCATTGTGGCTAAGAGGTGTTATCAAAACTGCCAAGGGTAAGGTGTCAAAAAAACATTGTACATGGCAGACAATTTGTGTCGAACCCCCACCTATATTCAGGCTTGGTTTCTTTTTCTTTCTATTTTTTTACATAAATGTCCTCCTTGACACCTGTCTTGAACCAGTCCTGTTCCTTGGCCAATATTTTGACATTACAATCTTCAAATGTATGTCCTTTTTCCTTTTTGACCCGAGGACAACAGGTCAGGAATGCCCCAGGACCAGATAAAATACATCTTTGGATATATCTGTTGTATTCAGTTAGATCAAATGGATTTAATGTTTAGTTCTTGAAGACGTTTTGCTAGTCATCCAACTGGATTTCTCAATTCAGAATGATTTCAACAGATACAAGGATCTGTTGACAATGAAGTACCCTGGAAAGTCCCAATAAGCATATAACAGCCAGGTTTTAGGGGCCTTCTGATGCAAGGTGTGATAGCATTGTGGCTAAGAGGTGTTATCAAAACTGCCAAGGGTAAGGTGTCAAAAAAACATTGTACATGGCAGACAATTTGTGTCGAACCCCCACCTATATTCAGGCTTGGTTTCTTTTTCTTTCTATTTTTTTACATAAATGTCCTCCTTGACACCTGTCTTGAACCAGTCCTGTTCCTTGGCCAATATTTTGACATTACAATCTTCAAATGTATGTCCTTTTTCCTTTTTGACCCGAGGACAACAGGTCAGGAATGCTTTGGTGGCAAAACCTATGCAACAATTAACAGATGATCATTAAAGTATTGCTGATTAATGCATGTACCTAATGTCACAGTCAAGTGCAGGGTATATACAATATTAAAAAAGCATCAATAACACAACTTGCAGTTAAAACAAAGGAAAACACTTACCTCTAAAGGAATACTTCACTCAAAAAGTGAACAATTCCTTTACTGCATTAATTGAATAATTGAAGAACATGAAGGTAAAGCCTTACCTCCCATACTTACCTCCAGCATCTACCTCAGTAATTAGCTGAGAAATCACGTTTCAGACAATCACTGATGCGGATGCTGGTCCAACCCCTTCTGCTGCTTTTCTTGCACGGAAGACAGTCAGAAGGCAGCTGAGGTAACGAGGGCCGGTAAGTGTCTTTAGGAGCCTATTTCAACACTTTAGACCCTGCAAGGTCTAGGTTTGGGGGGGGGGGTTTCTGTTGATAGTGATATTTTAGGGGGGCACACCCTTTAAAGATAGATTGTTCAGCCTAATGAATGAAGTAATCAAGCATTGTATGTTAATCATGCAGCAATATGGTCTGGAAATGTAATTATTCTAGGCAACTATAACTAAGTTTGTAGGTCAACAAACGGGGGCACAATGGCCCCCTAGTATCTCAATTAGCTATCGCACACTTGACATCCACAATGAAAAATAATTTATTAACACAGAGTAAGGGTGAGGCCACACTGCAACGCACAGGAATCGCGCACAAAATCGCGAGCGTTATCGCACGCGATTGTGTGCGCGATTCTTGCGCGTTTCGCGTTCGCGTTTTGCGCATGCGTTTCCGCCTTTTCGCGTTATGGACACGCATGCACTAACGCACCAAAAATGGTGAACGCATGCGTTACCAAAACGCGAATGGACGCGCAATCGCATGCGCATCGGAAATCGCGGGAATTTTCGAGTTCCCGCAATTTCCATTTTAGCGAAAATCACGGGCGCAAACGCGAGTGCGAAACGCGTGCGCAAACGCGCGAAAAACGCACTAGTGTGGCCTAGCCCTAAGTTTGTGGAACACTTGACTGCCAGTTAAGAAAATCAAAAAGCTATGATGTCCTGATATAATTTTAAAATCTTGTTTTTCCGACACTTGCAATTGGTTATGCAGAAGGTACTGGCAAGAAAAGAGAAAGCGGACATACTTTTCTTCCAATTTCTTAAAGGGAAACTATACTGGATATTATATCTGGCTTCCAGCTGCATTTGTTATTCACAGCGAGGTTATTCAATAGCAGAACCTGCTAAATCTAAGCAGGATAAACAAGGGTGCCAAATCTCCCTGCACCCTGCCTCAGGGAAAACCAGGAAAAACCCAGGGGTGGGGGCATGCTTCATGTCCTGGACCCTGTCAAGCCCCTGAGTATCTGTGTGTGTTTGCCTGTCTGTGTTTGAGTGTCTGTCTGTGTTTACCTGTCCATGTGAGGGTGTGCCTGTCTGTGTGATTGATTGAGTGTGTGTGTGTTTGCCTGTCTTTGTGATTGTGTGTTTGAATGTGTGTGTTTGCCTGTCTGTGTGACTTTAGAAAGCCAACCTGATTACTAGTGAAACATCTTCAAGAGCTACATTTGAAATCAATTTGATCTAACTGAACACCACAGATACAAATTAAACTTGGATTTGAGGTCTATATTTTAGTATTTGTAAAATAGAGGACAAAGGGTCTATGCTCTTATTTTTATATGGCAAAATAAAGAACAAGAAGAAGAACCAGACACTCAACCAAATAATGAGTTACTATAAACAATCCCTTTATTGTGCAACACTGGCAATAACAAAAGTGCAATACTGTGCTATTAATAACATTTAAAAACATACAAAACTTATATGGATTCCAATTGGTAAAATAAATCCATAAGTAGGTATAGTATAACCCTAATCCTAACCTGAGGAATTAATGTCCCAGAGCCCCATATACTCATCTGTCTGGTAGTCAACCGTCACTGTCACCAGTCACCATGGGGTATCAAAGGTTTGACATAGGGGAAACATGTACAATATCCAATCGGAGTCACATAGAGACAATTGCAGTTGAGGACGCTGAACGCGTTTTGCTGCACCAGCAAGATACCTTATATGGATACCTACCTGGATTTCCCATGTTTATCCTGTTGGATGCCTCACATGGATACCTATTTAGATATTCTATTGCACTGTGGTGGATATCCTTTATGGTTAATTAATTGGACATCCTAGAACTGTGTTGGATACATACCTGGATACCTTATAACTTTGTTGGATACTAACCTGGATACCCTCTAACCTCTATGTGACTCCGATTGGATATTGTACATGTTTCCCCTATGTCAAACCTTTGATACCCCATGGTGACTGGTGACAGTGACTGTTGACTACCAGACAGATGAGTATATGGGGCTCTGGGATATTAATTCCTCAGGTTAGGGGTTATACTATACCTACTTATTTTACCAATTGGAATCCATATATGTTTTGTATGTTTTTAAATGTTTTTAATAGCACAGTATTGCACTTTTGTTATTCCCAGTGTTGCACAATAAAGGGATTGTTTATAGTAACTCATTTTTTGTTTGAGTGCCTGGTTCTTCTTTTTGTTCTTCATTTTGCCATATAAATGTATTACCAAGAGCATCTCCGGTCTACTAAGACAGAATATACTCTGTGCATTGCAAATATATCTGTTGTATTCAATTAGATCAACTGGACTTGAAGTTTAGTTCTTGAAGACGTTTCACTAGTCATCCGACTGGCTTTCTCTATTCAGAATGACTTGTACAAGAATCTGTGGCAATTATGTACCCTGGAAAATCCCAATTAGCATATCACAGCCAAGTGTTAAGGGCGTGATTGGATAGTGGCTAAGAGGTGTTATAGGAACACCCAGAGTAAGGTGTCAAAACAGCATTGAACATGGCAGACAGTTGGTGTCGAACCCCCCCACCTCTATTTAGGCTTGGTTTCTTTATTTTCACATAAATGGCCTCCTTAACACCTCTCTTGAACCAGTCACGTTCCTTTGCCAACTATCGCAACGTAGGTTTACAAATTTTAAGGGAGATTAAAATGGCAAAAGGTAAATTTTAGCATTTACTAAACTATAAGGTAAACTACTTGCCTTCCTATTCCATTTAGATGTAGACTTTCACTTTACGAAGATCTTCTAGTAGAAGGAGCTTTTCAGTTCATCATTCAGTAGGTTCATTTTTGTATACAGCTTCAGTTTCTTTCCCCCACCCTCATCCCTTCCACAAATCAGAAGCAGCTCTTTCTAGTAGATTTTTTTTGTTTTTTTCTATTTAGGGCAAGCTGTATTCCACAAACCAGATGGAATTATGAAAAACAGGAGTTATATCACAGGCACGCCCTCAAATATCATGGCCATGCCCACACCCCTAAATGTTGTGGTCACCCCACAAATGGTTTGGTCACGGGGACAACTACCAGGGGAAAAGACCCTGGTAGTTAACAGGCGGGGGGGCATATTCTTACTTTTCCTATGGCAAATACAACCTCCCCAGAAAACCACTGTATATGGAATCAGAAAAAGGGCCCCGTCATAATTTTGCTGTGTGGCCCAGTGACTCCTGGTTATGCCACAGGTCACACCCTAAATGTCACAGGCATGCCCACAAACCCTCAACATTATGGCCACGCCCCCAACATCACAGTCCCTCCGATATCACAACCGTTGTGGCCACTCCCCCAAAGATCACTGTCACGCTCCTAAACATCACAACCCCCAGATTTTGACATCACGTCATCGCCATTCCCCCAAACATTCTGTCTCGCTCCTAAATGGTGCAAGCACGCTCCCAAACATCACTATATTATCTGGTTTTAATATTCCCTGGGACTACCATGGAAACATGAAGATTACCCAGAAGTCTCTGTTCCTTATTTGCATATTCTGAAGGGGAGCTATAATGCCCTATTCTCTCCCTATCTTCTTTAATTTATTAGTGACGTCGGTCTGTAGGCGCTTTACATTGCAATACCAGAGGCCTGTGCTAAACGGATGATGGCTCGATAAAGCCGAAACCAGTTTGTGGCTGGCTCTTTGGTTTTGCATTTAGCACATGGCAGGGGCGTAGCTAGAAATCACAGGGGCCCATAGCAAAATTTTAGATGGGCCCCCACAACCCACATACAAACCCATTTCTGTTTTACTTAAACCGCTCAGACATTCTACTTAGAAAAACCCTGATCCCTCGCTGGCTCAGCCACACCTCCTCTGGCCACCAGTCATTGGAAATAACATTACCATCACAGCAGTGACTGATGGTCATTACCAAGAGGAAGAGAGGAGCTGCAGTTTTGTAAGTAGAATATTTGAGCCTGGGTGCATCTTTGAAAGGTTTAATTGAAATGAAAACAGGGTTTGTGTGGCTGAACTACGTGAGGAAAAAAATTCTTAGGAAGGTGGACATGCCTTCATGGACCTGATAGGGCCCCTTTGGCTCTGGGCCCCATAGCAACCTGGCTCATGGAATGCTGTAAGTACCCTTTAAGTATAGCATATTGTAAGGACTACCATGAAAATTACCCAGGAGTCTCTGTTACTTATTTGCATGTTCTGACATCAGACATTTTAATGGATTACACATATTTTCCGCCTCTGGTTTTATTTCAGCAAACCTCTACCAGGATTACCTATTAAAGTTGTTCTAATAGCCTTCAAAGTTTACTAGATAAAAGACCATCTAGAATAAACTGCCTTAGATAGTAATCAAAGTAGAAATATATGGGTTTAGATTCAGCACTTGCTGAAGTAGTATGCCTCAATAGGCCAGGTGCTAAATGGGTTAATTAACAAATATAACAGCAAAGAGAACAGAACCCATAACACTCTGTTAAAATTCCTTTATTAACTACTGTGAATATGTTAAAACACATTAGGTACACCTTGCCATTGTATAAGTACGTTACACAGTATCACAGAGTGAACAGATGTAATAGAATACTTCATTCCAAAGTATACCAATCACAGTATAAGTAGTTGGAGCCTTTCAGTGCAATCAACATTAAAGGTAAAGGAGTGATACATTACCGACAGATGGCTACTCGTATTTAAGTCTACAGGCGGGTTTACTCTACATCTAAAATCGCCATACGTGTATCATCCAGAATGGACTTTATCGATGGCTGCCCTTGTTTAGTATTGGGCCAATACTAAACAAGGGCACTCCTATACCTTTAATGTTGATTGCAATGGCATGCTCCAACTACTTATACTGTGATTGGTATACTTTGTAATAAATTATTCTATAACATCTGTTCACTATGTGATACTGTGTAACATACAGTACCTATTCAATGGCAAGGTGTACCTAATGTGTTTTAAAATATTCCCAGTAGTTCATAAAGGAATTTTAACAGAGTGCAATGGGTTCTGTTCTCTTTGCTGTTATAGTAATCAAAGCACTATATGAATTCTTTCTTTAAAGGGCATGTCCACCCCCAAAACTATAATCCCCCCACTACTGGCCCCATTGTGTAGTGTAGTTTTATCCTTACCTTACATCCCAGCTCCATCTGGTTCTTCTGCTATCCCCCCTAAAGTCCAAAAAAACACCCACCAGGAGTACTGCAGAGTCCATATAGGACTCTGCCTCCTGTCTCCCCTCCGGGAGAAGTTTGGCATGCGCACTGCAGCCCTTCTCCCCCCCCCCTCCCCCCCCCCCCCCCCCCAATTAGGATTCCCCCCCTAGCGTAAAATCCTTTATATATAATATTCTCCCTGTCCCCCCATCCCCAACCGCTATAGTTTTAAGTTCAGAAAGTGCCCCAAATATTACTTACCTTCCCTCTTTCCTTCGCTGCACTGAACTCCCGGCAGCTGCATCCGTGATTGGCTGCCGCTCAGCCAATCACAGACGTGACTGCCAGTCCCGCCCCTCTGCTTGCATTTTATTGCAAGCAGAGGGCCTGGCAGTGCGGCGGAGGAAAGAGGGAAGGTAAGTAATATTTGGGGCACTTTCTGAACTTAAAACTATAGCGGTTGGGGCTGGGGGGACAGGGAGAATATTATATAAAAAAAAAATTTAGAAGGGTGGACATGCCCTTTAAAACCTGAGCAATAGATTTATATAAGCTTACTTGGGGCATGAGGCCATCTGTGATAGTAGAAAGAGGCACATAGATAAAAGTGGCAAGGGTTTGGGGTGCACATGGGCTCCCTATCAGCCTACAGTAGCTGCAATTTGATCCTGCCTCTGTCTGCCTTTATATCTCCTGCCACATTAAGATAAAACTTATTTCATCAGTAACTGTGGGCAACTTGCATGTACCAACCACTTTGGCCAACTTGCATGTACCAACCACTTTGGCCAACTTGCATGTACCAGACACTGTGAATAACTTGCATATACCAATCACTGTGGGCAAGATATATGTACCAGTCATTGTACTGTAGGTAACTTTTATGTACCAGTCACTGTGGGATATCTGATATATTTGAATGAGAACCTTCACAAGCACAGTCACTGTGGGCAACTTATATTTTCCAGTCTGTTTTTGGGGCACTGTGGCACATATATTACCACCCTTCATGTGGCATATATATGTAAGCCCTCCAGTTCTCCAGCCACTGCTAGTACAGGGCAGACCTAACAGTGTCTGGTGAACAGGCCAGTGTTAGCTTATCACACCCATCTCCACACTTTTTTGCTTTGTGTGCTACAGGAAGATACAGGGGGTTGTAAGTAGACACATTCCAAACGGTGAAACTTTCTGGTAATCTGCTATTCAAAACCATAACAGGTTGAATTTAGCTCCTTGAGCTCAAACATTCCATAATAAATATACTCACCTTTGCAGGTGTAGTGATGAAGAGATTCCCTTCATCATTCTCCACTTCAATATTTTAAAAGGTAAAGTTCAGTGGAAAATAAAATTATTTTTAAAATTTGTAGTTTATATCATGCATACCTAGTTATTCTACATATTCTCTTCCAATTTAAAAAAATCAGTTGATTTTGCTATTGGGCAGGTTAATGTCATTAGGATGGAAAAATACTGTATTTTTTTCATCCTAATGACCTTAATCTGCCAATTCAGCATTTTGTCCATGTATTAATAAATGCTACCGAAATACTGACTTCCTGTCTAATAGAGACCGTTATGGTCTTGCCCTTGACCCAGCGCCTGGATTAATTTAGTTGCTCAGTAAAGATCTGAGCATGTTTGACCCATCCAACAGCCAATCAGTAGAAACAACTGTTAGTAACATTCCAAGGATGTGGTGCATTCTGGGAAGAAGAAGGACCATTAGAACCTGAAATGGCAGCTCTCTAATGTCAATAGCAGGGAACAGCAAAGAGTATGAAATCAACTGATTTTTCAAAATGGAAGAGAATATGTAGAATAACTAAGTATACCTTACACAAACTAACAATTTAACAAATATTGTTCATTTCCACTGAACTGTCCCTTTAAAGGGCATGTCCACCCCCAAAACTATAATCCCCCCAACTTCTGGCCCAACCATGTAGTGTAGTTTAATCCTTACCTCACATCCCAGCTCCATAGGGTTCTCCTGTAGTGCCCCCCCAAAGTCCCAAAAACTGCCCACCAGGAGGCTAGCAGGTCCATATAGGACACTGCCTGCTTCCTGGCCTCCCGGAGATTTTGGCCATGCGTACTGCAGCTCTTCTCCCCCCTCCCTCCCCCTCCCTCTCCCTCCCGTTCTGCTATCCCTACCCCTAGCTTCAAACCCCTTTATGGCAGCCTTCCCCCATGTCCCCCAGCCCCAACCGCATAAATTTTATTTTTAGAAAGCTCCCCAATCTTTTACTTACCTCTTCGTTTTCCTACGCGGAAGTGAGCTGCCGGCAGCCGCGTTCGTGATTGGCTGCCGCTCAGCCAATCACAGACGCGGCTGCCGGTCCCGCCCCTTTGCTTGCATTTCCTCGCAAGCAGAGGGCTGGGAGCGCGTCGGAGGAAAGAGGGGAGGTAAGTAGAGTTTGGGGGGCTTTATAAAAAAATAAATAATGCGGTTGGGGCTGGGAGCCCATGGGGAATGGCATATAAAAAAATGAATATTAGGGTGGACATGCTCTTTAACCCAGAGCCAGGATAAATGAAATATCTGGCACTAAGATTTTTAGTTAACACCACTAATCTAAGTCAAAAGAAAAAACTTGAACTTAACCATTTGAAAGTTAATTTGAAAGCCAGAGAATTACAGTAGTGTTGTTTTAACAGTAAACGCCAATGGAAAATAACTCTTTAACTCTTGAAGAAGAAAATCTGTGCTTTTCCTTTACCTGCAAAAAAATGGGGGTGAAAGAAGTAATAGTTGGATTGTCTGCAATGTGAAAACATTTTCCTCTCTCTCTATATATACTGTAATTGATGCATGAAATATTGTGCATAATGAGCATACATTATTATATGATGCATGTAATCTCTGGGAATAGAAAAGAAAAACACATTCAACTATTTCCCAGATTATATCGATTCTGTATTAGGCAGATTTGAAAGTACCATTGGTACTTTATGCCCCAGTAGAAAAAAAAAGGGGGGGGGGATTTGTTCCTGACTCCATATGGCAATCGGAAAGTATCCCTGGATCAACCAGAACTGCAGTAAATGTATTGATACCTGTGATTATCAATATTTTTCAGTTTTAGAAACTTATCCAGCCCACTTTTAAAGATGAACTTTCCATTACCACATCTGCTGGTAAGATAGTTTCACCGTTCTCACTGTAAAGGAACCTTTCCTAACCTGAAGGTGAAACTTCTTTTCTTCCAACCTTCAAGAATGTCCACGTGTCCTCTGATATGACCAATTAGTAAACAATGCCCCAGAGAGTTCATTGTATGGCCCATTATGTTTGTATAAAGTTATAATATCCCCACGCAAACGTTGCTTCGCTAATGTAAACAGCCCTAACTTGTCTAATCTGCCTGCATAGTCAAGCCTCTCCATTCCCCTCATTATTTTAGTTGCCCTTCTCTGAAATGCTTCCATTTTCAAGATGTCCCTTTTGTATATGGAATTCCAAAACTGCACCACATATTCCAAATGAGGCCTTACTAGTGCCTTATTAAGAGAGAGAATAATATTTTTTCTTGAATCTATTCCCCTCTTTATACAAGACAATATCTTGCTAGCTCTAGCTGTTGCTGTCTGACATTGTTTGCTACAGCTAAGTCTGTTATCTACCAGAACCCCCAAATCTTTTTCCATTAGAGATTCACAGAGTTATTTATGGTGTAGGTGGCACCAGGATTGTTATACCCCAAATGCATCACATTACATTTATCAACATTGAATCTCATCTGCCATTCTGCTGCCCATTTTCATAATCTATCTAGGTCAGCTTGCAACACTTGCACATCATTTGAAGTTTCCAATGCTCTGCATAGTTTAGTGCCATCAGCAAACACAGAGATCCTGCTCTCAATGCCCCCTTCTTAGTCATTTATAAAAAGATTAAAAAGAAGTGGCCCCAGTACAGAACCCTGAGGCACGGCACTTAGAACTTTATCCAACATAGATGTAGCTCTATTAACCACCACTCTCTGTTTGCAATCCAATAACCTATTCTCTATCCATGTACAAATGTTTTTTTCTAGGCCAACAGTCCTCAGTTTATACATTAGTCACCTATGTGGCACAGTATCAAAAGCTTTTGCAAAGTCTAAGTTTGGCATCTACTGCTATGCCAAAATCTAAATTCTTACTTGCTTCTTCATAAAAGCCAACTAAATTTGTCTGGCATGATCTATTTCTCATAAATCCATGCTGACTAATACTAATAAGATCAGTTCTGGAGTCAAGGATATGATCCCGTTACAAAGTTTGCAGCACCTTCCCTACCACTGATGTTAAGCTTACAGGTCAATAGTAACCAGGTTTTGAACTACTACCTTTTTTGAATATTGGTATTAAATTGGCTTTTTTTCCAATCCAACTGCACAAAAGTGAATCTGAAAAGATAAGAAATAGTGGTCTAGATAAAACTAGACTAAGCCCTCTTAAGATCCAAGGATGCATTCCATCCAGTCATCCGGTCCTGGGGCTTTATTTATATTAAATTTGTCTAATTGTTTACATTGTTACCATATACTCTGTCAACCAGAGGGAATATTCTTCATTTATACCCTTCATATTATTACAGTCCCTACTATAAGGACTAGGATTCTCTATAGTGAATACAGAGGGTGGGGTGGGGTGGTTTAGCACATTAGCCTTTTCGGCATCCTCCATAACCATCTCAGCCCCATTATTTAAAAGGACAGTTCTGGGGGAATTATTAATATTTATTAAATTGTTAGTTTGTGTAATGCATACTTAGTTATTCTACATATTCTCTTACATTTTGAAAAATCAGTTGATTTCATACCCTTTGCTGTTCCCTGCTGTTGACATTAGAGAGCTGCCATTTCAGGTTCTAACGGTCCTTCTTCTTCCCAGGATGCACCACATCCTTGGAATGTTCCTAACAGTTATTTCTACTTATTGGCTGTTGGATGGGTCAAAGATGCTCAGATCTCTACTGAACAACTGAATCAAACCAGGCACTGGGTCAAGGGCAAGACCATACCGGTCTCTACTAGGGGTCCTGCAAACAGGAAGTCAGTATTTGAATTTATGCATTTATTTATACACAGACAAAATGCTGAATTGGCAGATTAAGGTCATTGGGATGAAAAATACTGCTCTTTTTTCTGAAAAGCATATGTATTTGCACTGAACCTCCCCTTTAATGGTCCCACATTCTCGGTCCTCATCTTTTTACTATTGAACCCTTTAAGTGCCGTAGATCGTAAATTTTACAATCTGTGGATGAAGGGACCATAGCTGCCTTTAAGGCAGCTATGGGCGATTGGGGGGCAGCATTCAAGTGCCCCCCTAGCCCCCTCAATCCTCCATCGGTTTCATCTGGGGATCGGCTCTAAAAGTTTTAGAGACAAAGTCAAAGATATGATCCCATTACAAAGTTTTCCGCTGTACCTAATATATATGAACTCATACCCCAGACCAGAGTTTGTAGAAAAGAGTTCACATATGTAGAAATAGAACTAAATATTGAGCCTCTAGACGCTACTATGGGATGACCCAGCAGAGCTTCGAGGGACTTATGTATCTTCGGGACACTATATATAATGGGACATTTAGGTGTACCACATGAAGATATTTAGCCACTTATTGGGTGATCCACCCAGATTTGTAGGCCACATCAATCAAATTGTCTGCTTTAGATTTTAATATTACTGTAGGGTACATAGGGATCTGCTTATATGTCCTATCATCAGACAATTGTGTAAGCAGTTCCTTCACATAATAATTTCAGTCTAAAACATCTATCGCCCCCCCCTTATCAGCGGGGCGTATTATGCTAGGATCCTCCTGTAGGGATTTTAAAGCCTTAAATTCCCCATTTGATAAATTGGCCCATTTCTTTATCTTGTGAGTGCCCCTGAACTCTTCTCTAAGTTCCTCATTGGTTTTGTTATTAAAAACCTTAATAACTGGAGGAGTGTAGGGAGGCTCAAAAGTACTCCTAGGTTTGAACTTGTTGTGATATCCATGTATTGTCTTTTTTAAAAAAATCTTTTAATTTTAGAGCTCTAGTCAGCTTGTACACATCAATTTCATCTTGGAGCGGATCATTCGATAGTGTGGGGATTAATGTGAGACCCCTACTTCGCAACCTATGTTTGTCCTTGTACAAAGGACGTGAACTTAAATTGTACACTACATCCTACTTGGAGGCTTGCCACTGATGTTTGTAGCCCCCTCGCCTGGTTTGCAAATGTTTCCTACGTCCTTTGTATGGCTCCCTGATCTTGTCATAACCCCTAAAAAATTTCCAGTAGTGATGTCTTTAGCCCCAGATGATTTCTTTTTAGAACCTCCGTCACTATCTACATACGTAGATGGGGATTCATCTGATCTGTCGATGGTTCTCAGGCTTCTTCTGAATATACGGGGTTTAGAAAACCGTTTAGACCGTTGGTTTCCAAAGAGCCAGCCATATACTTTACGATCCTGATAATCTTGGTTGACTTGGACAACTTTACGTTTTTTGAAACTTATCAAATCATCCCTGTATTTATTTATTTGCACTGTTAATTTTTGTATCCAATCACATTCAGGATCCGTTTGCAGGGACTCAAGGTATGATGTTTCAATATCCTTGATATTCTGTCATACTGTAACAAGCTCTTTAGTCACATATTCAATAACTAGCAACATTAGATCGAAGGAACAATGATCTAGCACACCACGCCAAAAACGCCATCCTTATCGACTGACACAAATTCAGTAGCAGTCTGGATTTCCTCCATGTTGTGATAGACCGTAGGTAATGCTGGAAGACAGAATATTTACTAATCGGACGTGGGTGCTATGCCGACAAACATAACATGCAAGTGTGGAAAGGCAGCACTCCTACTAGTCCCTGTAGTTTACATGCCTGGGTGCATCCGAGGTGAATCGACAGTAGTGATAATGGAGCACTCCAATGGTCTTTTCCAAATAAATCTTTTATTATAAACACATCTACGCTTTTCAACCACCAGGTGCCCGTCTTCAGGATGCGCCATCTTTGTTGATAAGATACATATATAGGTAAGTACCCACCCCCTATCCCGCCCCCCACACAACCACAGTGCTCCCTATACCGCTAATAGTTTAAACCTCCATGCCATTTAAAGATTTGGAACCGATGTTTGCCTTCAGACAAGGTAGAAATTTGCGTAATCTATTAGTCAAAACTGATTTATGTGCAAAGGTCAAAGATTGACTGACATGGCTTCCAGAATCGAAAAAAGGATGTTTCAAATGTGGTGGTTGTCAAACATGCAGGTCTGTGATATGTGGAGTGGATTTTCCACATCCACAGAATGGGAGCCGTATAAAAATTAAATACAGATTATCATGTCTCAGTAGACATGTGGTTTATATAATTATCTGCCTATGTGGCCTTTATTATGTAGGCAAGACAACCACCACGCTGAGAGAATGGCCAACCATCAACAGGCTATAAGTGGATGGCCATTGACCATGAACCAAAGCAGGATGGGGTTGATCATAATAGGGCCCTACTGAGGAGGGAGCCTAGGAGGAACAGGCAATTGGATACCTTAGCTCCTAGGGGACTAAATGAACAATTGATAATGTCCTGCTTTTTATGATAATAAGCCTTAGTAGGTATATTTATTAGTAGGTGATTGCATTACATAACTTATAGTATAAAATCTGGTCTAATGAGCGTAATAAAGTTTTTTACTATTTATGCATTATTTATTCTATCTATGCTATTTATACTATTTATGCTGTTTATGCTATCTACATACTATTTATACCTTTTTTGATACTATCTGCTAGCATTTATCTCCGGTCCTCTCTATGGTTAATATTTACCTTGTATTGTATTTTACATTTCTCTGGTATGAAGTTTTTAATTGACATTATATTGTTAATATTGGTGGAGGTTTAAACTATTAGCAGTGTAGGGAGCACTATTTGACTTACCAACAGCAAAACACTCGCTATCTATATATTTTTCCAGTATTAATCATTCCAAAGGATGGAGCCTGAAAGAGATAAAGAAAACCAAGGTAGACTTACACTCCAAAAATGAACGGTTTATTGTGAGCCAAACATCAACAAGTCACACAACGTTTCGAGGGTAACACCCCCTTCATCAGACTTGGAGTGCAAGTCTACCTTGGTTTTCTTTAGTACTTTGTTCTCTTTAAAGTAGGGAAATTGGACTTTCTGCACCCACCTGGGGCTAGTGTGCATATGGACTTTTCTTACCCACCTGAAAGAGATAAGCATATATAACAATAGTTATAATTAATTAATCTGCTATTAATAGCAATTTAATAAAAAATCGTAATTTAACCCTTTTGGTTTTGAAGTTTCCAAAGACCATATCCAGTAGTACTCACGTTGAAGCAGTTTCTTCTCTATATACAATATAATACAATAACATTTGTAAAGCCCCTTTCTCCTAAAGGACTCAAAGCGCATAGATATGTCTCAGATCAATACAGTCTCTATTACAGAGGGAATAGTCGGGTGTTGATAAATGCCAGACTAAACAGGTGGCTTTTCAGTTTGGATTTTATGTTTCCAGGGATGGGGATGTCCTGATTGGGTGTGGCAGGGAGTTCCAAAGTGTAGGGGCAGCATGATAGAAGGCTCTGTCTCCGAATGTTTTGAGGTGGACTCTGGGGATGACCAAATTATTGGATCCTTTTGATCTAAGATTGTCGGGTGTGGGATGCAGTTGCAGCAAGTCTGATAATTTAACACTTTCTAGAACCATCCACCTAAGTTGACTAACATTGTGTTATAATGTACTGCCAAAGGGGTCCTTTTATTAGTCATAATGTTACTCTTATTTTCATTTAGGCGTGTTTTGATCATTCTAGAGGTTTTCCCTATGTAGTACAAACTGCATGGACATTGTGGCAGCATGCTGAGAGGCTGCTGACGTGGAGCTCTGCTGATAGAGGGGGTAGGTGGACACTCGTAGTCTATTTTCTGTATAGGTTATGGAGCGCTAAAGTGGAGGAACATCGATTCGAACATTTGATAATTATAAAAAATTCAATAATTGCTAAACGTTAAAAAGTTCAAAATCTGGAATAGTTCAGGTCCATTCGAACTGTTAAAGCTTGGGTTCAAATGTGGTTCTAGTCCATCTCTAGTCATGAACTTCCTACTGTGCTTGTTTAGAAATTACTTTTCCCCTGCCCAAATTGTGTGAACAACAAGGGGGGTTAAAAATAAGTGCTAGTCCACCACACTGAAATTCACACACAGAAATCTCAAAAAGCAGGGGGAAAAAACTCTCTCCAACTCCTACACTGTCAGGTCTCCACTAAAACAAACAAGAAAAGAGATGATAAATGCACATTTCTAGGCCCCATATATCATAATATCTATGCTAGTGCAAACAGTAAAAACATGGGCGGTTTTAGTTACAATTTTATGCATAAAAGTGAAAAGCCTTCCAACCACGTCAAGGAAACCCCAGTATGGAAGGTCCTAACAAATTACCTTGGGTCATTTATCTGGGCTGACACTCCCTGCTTAGTTGCATTTTCGTGGGAAGGTTGTCCCCCTGACCTTGCATTGGATTAGTATTACAGGCTATCACTTCCCCCCGCCTACTGGCTTTTAACAAGGAGGGAAGAGGCCTTTCATCCAATGCTTAGTATTCAAGGCATAAGACCTCCAATTAAAGGGACGTGTTGGGGGTGCTACTACCACATGGAAGCTTGGTCAATCTTCCTGCAGAGAAACCCTGCTACAATATATACACAAAAGGGGGGCTGTGGGAGCACTCCTGTGGCAAAATTGCTTTATAACAAATAGTGGAAGTGCTACTGATCTGACCAAAACATTAGAACAAACAAGAAAAGAGATGATCAATGCTCATTCCTTAGGTCTCCACTAAACTCATTTTAACACACAAAAGGGCACCTGTCTAGCTGAATTTTATACCCAGCGGGTATAACCAATTCTGACTGGAAAAGAATGTGATTGGTTAGTATACCAGTCAGATTCTTTCTGAAAAAATCTGATTGTTACTAATCAAAATTGGTTACAATCAGATTCTTTCAGAAAGAATCTGTCTGTTCCCCAGACCATTTCCCAGTTCCCAGAGCCATTTACAGTAAGTTACTGTATCATTTTTACAAAATGTTTGAAAATTCCTTTAAAGGGCATGTCCACCCCCAAAATTATAATTTAACCCACTACTGGCCTCACTCTGTAGTGTAGAAAAATCCTTACCTTACATTCCAGATCCAAATGGTTGCCCTGCAATGTCCCTCCAAAGTCCGGAAAACTGGCCAGCAGAGGGGCAAATTGTTTCAGCCTCTAAAGCTTCCTCAGAAAGGTTTCTGGCATGCTCTGAGCACCCCTCCCTCTCCCTCCCTTTTTGGTCTCCCTCCCCCTAGTGTAAATCCCTTTTAATATGTTATAGGTATTGCTCCCCTAGCCCCAACCGCATTAATATTATTTGCTGCCTCTCAGCCAATCACGGACACGGCTGCTGGTCCTGCCCCCTGCTTGCAGTTCCATGCAGGAACTGGGCTGGGCAGTGCGGCGGAGGATAGAGGGAAGGTAAGTAACGATCAGGGGACTTTCTACAAATAATATCAATGCTGCTGGGGCTGGGGGAGTAATACCTATAACATATAAAAAGTTTATTTAAAGGGTGGACATGCCCTTTAAAATTAAAATGTTTTAAATCTATAATTTTCAAAAATTCTCAAATTTTCGAATGCGGTTCAGAAAAAATTCGGAAAGAAAAATTCCGGAAAATGCGTGAGATCTGCAATCCGTGAATCTCAGAGATCCGCTCAGATCCACGAATCCGCTCGGATCCGGCCATTTCTACTCCTGATGTATTGACTGAAGAAAGGAAGGTAAGGCATAGCTCCTTAATCTCCCATTCTTGTGTGAACCTATGATTCATGTGGAGCGTAAGGGACATGCAGACATAAAAATAAAGAAATAGGGACAGACAGACACATTTACCTCTGTAATAAAGATATGTTCTTGCACCTCCCACCCCTCCTTTTTATCTCTAGGCTGAGCACACACACAATTGCTGGCTCCACCCCCACCAGGAAGTCTTCCTTTTGCCTATGAAGAGGGGAGGGGGGATGAGTGATACACAGAAACTTCCTGCCTAAACACATGCAGAGATTTTAGCAGTGAAAGAGGTGTGGCTAAACCTTCCATTTTGACTATTCCAATTTTAAAATAGGAGTACCAGCTCTAAAAGTATTTTTTATAACTTAATATATTTGTCTGTTGTATTCAATTAGATCAACTGGACTTGAAATGTAGTTCTTGAAGATGTTTCGCTAGTCATCCGACTGGCTTTCTCTTTCTTTTTGAGAAAGCCAGTCGGATGACTAGCGAAACGTCTTCAAGAACTACATTTCAAGTCCAGTTGATCTAATTGAATACAACAGATATACCATGACCTGGATGAATGAGAACCTTCACAAGCTTAATATATTTGTCTATATATAATCAAGATAGATTGTCACATTGGGCTGCTTAGTGGCAGATGAGAATTAATGTTAATAAATGTACAGTGATGCCTTTTGGGCTATTAAAAAACCCTTGTGCTGATTATACTATAAATGTCTCTGTGTCAAGTGAATCCCTGGTGGAAAATGATTTTGTAGTTTTGATGGGAATCAAATGTAAATGTAGCAAGCAGTGCCAGGTGGCAACAGCCAAATCCAGCAAGATATTATCTTGTATAAAGAAAGGTATGGATTCAATAGAGAAAAATATTATTCTCCCACTTTTACAATGCACTCTTAAGGACATCTTGGAAATGGAAAAGGGTTTAGAGAAGGGCAACTAAATGAGCTTGAATATAAAGACAGACTGGATAAATAAAAATTATGCATAATAGAGAAAAGGCTTATGTAGGGATATAATCACTGTGTATAAATACATTAATGGGTCATACAATAAACTGTCTGAGGCATTGTTCACCAGTAGAACATATTAGAGGACACACGGACATCCCTTAAATTAGAATTATAGTGCATATATATTTTTTCAAAAACAGTAAAAATGAAAAGTACCTGGGTCAGGGAGGTAGGATTGGTGCTTTCTACCTCTTAAAGGGCCATCCTAAAATAAACTTTACTTAATTATGTTTAACAACCCCCCAAACCTACGTTTCACAATATTTTAAGTTTCAAGGATTCCCTGAACTTCCTTACCTGACCCGGTCCCTCCCGCTCCTACTGCTGACAGCCACTCCACTTCCTGGTTATCAGGAAGTGGAGTGGCTGTCTGCTCAGAAACCCTCTGCTCCTCTTTTTGCTTGAAACAAGCTGGGAACGGGAGCAGGGGGGCGGTGTCCAGCCGGCGAGGGACCAGGAAAGTCCCTACAGGGGAATCTTTGAAAGAAAATTGCGAAACCTAGGTTTGGGGGGATGTTAAACATTTTAAAGCAAACTTTAAAGCAAAGGGTGGACTGGCAGATGAAAATGGTATCTACTGTTGCTCCTAAATGAAACAATATTTGGAGATTGGAAAAATCAAACCTCGCTGTCCCACGTACTTTTAATTTCTAAAAAGTTAGTTTTTATAGTAGTGTTGTCCTTTAAGACTTCATGAAATTAGGTTTAGTCCTCATGTACGGAAGGGGCTTTTCACTGTGAGAATGGTAAAACTATGGAACTGTCTTCCATTGGATATAGTGATGGCAGGTTCTGGATAGTTTCAAAAAGAAGCTAGATGAGTTTCTAAAAATAAAGAATGTTGCAGGTTACTGATATTGATACTTTAAGTTGGAGTTGATCCAGGGATATTTCCGATTGCCACTCAGAAAAGTGTATAGCTTAGTAATAAGCTAACTGAAAGAATAAGAGCTTGAACAAAAAATGTCATTAACACAAACAAAAAAACCACATGTAAATTATAGCTGCAACAAATAGCACAGTACATAACTTTTCTATGTCTTTTTACTTTCTAAAATAAAGTCAGTAAACTCTTTCACTAGTGCAGACTGCAGACACTTCTTTACTCCGTCTCTTTGCTTAGCATTGCAGGACAATAATGATCTTACTGAAGATTTCTCTCTCCCTGCTGGCTGAAGCACATAGATGCCTGATGTAGAGTGGAAGTAACAGAGTGTAGAGTGGAAGAGGGATTCTGTAGCAAAGGTTGTTACTATGTTACCATGTTGTTAATTCTTTTTAATGATTTCCTTAGGGCTAGACCACACTTGCACATTTTAACACGCAATCCGGTTGGGATCGGAATGCTGCATGCAGTGCAGCGTTTTTTAAACACAATGGACTGGAACACAAACAGACACAATCAGAATGCAATAGTGTGAACGGTACTATTGAATTCTATCGCGTTGAATTCTTTGTGTTTTTAAAAATGGTCTGTTGCAAAAACACACCAAAAAACAGATGTACTGTGAATGAGCCCTAACCCATCTCGACCTCTCCTCTGCTTTCAACATAGTAGATCATTCCCTCCTAATGCAAATTCTTCACTCCTTGGGCATCCGGGCTATGATCCTACCTCTCTAACAGAAACTACTCTGTGTCTTTTGATAATAAAACATCCTCTCCGCTTCCTGTGAGTGTTGGGGTTCCACCGGGCTCTGTTCTTGGACCCCTGTTGTTCTCCCTCTATACTATTTCCCTGGGAGATGTCATTAGCTCATTTGGTTTTAACTACCATCTGTAGTTAATTATACTTTTCCACCCCCACCAAATCCTGACTCCCAATCACGCATCTCCGACTGTCTCTGTACTGTCTTCTCGTGGATGGCGCACAATGCCTTAATTTAAACCTTACTAAAACTTAACTAATAATTTTTCCACCTAAATCTAGTCCTATCCCACCCTTTTCTATTTCTGTTGACAACACCCCCATTTACTCTATTCAGTTGGCACGTTGCTGGGGTAATTATTGGTTCCTCTCTCTCCTTTTCTAATCACGTTAACAATGTTGCTAAAATCTGTCTCTGTTTTCTCCGTAATATTGCGAAAAACTGTAGATTCCTTTCTCTTGCTATGCTTATTCATGCTCTCATCCTATCATAACCTTCTGCTTTCTGATATTCCTGCTTTCTACCTTTCTCCCCTTTAGTCGATACTTAACTCTGCTGCATGCATTGTCTCGCTCTCTTTTTCAATCAGGAAATTAAATCTCCTCTGTGCCGCACATTACCTGGCTCCCCATTAAACAAAACATTATTTACAAAATCCTTCTCTTAACATTTAAATCCCATTGCTTTGCTGCACCTTCGTATATTTCTTTTCCTGTGTCCCCATATGTCCCTGCCACAAGCCTCCGTTTATCACAGAACCATCTCTTATACAGACCCCCACAGACACTTTCTCCTGTCGCCTTAAACCTTTTTCCCTTGTGCCTCCCATCCTCCAGAATTCTATTCCTCTCTCTCTTCATCAAGAAACCTCAATTAACAAGTTTAAATCTAACCTCTCATCCTATCTCTTGGAGCACAGCATCGGATTGTTAACACTGCACCAGTTCTTACTATAGCACACAATATATATATAAATATATATAAAAAAGGGCAGTTGAACATCCATATTAAAGTGCAATATAAAATACAAACAATAGAATTCTAGTGCACAAACAATTCTAATTGCATATTCTCTCTCTCTATCTCTCTCTCTCTCTTTATCTCTCTCTGTCTCTCCTCTCTCTTTCTCTCTCTCTGTCTCCCCACTCTCTCTCTCTTTTTAAAGGTTTGACCAAGCCTTCTGGGAATTTGTACACTACCCAAAGTTAGGTCATGTGCTTGTTTGAGCAAAGTACTTTAAACAAGAGAATCTGCTTCAAGCATGTAGGCACACAGAACAAGCTGTCAGATCATAAAGTCAATAAGGCAAGTACCAGAAGGTTAGGACCCAGCTATAAAAGCAACATTGGCGTGGTGGCTGGGCTTAAAATAATATGGTCAACTTATTGAACTAATTGCTTTTATTTATTCAAGGTTTATGGCACGCTCTTTGAGGCAGCAACCTTGTGGAGATAAAGAGGATCCTGATGAAGGGGGAGGAGCCCCCCGAAACGTTGTGATACTGATGTGTTGATGGTTCACTAAAAGTTTATTAGGTTACACTTTTTTGGGTGTGCAATCTTCCATGAGTTTCTGACCATATAGCAATAAGTATTTCTATTTCCTTTTCTTCTTTCTAACTAGAGTCATCGATGTTTGAAGTTCTTCTCTATCTGCGGATGCGACTGTTCTATTGATAAGAGGGTCTTTTGGGTGTTGGGCTGGACAGCTGTCAGTCGTGAGTACCCATTGGACTTCAATGAACAATTACTCCAGTTGAACAGAAGAACAGGAGGTAGGAATACATATTTTATTTATACTTTTATAAAAAAAAAATATTAATTGATTTTTTTTCCTCTTGATATTTATTCTCAAAAAAATGCTGTTTTTATACTTTCTTTTATTAAGGGCTGTGTTTGTATCTATTGCATGAGCTATGAAAAGCACTCAGTTCATTGTTTGCATAGCACGTTATGTAAAATCCTCTTGCATTTTCTCTACATTCACAGTGTCAATATAAAGAAGATTCAAATAGTAATGTTTTAACCAGACTAAAAATTAAATATTATGCAGTCTATGAACTAGAAGAACCTTAGTATATGGACTCTGTCATTCCAAATCAGGCCACTGATCCAAAGAAAGCAGAAGAACTTGTCCATTGCAGAATGCAACTCTTCATATACAACAAGGATAGTTGAACCTTTCAAAAGGAGCCGAACAGTTCACACCCTGTTTACTGTACATTGGAGGACCCCTGATTTACAACATTTCTATCGCAATTTACTATGGGTTTTAATGATCTGCTGCTTAGTGTTGGGGGACTGGGTTATTTTCAGATAATCAATACTGCTATGCTGCTACTTCCAATGCTCTTCATGGCTTGCCATAACTTTTTGCAAAACTTTACTGCTGCTATTCCTGCTCACCGATGCTGGTTACCTTCTCTGGACAGCAATACAGCTAGTTATGAAACGGAAAATCTGCTTCTCTTCATTCCAAAGGATAACAATGAAAAGCCTATGAATTGCCTGAGATACAGAAAAGACCTTCAATTTGTGTGGGAGAATAGTAGTAGTTTACTAAACCACACAGAGCCTTGTGAAGATGGATGGGTCTATGATAACAGTGTCTTCTCTTCCACTATAATCACAGAGGTAATTCACAGTAGAATTGGAGTGTTAAACCACTGCTACTAGATATGTTATAATGTTTTGTTATTACAATTAGCTGGCATAAAAGAATGGATCCACATGCTTTATTTGTACATGCAAATGTGTCTACTTTATTCCCAAACACTGTGAGGCTTATTTAATATAACATTTTGCTGGTGTTCTTCATCTGAAGCCACCAAATAGATGTTAGCAAATGTTTTCTAGCTGTAGTAGACCAGGAAAAAGATGTCATCTGTTTGGGGCAGATAAACCAGGGCCGGCCTTAGTATAAATAGCACCCCTTGCAAGACTTGTTGCTGGCACCAAGCACCCCCTCAAAAACACCCTGCTGGGCACACACAATCTGCTGCTAAATGCTGCTTGCCTTGGACATTTTGATTTATCAATGTCTGTTGGCATACAGACATTGGTGCAATGGTTGTCAAATTGGCAGTTGTAAATGGTTGGCATTGTCTGTGCGTCAAGTGCTATTTACCACTGCCAATTTGGCAAACATTTACCAATGTCTGTTTGTCAACTTGGCATACAGGCATTGGTAATTGATAGGCAGTGGTAAATGGCACTTGACAAACACAGACAAAGGCAACCATTTTGATTTTACCAATGCCTGTATGCCAACTTGGGCATACTCTGTGAGCGGCACGCACCAGCCCTGCGCCTGGATGCGCCCCCCGTAATACCTGTATGAGACATGCATGTGCAAACGGCGGTTGAATGAAGAATCCAGAATCAGAATAATTAAGTTGTTGTTGCCTTCATGGTACCTTGGGTCCCCAAGGTACACGGGACCGGTCTCAAGTGCAACCTTGGCGACCCCTGTACCTACGCCACTGAACCCTAAACAATCTTTAAGTATATTAATAGTAAAAAGATGAAGACTGAAAATGTGGCACCATTAATTATTGGGGATAAGTTAGTTACGGAGGATGGTGATAAAGCAAATGTCTTGAACAATTTTTTAAATTCTGTATACACTATAGAAGATCCAAGTACAGAAAACATAGAGTATAGTAGCAATAATAGTGTAGAAGATGCAGGAGCAGGTTAACTGAGGATATTGTGGAGAAAAAACTAAATAAGGTAATATTAATAAATCCCCTGGACCGGATAAAATACATCCTCGGGAGCTAAGTTCAGTTTTATCTAGGCCATCGTTTCTTATTTTTGCAGATTCCATTATGTCTGGATATGTGCCTCTGGATTAGAAAAAAGTGGATGTAATTCCAATATTCAAAAAGGGTAGTCGTTCACAGCCGGGTAATTACAGGCCTGTAAGTTTAACTTCAGTGGTGGGGAAGATACTGGAACGTTTGATAAGGGAACATATTCTAGAGTGTTTTAAGGGCTGACCTTGGATTATAATATACTTATAATATATATATATATATATATATATATATGTATATATATATATATATATATATATATATATATATATATATATATATACATATATATATATATAAATTAACATGGATTTAGGAGGAATAGATCTTGTCAAACTAACTTGATTGGCTTTTATGAGGAACTGAGTAGGAATTTAGACTCTGGCATAGCAGTAGATGTAGTATACTTGGATTTTGCTAAGGCTTATAATACAGTTGGAAACAGCAAAAAAGCGAGGGTCGCACTCCAAAGTAAACTAAATTTATTATTGACCACACATATATCGCAACGTTTCGGGGGGAAACATGCCCCCTTCCATAGGTGACTAATGTATAAGCTAAGGTCTTTGGGGCTGGGTTGGCACATTTGTAAATGGATAGAAAGTTGTTTAAAGGGTTGGATGCAGAGAGTAGTTGTTAACAGGGCTTCATCAATATTGACTAAAGGTGCCCATACATCTATAAGATTTTACTTACCCGACCGAGCGCTCACCCGATGTTCCTTCGATCCTGCCGGAACCGCTTCTCCCGATCTTACATTAGACCGACATGCAATCGCAAAATGAATGGGATTTTGCGATTGCATGTCGGCCGAATGTAAGATCGGGAGAAGCGGTTCCGGCAGCATCGATGAACATCGCGTGAGCGCTCAGTCAGGTAAGTGAAATCTTATAGATGTATGGCCACCTTTAGGTTCTAAGTGGTGTGCCACTGGGTTCTGTGTTGGGGCCACTTCTATTTAATCTGCTTATTAATGATTCGGAAGTTGGTATTGTCAGAAAGGTTTCTTCTGTGTTTTATCAACCATTAAAAACTAGAGAGGATGTACAATCGTTACAGGTGAATCTAGATAGATTGTCACATTGGGCTGCTAAGTGTCAGATGAGATTCAATGTTGATAAATGTAAAGTGATGCATTTTGGACTTAAAAATCCTTGTGCTGCTTATACTATGAATGGCTCTGTGTTAAGTGAATCACTGGTGGAAAAGGATCTTGTTGTTTTGGTGGATAACAAACATTGGTCCATTGAAAAGTTAAATTCATGTACACTGTGCTGCCTTTATCCTATCTCTGTCAGTGACTGTGTTTTTCCATAGTGTCAGATCTCTATTCAGCACTCCCCCCTTCCCCCTCCCCTCTGTTACCTCCTCCATGTCTTAACTCCGGCTAACCAACAAGCTTATCATGTGCAGTAGGAGTTAAAAGTTCAACATCCTGAAAAACACACCCACGCACAGTGGCCAATAGAAAGCAAGCTGTCCTGGAGACACGGATCTCTCCGTGTCCTGATCTCTCTCTTTGTGACCCATCATCAATCAGTGAAGTCTATCAAGAAGTGGGGTCAAGTGCAGCCTTAACTCTGCCATCAAAGCTACCTCTCTCCCCCTACTAATGCTCTTATCTCTATGTTTATTACAGAGCATGGAGGAGGGGAGGGACTTGAGCAGGGAAGAAGATCATGTCACAGGGATTTGATTGACAATACAAATAGGAGTACAGGAATGCAATCACATATTCTTCTAACTTGTGTATCTCAGGTCACAGAGGGAATCTGAACAAAATGATGACACTCTGGGGGTTGGGGAGGAATTATAGAACACATGGAAAGAAAGAAAAAAAAGTTCATTTTCCCACTATAGATGCCCTTTAAAGGTAGCCAGGCAGCAACAGCTTGAGCCAGCAAGAAATTGTCTTGTATAAAGAGAGGTATGGATATAAGAGACAAAAATGTTATTCTCCCTCTTTACAAAGCATTGGTAAGGCCTCATTTGGAATATGCAGTGCAATTTTGGAATCCTGTGTACAAAAAGGACATCTTTGAAATGGAAAGGGTTCAGAGAAGGGCAACTTGGAAAAGACTTGAAGAAAAGAAGTTTAGTCTTCAAGTATAAAAAGGGTTTTTCACTGTGAGAACAGTAAAGCTATGGAACTGTCTTCCATTGGAGGTTGTGATGCCAGTTTCATTGGATAGTTTCAAAAGAAAGCTGGATGAGTTTCTGCAAACAAGGAATGTTGCAGGTTACTGGTATTGATACGTTAAGTAGAGTTGATCCAGGGAAATTACCGATTGCCACTTGGTATCAGGAAGGATTTTTTTTCCCCTTCATAATTCTGGTGGGGGTTTTTTTTCCTTCCTCTGGATCAATAGTTAGGCTGGGAAGGTGGGTATTGCTGAGTAGGTTGGACTGGATGGATGTATATCTTTATTCAACCTTTAATACTATGAAACTTATCTGACACAATAGTATATTTGTCATCTAAATATAAAAATGTTTTGTGTCAGATGAAAAATAATATTTATCTGTATGTTCCAGTGGGACCTGGTCTGTGATCTTCGCAAAATGAGGCAAATAGCTCAATCAATCTATATGGCTGGAGTTCTGGTTGGAGCTGTGTTGCTCGGGGGGATGTCTGACAGGTAAATTACAAAGCATAAGCAGTCTATACGTACATGACCAAGGTTCCAGCGGTAATTTCCAATTACCTTTAGAGATTTCTAAATTTAAATTAAGGTAACAGCACGATTGGAGGGCTAACAGGTGCTTTGCATAATATGTTCAGTACTGTACAAGTGAATAAATAAATACATACATGAATAAATATGTGGATGGCCAAGAAAACAGACAGAGCAATAGTCTTCTTTATGGAATGCAGCCTAATCAGGTTATTTGCCCTTTGTGATAATTATGTAGAAAATAAAGATTTCATGGTACTATGATGGATAAAGGTCACATTAAAAAGAAATCACCTTACTCCAAAATAAAGAGTAAATCTGCACAATAACCATTTGTTTAATCCCTGTTTGTACTATAATATATTATATTGCCTTGGGATTTGTTCATATGAAGACTGACAGCTGTAAAGTTGGATTTCACTTTATGGCAAAGTAAAAAAAATTGCCAAGATATGATGATGTCACGGCGAGCACAGATGGGTCCAGCGTCCGTGCATATCGACAGGTATGTTTTTATATATAAATATGTAGTTCTTCTTTAAAGGGCATGTCCAGCCTAAAATAAAGTTAGCTTAGAAATGTTTATCACCCCCCCCAAACCTAGGTTTCGCAATATCCATAAGTTTTAAAGATGCCCCTGAAGTGTCTCACCTAAGCCAGTCCCTCACTGCTCCTCGTCTGCTCTGCAGCTGACAGCCGCTCCACTCCCTGATTGGTGGGACGTGACGTCACACCCTATTGCCTGACAGCCGCAACCAGGAAG
The DNA here is from genome assembly GCA_019447015.1 of Hymenochirus boettgeri. NCBI lineage: Eukaryota > Metazoa > Chordata > Amphibia > Anura > Pipidae > Hymenochirus > Hymenochirus boettgeri. The sequence continues at coordinate 51,514,570 of CM033472.1, forward strand.
TAGAGCGGCTGTCAGCGAAGAAGTCTTCTGCTCGAATTGAACTTGAAACAGGAGCAAGGAGCGGTGCCTAGGCAGCGAGGGACCGGGTTAGGAAAGTCACTTCAAGGGTATCTTTGGAACTTGTGGATAATGCGAAACCTAGGTTTGAGGGGTTGATAAACATTTCTAAGTATATCTGTTGTATTCAATTAAATCAACTGGACTTGAAGTTTAGTTCTTAAAGACATTTCGCTAGTCATCCGACTGGCTTTCTCAATTTGGAATGACTTGTACAAGAATCTGTGGCAATTATGTTTCCTGGAAAATCCCAAGTAGCATATCACAGCCAGGTGTTAAGGGCGTGATCGCATAGTGGCTAAGAGGTGTTATAGGAACGCCCAGGGTAAGGTGTCAAAACAGCATTGTACATGGCAGACAGTTGGTGTCGAACCCCCCCCCCCATCTCTATTTAGGCTTGGTTTCTTTATTTTCACATAAATGGCCTCCTTGACACCTCTCTTGAACCAGTCATGTTCCTTTGTCAATATGCTAACATTACAATCTTCAAAGGTATGTCCTTTATCCTTAAGATGCAGGTACACGGCTGAGTCCTGACCCGAGGAATTTGCTCTTCTGTGCTGGGCCATACGTTGATGCAGTTGCTGTTTGGTCTCCCCCACATACAAATCAGAGCATTCTTCACTGCACTGCACTGCGTATATGATGTCGCTTTTCTTGTGTTTCGGTATTGGGTCTTTCGGATGTACTAATTGCTGCCTCAGTGTGTTGTTTGGTTTAAAGCAGACAGGGATACAGTGTTTTTTGAAAATTCTTCTTAATTTCTCGGAGACCCCTGCTACATATGGGATGACCATGTTCTTTCTCCTGTCTTGCTTTTCCCCTTCACTGTTGGTATTCGTGTTCTTTTCTTTCCTTCTACTTCTTTTTACAAAGACCCAGTCTGGATATCCACAAGTTTTAAAGGCTCCTCTGAGATGTTTCATTTCTTTAGCCTTCACCTCTGTGCTAGTGGGGATGTTCTCAGCTCTGTGTTGCAGGGTTCTGATGACACCCAGCTTGTGATCTAAAGGGTGGTTTGGAGTCAAACATCAAATACTGATCTGTGTGTGTTGGTTTTCTGTAAACCTCTACTTCCAGTTTACCATTTTCCTTAACTTCTACCAAGCAGTCCAAGAAAGCCAGTTTGTTGTTTTGTACCTCTTCCCTTGTAAATTTGTACAGAGGTGAAGGCTAAAGAAATGAAACATCTCAGATGAGCCCTTAAAACTTGTGGATATCCAGACTGGGCCTTTGACAAAAGAAGTAGAAGGAAAGAAAAGAACACGTATACCAACAGTGAAGGGGAAAAGCAAGACAGGAGAAAGAACATGGTTATCCCATATGTAGCAGGGGTCTTCGAGAAATTAAGAAGAATTTTCAAAAAACTCTGTATCCCTGTCTGCTTTAAACCGAACAACACACTGAGGCAGCAATTGGTACATCCGAAAGACCCAATACCGAAAAACAAGAAAAGCGACATCATATATGCAGTGCAGTGCAGTGAAGAATGCTCTGATTTGTATGTGGGGGAGACCAAACAGCAACTGCATCAACGTATGGCCCAGCACAGAAGAGCCAATTCCTCGGGTCAGGACTCAGCCATGTACCTGCATCTTAAGGAAAAAGGACACACCTTTGAAGATTGTAATGTTAACATATTGGCAAAGGAACGTGACTGGTTCAAGAGAGGCCATTTATGTGAAAATAAAGAAACCAAGCCTAAATAGAGGTGGGGGGGTTCGGGGGTTCGACACCAACTGTCTGCCATGTACAATGCTGTTTTGACACCTTACCCTGGGCGTTCCTATAACACCTCTTAGCCACTATCCAATCACGCCCTTAACGCTTGGCTGTGATATGCTAATTGGGATTTTCCAGGGTACATAATTGCCACAGATTCTTGTACAAGTCATTCTGAATTGAGAAAGCCAGTTGGATGACTAGCGAAATGTCTTCAAGAACTAAACTTCAAGTCCAGTTGATCTAATTGAATACAACAGATATACCATGACCTGGATGAATGAGAACCTTCACAAGCAAACATTTCTAAGCTAACTTTATTTTAGACTGGACATGCCCTTTTATATCCTGGTTTAATTCTTTATGAGAGAATGAAAGAAATAAAGGACTGGTAATGAAAAATATTATTTAACCAGACATAACATAATGGGGGGGATGTTGTTATTGGTTATTAGTTTATCATTGGACAATCCAGTAATAATATGTATTAATGTGATTGGTCAACTCAATGTAATATAATTTCTTGGTGTGTCTGAAAAAATTATTTAAAGCTTCGAACTATCAATTCACATTGTCATGTATTTTGTTTTACACCATTTTGTACACAGATTTGGAAGGAGAGCTCTCCTCATTGGATCGTATCTTGGAATAGCTGTTTTTGGAACTTGTGCTGCTTTCCTTCCGAACTTTATCACTTACTGCACATTCCGATGTCTCTGTGGGATAGCGTTCTCTGGAGTTATTTTGAATACCATCTCACTGAGTATGAACTTTTAGCAGTTCTAAGGTTTTAATCTTTTGCATTATTGAGCTTTCGCGCTCACTGCTCAATTACAGATTCCAGGCTCTGCTTAACTTCCAGAGGAGCAACCACAGGGGGGGGGGGCGGGAGCCAAGGAGGGCCCATCTTCTTATTTTTTTCTATGACAGATATAGCCTCCTCCCAGGCCCCAATACTTTACTCCCATTCTTCAATTAAAGCATTAAAGGGATAGTTAAATTTCTGAGTGAACTATTCCTTTAAGTAGTTTGTAATAGTAGTTGTACCCTCCTATCTATGACAAGATTATAATGTCATCTGTCATGCTTTAAATGTCTTATGTAAGGGCCCGATTAATAAATCTACACTGTCAGCAATTATTGAGCCTGTGGCCCTTACCAGGTCCACTGGTATTTTATAACCTGGTGAAGTAATGAATACATACAATACAAGGATTGTGGAAGCACTCCAATTAGGCTAATTTACAACTATATTTAGCGTAAGTGCTACTGATTTGGTCAAACATTTATACAAACATAGAAAAGATAATCAATGCACATTCCTAGGCCCCATACAATATCATATTATCTGCACACTGGCATACTTTATAAACAAAGGGGTTTTAGTATACATTACTGTGATCACATGAATGAAAAGCCTTCCAACCACGTCAAGGTAACCCCAGTCTGGAAGGTCCTAACGTCTAACCTTTTTAATTTCTTTTACTTCAATTATGATTAGCAAACTTTTGCATTTCTCATAGTTGTGCGCTGGATCCATATAACAGGCTTTCTCACTTCCCCCCAGCCCTTTGGCTTTTTAAAATGAGGGAAGAGGCCATCCAGTGCTTTATATTAAAGGTATAGGACCTCCCATAAAAGAGGCGTGTTGGGGGTGCTATTACTACATGGAAGCTTGACCAGGCTTCCCAATAAATACATACAATACAAGGATGGTGAAGTAATGAAGTAATGGTGCAGCCATAAAATGCCTATCGCTATTGTTATTTTACCCTTGTGTTGCTATTTTATTGTATTTGTATTTTGCAATGCGACCAGTATTTTACAACATGTTCCAGCGCAGTTGGGTCAGTATTGACCTTTTATGTTACTGCAACTTTACAAATGTGCCCCTAATCGTCTTTCTAAATGTTCTGAACAATTAAATTAAAATCTTCAAACTGAATCACATTTTTACCTGACACAAACTACTGATTAAAATGTTTTTCTTTTTTCCCCTAAGTTGTTTCTTTACAGTCTTACTACAGGGAGATATAAAGTTCCTCTCCCTCCCTGGATGAAGCACACTAAGCATACCCAGGCTGTAGCACAAAGGAGGGGACATACACTAGAGTCTTTAAGCCGAGTACACACATTAAAGATAAAGGGATGATCTGACTGAATCGTTTCTTTATCGGTAAAGTGTGTGCTGTGTAAGCCATTCCCAATGCTGACATCCGTTCACCATCTGCGTCATGAGCCAGCTGCAGTCGTAGGGAATGTGGCACAACTCTAAATGATCTCCCTATACTTTATATAGGAAGAACACTTGGGCCTGTGTATAGCCTAATCTTTGAAAAATGATAGATAAACTTTATAATGCTGTATTTCTGCAAATATTTCAATTTAGAATAGCAATATACACTGTTTTAATTAGCAGTTTTAAATATCTAAAGAAGGCCATACATCGGCCGATTTTTGAAATTGAAAATTTGATTGGAAAAAACAGACAAAATTTCCCACCTTGCACTAAGATCTGGTCAGACGAAGGATCAATGGAAAATTTTCCTTCTGACCCGATCTTTGACTTTTTGATCAAACTTACAATGTTGTCAATCGGTCACTCGAAAAATTTGAAAAAGCCTCCATCGATATTTCAACCATTTTGATCAAATTCATCAATAGTCAAATATTGATGGTGTGTATGACCTGATTAAGAATAATGGTTGCCTTTAACTTAAAGTAACATATGATTAGAGCAACTAAGCAGTTTGTTCCTAATACTAGAGATAATTTAGCATCATTATCTTTTCTTCTAAGTTCTTGAATGGACTTCACCCAGTGGAAGGATTGTCATGGGGACACTGTTTGCTTATAGCTTCACCTGTGGGCAACTACTTTTACCAGCACTGGCATATGGAATAAGAGACTGGCGCTGGCTGCAGTTTACTGTATCTGCCCCATTTTACCTCTATTTCCTGTACTCATGGTAAGAAGGGAAAGATTTCACTAGTTGACTAGGCAGGTATTAGATATCTAGGATAATTGAACTTGTTATGTCTCATTTTAGGATGGTTCCTGAATCTGCACGTTGGCTTATATTAAAAGGACGATCACAGGAAGCTCTGAGAAACCTCAAAAGAGTAGCCAAAATAAATAGAAAAGGGGAAGAAGGAAAAAAGTTAACAGAGAAAGTAAAAATCAGACATATGTTTCTTTCTTCTTCCTTACCCAGTGGTACCTGTTTATCATTACTTGTTATCTTGTTATAGGTGCAAAAAAGTTCAAACCTATGATTTGGCTTACATGTTGCCAATGGGCTTATAATGATACAGATTTTAAATATAAGATATAAAAGTTCATCAAGCATCTGGTCTGCTACAGTGAATAAACTTGTGCTTTAGGCATCTGTCAAATTTATGTATAAATTACTAAATGTAGCAAACGGTGTGTTTTGGCAAAAGTAAAATTCAGACTGGATACACAAATTATCCCACTTAGTAAGGGATTTATAAGAGACTGCATTGATGTCACATGCTACTAATAATCGATTTTAGTGATTTTGACAGACCGCAATTAGGGCCATATTTATAAATGCGTGGTATTGCAATTTAACCATACCACGCATTATCGATAATGTACGACAGCAGCCGTAAATTTGCACCGAACATTCATTAATTAACAAATGTTTGGTTGTAGAATAACGTAGTAAAATACAGCAATGGTAGAAATGTTAAAAATTTTAGCAGATAAAATGTTTCAAAGTGTTCAAAAATGTAAACAAACAATTGTGACTCTTTCAGGTGCTTATCTCCCATATGAAATCTGAAGTCAACCAAATTAAGCACACACACACGCTATTAGACTTGTTTCGTACCCCAGGAATACGTAAGGTGACTGTATGCCTCATGTTAGTATGGTAAGGAAATGCAGATTGTTTACTAATAAATCAATAAAAGTAAACTTATCATTAAGTAATGTAGTATTAAAAAGGTTTATTAAAGTTAATTAAAATTAGACAGGAGAGAATTGTGGGCTGTGTGTTTTTCCCCATTGACCTCAAGTTAAATTGTTTTATGCAATTGACATAGCTTTCATTACAGGTTCTCTACGAGTTTTGCATTTTATGGACTTGGTTTGGACCTACAGAATTTTGGTTTAAGCATTTTCCTGATGCAGCTTATATTTGGTTCCATTGACATTCCTGCCAAGCTGACGGCTGCAATATTAATGACTTATATTGGACGTCGCATAACGCAGTGTGCAGTATTGGTTTTAGCTGGGCTGGCACTGTTGTCTAACGCCTTTATTCCTCAGGGTGAGCTTCGGGGATCCAGTACTAAGAATAAAGATTACTGTATCTTTAACAACAAACATGGCTGGGAAATGTGACCAGTGCTGATTGGGGTGCAGTATTTTGACCATGCTGTAGCAACCAATCAGATGTTGGCTTTTTACTCGTATGTAACAGTTATTAAACCTTTAATAACATCTGATAGGTTGCTGCAGATTAAGAGTACTGGCAAAGTTTTACACCTCTCTGTACATAAGTCCTCACTATAAAGGAGATTGACAATTTGGATGAAGCAGCGTTTACTAACCCTGGATTCACTACTTTTTACTACTACTACTTTCCTTGATCCTGATATGGGATACTGGACTTTAACCCTTTCCTTGATATAAAAGATATTACAAAAAATTAAAAGTATTAAAGGGAAAGTTCAGTGGAAAAATATATATTTTTTGCTATCTCCTGCTGCTGTCAGTAGTGAATTGATATTTCTAAGTACTTTAATGCCCATTCCCAGAATCGGGGATGGATTAAGATCAAATGGGGACCTAGGCAGGGCTGATGAAGGGGGCTTAGGGCCCTGAAAGCTTGCTTAATTTTTTTTTATCTAGTTAGGTATCACAGCTCTACTTTTCTTCTCTTACTTATGGGTAACACGGTACAAACCTCAACTATTGCTTGGAATGTTCCTAACAGTAATGTTCTGTACTGAGCAACTAAACGTTCGTACACACCTGCAGATGTTTGCCAGACCCCGAGCCCGATGTACGGCCGATAGTCACACGTGTGTTTGCGTTGGTTGGGGGTTGTTCGGCAATCCGAATGACCCCCGACCGAACGCATGCACACGCGTGACTATCGGCTGTTCGTCGCGGGTGTACGTCGGGCTCGGGGTCTGGCAAACATCTGCAGGTGTGAACGAACCTTTAGTTGCTCAGTACAGAACATTACTGTTAGGAATAGGAACATTTATTAACTGGATGGCAGAGGGAAAAAATCCTATGTATTTGCACTGAACTTCCAGTTATGTATAGGATATTATAGTGTATTTATAATTTATGAACAGTATATACATTTTCCTTTTCTGTCTTTAGAACTTAAAATCTTACGAATTGTTCTGGCAGTGCTTGGGAAAGGATGTCTGGCTGCGTCCTTTGCTTGTGCTTACGTGTATTCAGGAGAATTGTTTCCCACTGTGATCAGGTTTGTTGAAATGTATCTAGAAATAGTTTGTGTCAGACTGGGGATTAGACCAGGGACCTATCAAAAAAACAGTAAGGACCAAATCAATATTTCAACTCCATTTTTCTCACATAGGGCCATATTTAAAAAAACTTTATCGCAAACCTGCAATATTGTGGGATTCCGTTACTGTACGACCGCAGACATAGATTTATGACAAACATTCTTAAATCTACGAACATTCGTTTCATAGAATACCATGTGGTAGTAAATTATATTGCATATTTACGATCAATATTATAGATTTACGATAACAATAGTAAATTAACTGTCGCCATAACAATCGTTATAAGGCACGGTATTGCTAATAAGCAATACCGCGCCTTTATAAATATGGCCCATATTTACATGTCTCAATTCTATTTTTATGAAAAGGAAACTATGGTCTCCATAAAGGTGTCTTTTATTAAAAAAGGGCACACTCCTACCTTTGAAGGGCATGTCTACCCCCACAAACTAAAATTTAACCCACTAATGGGCCCACTGTGTAGTTTAAAAAAATCCTTACCTTACATCTCTGCTCCTTATGTTTCTCCTGTAGTGCTTGTCCAAAGTCCAGGAAACTGAAGCGTAGGAGCGGTCTTCCTGTATGAAAGGTTTCTGCCTCCTCCTTGTCCTCTGAGAGGACAGTGGCAAACGCAGGGGAGCCCTTCCCCCCCCCCCCCCCTCCCAATTCCTCTGTGGCTGCTCTTCACCAAGTGCAAAAGTTTTATATATAATGTAGGGCATCCCTTCCCACCCCCAACCGCTATATGAGATTGCTTTAAAAAGAATCCGAACTCTACTTACAGCCCTTTGCTCCTGCTGAGTTCTCTGTTGCCGGCAGCCGCGGATGTAATTGGCTGCCTTTCAGCCAATCACAGGTGTGGCTGCTGGCACGGCCCATTTGCAAAGTTACAGCAGTCTGTTTTTCTTGCTAGTAGTGTAATCTGTGACATCAACAGAATTGTGGGGTGTGCCTCCAAGTTTAAGATTTGAGCATGCCCACTGCTGGAATAGAGCATCATAAGCTGCATCATAAGCCCCACCCTGAACTTCTAAATCATTTTTAAAGCTAACGACAAGTCTGAAAAGAAAACTTTTTCTTTCCCTGAGGTGCCCATAGGTAGAGGAAAGGATAGAGAATGGTTGCAGGTCTGTAACTAGCTTTAGAAAAGATTGATTTTTGGGGGCGCTGCACCCCCAAAAATCAATCTTTTCTAAAGCTAGTGCAAGAGTCTAGAGACTTTAGAGCTAAAGCTAGAGTCTAGAGATTTTAGTTTTCCTTTAAGCTAGTGACGCTACAGTTCCTGGTCAGTCTTGTGTGTGTAGAGTTTCTGTGGCAGTCACATTTTGTTCTGTGTAAGTAGCTCCTACTTACACAGAACTAAATGTGACTGCCACAGAAACTCTACACAAACACGACTGACCAGGAACTGTAGCATCACAAGCTTAAAGGAGAACTAAAGTCTCTAGACATCATTGCCCAAATAGAAAGTGCACATTCACAAAGATACCAAAATCTATGTCTCACCTCTCTCTTTGCTGTGGATGCTGGGTTATTTGTGAAATTAACCTGTGGGTACTAGGGCTTAGCTCCCATAATTCACCTTATCTGGAAACACCCATGTAAGTTTACGCAGTCTTCACAGAAAGCTGCAGCCTTGCTTCCTGGAAGCTGCCAGCCAATCATGTTACAGCTCAGAGATTATCCCTCCTTCTGACACAGAACACAGGGCCCTATTTATAAAAGATCGGTATCGTTATCGTAAAATACCGATCGTTATCGTAAAATAACGACCGTTTTTTTTACCGATAACGACCGTTTTTTACCGGTAATGACCGGTATTTACCGATATCGTTAAATACCGATCGTTATGGATAAATACCGATCGTTATCGTTAAATACCGGTCGTTATCGGTAAATAACGGTCGTTATCTGTAAAAAAACGGTCGTTATCGGTAAAAAACAGTCGTTATTATACGATAACGATCAGTATTTTACGATAACGATCTTTTATAAATAGGGCCCACAGATTTCAGTGCAGTTTTTGTGTAAACACATTATAAATGCACCTGTCCTTAACAATGATAAATTAATTTGCTTTTTATACAAAAAATAAATAAATATTTGCAGTTTATTTATTTGCTAGCATGGATGTAAGAAACAGGATATTAACATTTCTGTAAAAATAAAAACAAGTATGGGGAATCGAACCTGCAACATTCTATACTGTGTCTTGCTAAAAAGAAAGCTTCCTACCTCTATCCCACAAGGGACAATAGGTTGGATATCAGTACATTTTTCAAATCTTTACCTTTTGCTAGGAATATAGGGCCCTATTTATAAAAGATCGGTATCGTAAAATACCGATTGTTATCGTAAAATAACGAGCGGGTTTTTACCGATAACGACCGGTATTTACCTATATCGTTAAATACCGGTCGTTATCGGTAAATACCGGTCATTATCGGTAAATAACGGTCGTTATCGGTAAAAACCCGGTCGTTATTTTACGATAACGATACCGATCTTTTATAAATAGGGCCCATACAGTAATAAAAAAAAAAAGTAAGCCTAGGAAATTGAACCTATGTCCCAATGGACTGTTGTTTCCAAACCCAGCACTTTAGTGGTGTGCCACCACTGCACAAGCAGAGAAAGCAAGCAAATGTCAGTAAAATCAGTTCACTATTTTGTATTGCTCCAGAATGGCTGTCATCAATTATAAAGTTTGTACATGTGTAGAAATGTTATATTAAAGTCAGACAGTAGACTATGTTGTATTGTTTCATAAGAAAACTAGAGGATTTAAACTGGTGACTTCTTGGGCTGTGTGTTCCTAGAAACATGGAATTTACATGGTGAACCATCAACAACTCAACAATGAGCACTGGTACTTTTGGTAGCTTTATCTTTCGCTAGAAACTCTGTGCATAGAGACAGTGAATCCTGGAGTGGGGGTGTGGCTTTTTGAAGCCAACATGGGCTATGAGTTGTACTGGCAACAACACAGAAGACTGAAAGTATTTAAAAAAAATCTTTTTCGTCTGCAGACAGAGTGGTATGGGGATGGTGGCTATGATGGCCCGGCTGGGCTCTATGGTAGCTCCGCTGGTATTGATGCTCTCAGAAATCTCAGTATCCCTGCCCACTGCAATTTATGGTGTAGCTGCTATCATATCTGGGGGTGCTGCCACATTTTTAACGGAAACCTGTAATCAACAGCTGCCAGACACAGTAGAAGAAGTGGAAGCCAGGTACTGCTGTAGAGCACAGAGTGCTTGACATTCTGTTAGAAGCCTGTATTATAATGTAAAGCTACTAAATGCTTTTCACTTTTTTAGGTCCCAAAATAAAGTTTTTAGAAAGAAGATTTTAAAAAAGGAATTGCCTATTAACCAACGTGAGTTACAACAGATGGTAACAAAGGAAGAAGGGATACCTAACAATATTCAGTCTCAACTTGCATGTCCAAAAAGAATTCTGGTGGAGACCGTGTGATTTCACATTACCAAGACTCCTCAGCTATACAATATGTGGACTCTAAAGAGCTTATGTACCAAGATGCGGAAACCAATCACATGTTAGAAAATATTTCCTGTTACAGATCATTAAAAAGCGAACATCTGATTGGTTTCTTCAGATTAAAGGGGCACTATACTGAAAAAATGACTTTGCCTCATCTTAAATCTATAATTGAATACATGTAAGTAGCACTTACACTGATTTGCGTGTGTTGCTGCATGCCTTCAATCCAGCACACATTTTGTTTAGGAGCAGTATCCCCCCTCCCTCTTTTAACCACTTTCATCCAACCTGACTTTTTTCCCCACAAACCAACTGTCAAGCCTGCACACAGCATACAGCATTCCAACTGTCAAAACTGTCACCATTCCAGCTACAGTAAAACTGCTTACAGAAGAATAGTTTTTGAGATCAAGGAACTTGATTGACAGCTGAAATATAATAAGTTTTATATTGAATATCTAAAGAAATGGGGGGCAGATCAACAAAAAATTATACAGTGGTAAGATTCCAGTTATGGTCAATTTAAAATAACCTATTTTTCGGTATAGATGCCCTTTAAGATCTTATTAAGCCCCATCACTGTGTACGCTTGAAGCACATTGCCAGCATGGAAATAAAACTATAAAATACTTAACAACTAAGTATTTACATTGATGTATTCGGAAAAAAAGGAATATGTATCAATTTATTTTAAGGGTAGCAATACTTTCACATAAAATAAAATTCTTTATTTGTAATCTTTGATTAACTCCTAATTTGCAATTGAAAATGGGCGGCAAGCTGTTAAAATTTCCCTCCCTTACATAGTACGAATGTATGACAATGTTGGGAATAAGACGATAGTCGCAGGAGCTGACAGAAGGAGCAGTGAAGCCATCAGTTGCAAATGAATGGCATTGTAGTATTATCTCCTACCTCCCATTTTTATAATTGTGAATGAGTGGTGAATGAAAGTGAAAGCAGGACCATTCATGCAGGCCCCTTTGGTGGGTTTAGGCAAAATTCTTCTCATCAAGGCCTGTTACCATGAATAATACAAGACCTGTGTACTACATTTTAGATTGGATATTAAATGTCACCGGTAAAATAGTGTTTTAAACTTCTAGCGGTAAATAACGTAATTACAACTGAAGGTAATTCTTAGAACATATACCGCAAACACTGTTAAATCTCTCTGCTGTAACCTGAAGAGACAGGTCTCTTCTGTAATATGATTTGTTATCAGCTTCTAGCGGCAAGGATGCAGTTTCCTTGATTTGATCCGGAGAGTCAGGTGTACTGCAACCACTTCCAGCAAGAGTTTTAATATGGGAGCTGACCCCTAGTACCCACATTATTTTCATAAATCAACCAGCAGCCACAGCAAAGGGAGAGGTGACAAGCAGCTTGTATCTCTGTGATTAAGCGGTTTATTGAGACAATGCTGTCTGGTGACTTTAGTTGCTCTTTAAATCCAGGTTTGTATACAGAACTCATCCAGCGACTCCAGTGCTCATTCCCCTTTAGTTGTACATTTATATTACACAGGCACACTGTTGAATAATATGTCCCCCCCCTATTCCACTGAAAACGTTTTAATGGATTTCCTCATTAAGCTCATGGCATATTAATACATTTTTGTTTCATAAACCTGAGAAGAAAAACAATATCAAACTGTATTTTTATAAATATTTACAAATATGCCATTAAATCTAAGTCCCAAGTACTGTAAAGTGGCACCCACTTATTCACAGCACACCAAAGTGTACATTCTTTGGTTCATAAACAGAAAATGGCCACTGAAACATAGCTTATTGTGCCTAGTAATTCCAAACACTAAAGGAGCATTTAGCAATGAAACACTATGTGAGCCTTCTCTCCTTTTAAGCAACATTCACCATTGGTTCCAACATACAGGACAGCACGATGGCTCAGGGGTTAGTGCCGATGCCTTATTTTCTCCTCGTGCTTGCGTGGGTTTCCTCTGGGCACTCCGCTCTCCCCCACAATCATAAAGACATACTGATGGGTTTATATGTCAAATAAATGTGCTTAGATGGAAAGTTCTTTGGGGCAGGAACAGATGTGTATGTATACATGCAATTGGAAAGTGCTACGGAAGATATATATATATACTAGCAAAAGTGTGCCTGTTGGTGCACAATGGAAATTATGTGTATGTTTTGCTATGTGTGGATATAGAATCTTTACACAGGTATATTTTAAACTGTTACTCAGTCACCAGCTTCCAGAGCAACCAAATAGGATAATCCTGCAGGTATGAGAGTAGACCCAGGCAATCCTGTGTGGTTGAAACTAAACATGCTAGGTTAATACTTATTAGTATTCACCACGGCAAATAGTGATGGTACCTCATATATTATAACACAAGGTACCTCACAGCATCATGTTATTATAATAGCATTGCCCTAATAATCTAACGTATAAACAAACATTTCTCATTCCTAGTTTACCTAAAGAAATGGATTTATCCTTTATATACCCTTTTATACAGATCTAATTGAAAAAAATTGCTTCAGAGCAATTTTTAATAACTGATAACTGCTTTTTATTTCAGTATTACAGTAAATTCTTGCTATACCTGCCTGGCTTTACCACTAAGCAAAAGGCTAAGGACTTGCCAGTGAGCATCTTCATCCCAACCATTAATAGTGGCTACCAATTCAAATTGTTCTAGCCAATTAGTCCACTCCCTAGTTACACCATCATATGGATCAGGTTTAAAAATAGGTTTGGCAATTGGGCCTGGTAGAGCTACTGAGTCTAATTGGGGAATTTCATCTGCAGGTACCAAACAGGAGGGTTTAAATCAATACTATCAGTAGCAGCCTCCATAGCTTAATACAGAGAACAAATATACAAAGAAAAAAGGGAGAAAAAATGGTATTACCAGCACCACCAATTTGTACCAGATCACTGCTTTATGAAATGATTATGGGTAGCATGGCACACAGTGGGTTACTCTGGTGGTCTGGCACAAAGCAGACAGTGCACATAAACTGGTTCCCCACATAGCATGTGCAGTAATCAGGGGTGCCCCTGTCTATGGTGCACCACTTTGAATATTGACCAGGCCTGTATATTGTGTGTCCTTGTAAGTTGGTGTACACTTATCTGTGGCCTCAGAGTTTGTATCCAATAAGGTATATTGTCTGTCCAATAATCTGTCCTCCCAACAGTCGATAACAGGATCTTATACACAGGGTCTTGTGTTGCAGTCAATATCCCTCCAAAGCACACACCACAATCTATTTTCTATCACTTTCTCTCCTCCTAGCCATAGAGAGTAGGGATGTCTTGTCTTTTATCACTCACTGACACCACCTGCAGGCTGGAAATAGTATATAAGGAGCCTTGGTGTATATGTCCATTACAATACACATCACATCCTATGTAGCAGATAGAAACTTTTTTTGGATTACACTTCCTTTCACATGGAGCAGACCCAGGGGTGTGGTTTAAGCTGCCATTTGACCATTCCATTTTGTAATAGGGATCTCAGCTCTGTAAGTAAGTTTATGTATTTTGTATATATTTTGTGTTGTACTTAATATAAGTCAGTGCTATTCTTTATATACATTTACTGATGGTCATTTAAATGGTAACGGCGAGATAGTACACACATACATATACACCTTTTCTATATGTAATATCCTATACCCCCACCACATTGGTAGCTCCTAAAAACTTAATGCAATCTCCTATAAAGATATAAATATATTTATATAATATAAGGGATATGGCGCTATAGAAGTGTAAAGCTCCCTTCGTGCATCATCTGACACTACTTTGCTGGGCAGCACTGTAGGAAACTCCCAGCACATATCTTCACCGCTCTACTAAATAATAGGACTTGTTCCCCAAAATACAGTGCACTGTGCAGCCAATATTTTGACCGAAATACTGAAAAATAGTTAAAAGTCTGTTTTATGGAATGTAAAAAAAAGAAAAAAAATGTATTTTTGAAAACACCATAACTAATTAAAAAGCAAACAAACCCCCATACTTTATATATATATGTATAATACATGTCTTATTGCATGTTGTTAGGAGAGAGAGATAGAGAAGGAGCCTTTATTATTGACATTAAAAGCCCGGTACAAAAAGAAACTTAAAGTAAGTGTAACTAGATAGTCTGGTCACAGGCATGACCTTAATAGGCACGTGTTTATACCCACTGGGTGGTAGATATTCTTTCCAATCACGCTTACAGCTTTGGCAGAGATAACAGGACAGTCTGAAGGGGAAGGTGTAACAAACAGTGCACAAACAGGGAAGAGATGCAAATGAGAGATCACAAAGGAGAAGATGCTTGAGCACGCAGGGAGAGGTGTCCTCATCTTATTGCACTGGCACAGTGGTTGCAGTTGAAAGGCACTTGCAAAAGGCTTAAAGGAGAGTTGGGGGTCCAGCCCATGCAGAATGGGGGGGGGATTTCCTTATGCAAACATAGTCATTTGCAGCCACTGGAAAGAAGTAAATAACACCATGAATAAAACATAAATATGTGAAATATGCCAAGCATTTAAAAAAAAGATGTAAATGATGTCAAATAAAATTACATGCAAATGTTTGGTAAATTTTTCTTTGACCATTTTTATGGCCTCCTTCTTCTGCACTAAATAGTCAACCAGAACAACTAGGTTTTCTCAAATAGAAACTGATAAGCCTTCTCCAGATGACGTCTGCAACACATTCAATTCTCATTCACATTGAGCTGTACAGGTTAGCACTAGGGATGAGGTCCAGTTCCCAGTCATGCCCAGTTCCAACTCGCAACGGATGGTTCCAGCAGAATTTCTGGAAATTTTCAAATATACAGGCCTATGGAGGGGGGGGGGGGGAGTATCGATGCGAACCATTAATTATGAATATGGTAAAAATACAGAATACGTAAGCCCTCAATTTCGAATATTTAAAAATTAGGTGGATTGCGCGTGAAGAGTTTTTTTATTTATATAAGTTTTGATTATATGTACGTGTTCTCCAGACTCCGGAGCCATTAACACTAACTTAGTGTTGCTTTTTATACCATAAATTTAATTGGACTTTTCAGATTTTTAATCTCCTATTGACTTCTTTAGGTCTATTTTTAGATCAAGGAAAAAAATTTGCCAGTTCCATTCATCTCTAATTGGTTAGGTAACATCCATGAAATATGTCTTATTCCGGTAGTGTAGTCTAAGCTAAATATGAAATCAGGTTAAAAAGAACAATGTTCCTTTCTGACTCATTGATTGGTTGTCTGCTGTGCTGCAACTGGCTTGTTCAATGCAGCATAATGAATTATTTGTTTACACTGTTTTTTGCTCGGGTTATAGAGCGTGAGACGGCGAGCTGTCACATGTCATAGGTCGTGAATGGAATTCTGAATTCACAATGTATTTTACTAATAAAAATTTTACATTTCAAATGCTTATAATACAAAAATGGGTTCCAGTGCCTTATTACTTACACATGAGGTGCCAGGAAATAACAATTAATCCAAGGTGTAATACAGGATAAAAGAACATGGTAATCACATGTACAATACAAATTGCAAACTTACTGTGAATAGGTTGAAATTGATCACCCCTTGCTTCTGTGTGTCCATTCCCTGGAAAAATCCTACAAAATAAGGGGAAAATTTAATGGTTAATAAATGAACCAAGACATTCAGGGTTATTCAATAAAAGTTCTTATAGTTAGAAATGGTGCTAATTTTGCCCCAACCAATCAGATGTTGGCTTTCAAATGTTAAAAAACATCTGGTTGGTTGGGAAAAATAAGCACCATGTTTAACAATAAGAACTTTTATTGAATCTCCCTTGTATTCAATGGCATTTCCCATGAATAAGAATTGTGTGTAAAGGTTCATACACACGTGCGATCGCAGGTCCCGATCCGCAACACACGATGTGTAGGAACGAACGTTTCGGTCGATAATCGGCCCGTGTGTAGGCCCTTTATCGTCCGGAAAGGTCGTTCATATAGAGATCCGCCAGGTTGGTGGGTCAAGGATCCCCAACCGAACGTCCGTTTCGGCCGGTAAAGAGCCTACACATGGGCCGATTATCGTCCGAAACGTTCGTTCCTATGACCGGACCTTAAGTTCATGTTTAGTCACCTGATCACCAATGAGGGTTTTTTTATGTAAACCTGTCCACAATTAAGGTAACATAAAGCATAACGTCAGACATGCCCATTTCTAAGCTCCTGCAGGAACCCAAATATAGCAGTTCCCACCCACTAGTATTCTCTAGCCAAATGAGATATGGCCAGAGTGTGCACAGTTAGCTTACCCAGTTCTCCAAAGGGGTTACATTTACTTTAATGCTAATTACTGGAGTGGGTGATGTTTTCCTATAAAAATATATGTTTAGTTCTCCTTTATTTGTACACTTTCGTAATAATTAGCTATTTCAAAGAAACGTTAATGGAAAGTTCTTAGATTGTAAAGTACTGACCATTTTAAAAAGAACATGAAATCACTTACTGAACATGGTTTCCAGTCTGATTAGACAACACACAAAGCTATCGAAATTCACTGCCAGATCAGGTTCAGAGTATCTGGTTATAATGAGCTGATGCAGACTGTTGCTCAACTTGAAACCTGAAGTAAATGAGAAAAATCCGTGAGAAGGATGCATAATGGAAGCAGAATTTAGTTCTCACACACACCCCCAGCAAGGTGTAAAGGTGCCAGAGGGCCAAATACTGATCAGTATAATGGCTTCCATAATGGGACCCAATAAAAGCAGCTCATTGGCCATAGAACAGCATTATGCAATACTTGTTCCTACAGCGTCAGACCTTTATTCCACCCTTGGACACATCTGAAAGGAGTTTGTATGTTCTCCCCGTCGTTGCATAGGTTTCCTCCGGGCACTCTGGTTTCCCTCATAAAGACATACTGATAGGTTGTATATGTAAATAAAGTGATTAGATTGTAAGCTCTTCAGGGCAAGGCCTGATATGAATGTATACATGTAATTGTAAATCGCTACTGAAGATGTTGGCGCTATATAAATCCGCAATAATAATAATAATACGAGATGCATGGGTCAAGATCCAGACATAGCCAACAGGAGTAAATAATCAATCAGTGCTCCCAATATGTATTTAAGGGTAAGGTGATCTTACAACCGATGGATTATCTTAGTCAAGAAAAATGTGACCAACCTCCCATACCTTGTATGGGGAACGATAGTCTGGGTGAGCCATAAACTTTACGATCGTTTCAACTCCCTCTACATGAAGTAAAGGCAGCTGATACCAGTTTATGGAAGTGTTCTGCACAGAAACATTATCCACAATGCCAATGGCCATGGTTTCTCTCTATTGTGGGAAATCATTTTTGTCCCACACACCTTGTCGATATCAGGACAATCACACAGGATAAGACAGGACTTGCATAATATCAGCAAGGTGTATGAGCACCTGATTGGACCACATAGATGACCACATGATTGTTTGTGATTTTCCGATGCGTCCGATCATCCAGTTCGGCTGAACGAATGGTCCGACATCGGTCGGGTCTGATACACAATACACACCCAATAATTCGGCCCGACCGACTGAAACACTGAAATGTCTTATTGGGTGTGTTTTGTATGGTGTGTACCTAGCTTTAGGGAAAGTAATCACGTACTTCTCCCCCAAGTGTGAATCCTAATCAGATATCACTATCTGCACACAGGCAAGAAACAAAGACAGTGTTTATGTAACAAGTAACTGGTGGTTTAGCATGAATTCCTCCTATATTATACTATTATTAATGCTTTAAGGATGTGTCTTTTCTGTGCTAGATGGGCTTCAGTCCAAAATTACCTGCAAACTCCACTGCTAGACGCATCTCGTACGCACTCATACTTCCCGATTTATCCATGTCGAACTTCCGGAAGATTGTCTGGAGAAAAAGAAACATTGCCTTTTTGTATCACATTTTATGGACAATATTTTACGCCCCTCAACTCGATAATTTAAACCCAAATTATATTTAAAATATTGTTAAAATTTTTTTAAATTTCAGCTCACAAAATCATTTAGGTTTCCATGTGTGCAAATCAGGAATGTCTTAATATACACCAAAAACGTATTTATAAAAGAGTTTTATATTAGCACTATAGCGAAATGAGACGTAAAATATTTCTAAGACTGTGTACACACCATGCAATCTTTCAGGTCCAATCGATCGACAGTGCAGTGTATAAGTCAATCGGACCGAAAAAATTGCATGGGTTTTCGGCTGGCTGTGACAGACGTCCGGAAAACCACAGTAGTTGGTGCAGTCCTCTATGGGGCCCGGTGAAGTGTCGGCAGTGGCTAGTTTTGCCACGACAGACTGTCCTTTGTCCTGGCTAAATGGTCTCTCTCTATTTCTTGAAATTTTGTTGAATCAGCAATTCCTGGGCTATAAAATGGGAAGTGTGTTTTACATGGCAGATCTCCTGGAATGAATATTCATGACTGTGAACATTATCCATTGGGAATATTGTAAACACAGCTTCTAGCACTTCCTTACCAAGTAATTTTTTATTTTATTCCATAGAATATTAAATTCTGCCAATCCCAGCTTTCCGTTACCATCTTTCTGTGATGCCAAGTTAAGGAAAGTATCTACGGTACTAAAAAGTTACCATCTACGGTAACTAAAAAGTTACCATAATCAAAATAAAAGTACTGTGAACATTCAACAATTATATTTATAGCAAAATTTAATAAAAAAAAAAAAAAAAAGTCAATGTAAGGGTTAATTATTTAAAGGGCACCTATACTGAAAAAAATATGTTGCCTCTTAAGCCAACATGTAAGTTGAACTGACTTTAAGTAGTGTGTCTGAATGCCTTCAACCCAGTATGCTTTGCTTATTCTAAAGGTGGCCATACACATGTGATTTCCATCGCAACGTGCCGACAGATCACATTGATATCTGTTGGCACATTGCAATAGGAACGGCACACATGGAACCGACCAATCACCCATACGCAGTCCATGTGCCATACACAGGCCTTTAAAGTAAAGGGAGCCGATGCAGACAGATGGAAAGTTTCCCTCTTCCCCGACCAACTGTAATGCCGACTACGCATGTCATCATCATTACGGTCGGTTGGATTCAGCCCCTACACATTAGCGATATTGGATAAATCCCGTCAGTCCACAACGGGATTTACCTAATATCACTAATGTGTATGGCCACCTTTAGTATCCCCCTCACATCAAACATGCACAGTAATCACTATAAACTAGTACTGGAATAGTTAATTAGCCACTATGCAATTCTCACATTCACATAACTATCACCTTTTCAATTACAACAAAACTGCACACAGCAAAAGAGTTTATTATAATAAGGCACTTGATTGACAGCTGAAATGTTTAAATATTTTAGATGGATTTCTAAAAAAATAGGGGACAGATCAATATAAAAATATGGTGATAGTTTGGAAGAATTATAGTTTCCAGTAATGAGCAACTTAGAAAAAATATGTTTTCCACGCTTTTTATTTTTAGTCTGTCACATCAAATGGCTTTTTTTAAAAATTTTTTACTATTGCGCTTGGAACAGCTTTTGCATGGGAATCATTATCAATAATTATGGATTCTATTGTACCTAATGTGCGTTATTTACAGTTATTCTTAAATGGCCAATTATACGTGGGAGATTGCCTGGTGGGATATGTTTTTTTCGAGTCATGTGACAATCACATTCTATATATTAAAAGGATACATCCATCAGATTCACCATACTGCGGCAGGACTCCAAGCTGAATCCTGTGGTGCGGAGATCTTTATCTGTGCATAGAACAGGGAATATTAAACAGTGCAAGGCAGAAAGACAAGAACCATTTAAATGCAGGAACATAAATAAACTTACGTTTGGACACAATTTTATTTAAAATGGATTGTAACTCAGTAACACTGACTTCCAGATCCTGCAGGGAAGAAAAGGTACATATTGTCAGTTTTGAGTATTTTTGTCTAATAGGCGCTAGTAAAAGTTTGATTGAATTCATGGCATTAAGAGCACTTAATGTGGCAGTGGTGTCCAACCTCCATTTAAACTACAACCTCCAGCATTCCCTGCCAGTGAAACAAGTTAGATATCCCAGGTGAAGGGGCAGCATACAGCTATTGCCTAAATATCACTGTCCCCTCTATGATGTACAAACCAATCAGGTACGAGGGTAATTCAAAGTCTAACTATTTGGCTCCATACAGATACATCTAATTGTGAACCAACCAAATTAAAATTTGCTCACTGTATGGGGAAAGTAAACACCTACACTGCATAAACATGGTTGTCAAAGGGTCAGATAAAACCTATATTAATCAAAGGTCCAGTAAATGGGGCTTGTGTCATATCAAGACACTTTGACATTTCTCTCTTCTTTCAAATGAATGGGTTCTCATTTATTGTCTTTATCACAGTAAAAATTCAGGCCTGGAACATAAAGGTTGCCTACGGTCCAGTATTCCTCCCTACAGACCGATCAACAGTCCGTTGGTGGGGAATTAATCAAACAGTGTTGATGTTTTGCCCTCTGATTGTGCGGACTATTGAAGACCGTGCAATCAGCTTTGACTTGCAAACACGTTTATTTGTTTGGACTTGTTTTGCCTAAAAATCAATCTGAAGTGTTTGGTCCTGTTTGCAAGTCACAGCCAATCACTGCCCAATCCAACCAATAGATTGACTGGGCAGTTGAACAGGCCGAAATAGAGAAGTTAATATGGTTATGATAAAAAAGATGATCAGGAGCCAAAATCAAA
The DNA here is from genome assembly GCA_019447015.1 of Hymenochirus boettgeri. NCBI lineage: Eukaryota > Metazoa > Chordata > Amphibia > Anura > Pipidae > Hymenochirus > Hymenochirus boettgeri. Next base: position 51,536,124 of record CM033472.1, read on the forward strand.
CAATTATAAAGAGTATACAGTGAAATAGCCCATTCCATGCTTTACACAAGGTGATACCTACCCAAAATATTGGTCTACAGGAACTGTTGAAGAAGGCAAATGTCTGAATTACACAAGGACTATGGCAGGTCCTTTTTCATAAGAATGGAAAGCAAATAAACACATTTACACATACCGCTCCAGCAAGCTGCTTAAAAAGGTTCTTAAACCCTTCATCAATCTGAGCCTCAGACAAAACTTCCTGTGAAAGAGAAACAGGAAAAAAATCTTCCATAAATTTACTAAAAACTATAATGCCAAAGAGATGGATTTAAAGGTTAGGATCACACAAAAAGTAAACCTATCCGGTTGCTCATTAACTGAAGAACGGGAGGTAAAGGAGCTATTTCTTACCTCCCGTCAATTAATTAATGTTACAGGAGCCGGGAACGAAGGGGCACAATTTACTCACCATCGCTCCACTGTCACATGACAGTTCCCGACTGCTTCCAGCTTATTCTACATTATAGCATGCGAGATAAAGTATAGTTTACTCAGAAGAAGTCAGGACCTGCCAGAGGAGTCAGCAGTGAATTGCATTTGAAGGTATGTTTGCACACTGTTCCTGGCTCCTGTTACATTAATTCAAGAAGGAGTGGTAAGACATACATAGCTCCTTTACCAACTGTTAATGAGCAACCGGATAGGTTATTTTTGAATAAACCCATCTTTCAATAAATAAAGCAAAAACAAAATACCATGCCATATTTTCCTTCACTGTTGGTATTTCTTTCTACTTCTTTTGACAAAAAGCTCAGTCTGGATATCCACAAAAATTTTTAAAAAGAGAGGTGTTAAGGAGGCCATTTATGTGAAAATAAAGAAATAGAGCAAGAATAGAGGTGGGGGGTTTCGACACCAACTGTCTGCCATGTACAATGCTGTTTTGACGCCTTACCCTGGGCGTTCCTATAACACCTCTTGGCCACAATGCAATCATGCCTTGCATTCATAATGTCCTTAACACCTGGCTGTGAATTGGGACTTTCCAGGGTACATAATTGCCAACAGATTCTTGTACAAATCATTCTGAATTGAGAAAGCCAGTCGGACAACTAGCGAAATGTCTTCAAGAACTAAACTTTAAATTCAGTTGATCTAACTGAATACAACATATATACCATGACCTGGATGAATGAGAAACTTCACAAGTTCTAGAAGACGTTTCGCTAGTCATCCGACTGGCTTTCTTAATTCAGAATCTCATTCTCCATTCTGAATTGAGAGATCCAGTCAATACAGATATTCCATGACCTGGATGAATGAGAACCTTCACAAGCAGGAATAATAAAAGGTTAGTTGATATAGAACAGGAATTTGTCTTTCAAACCAAAATTTAATACTAGACAATAATAGTCAATGGCGCATGGGCAAGAATGTCACACATGCACAGGGTAGTTATAATTATTTCTATCACTGCTCTACCAAAGAAACATTAAAAAAATTAACAAAGTTCTGTGTTAACATCCCCCCCCCCACCAGGCAGGGAAAATAAAGTAAATAAACAAGGATCATCTTTAATAACTGATTAGCTAGTAAGATTTTGCTGGTAGTTAGCACTCACCTCACTGGGTAGGTTGGCAGATATTGGATCATCCATCTCACTACACAAAGAAAAAAGTTTATTAGGAGCGCAAAATATAACAATGCACTGGATGGCAAAATATAACAATGCACTGGATGGCAAAATGTAGCAATGCACTGGACGGCAAAATGTAACAATGCACTGGACGGCAAAATATAGCAATGCACTAGATAGCAAAATATATTAATGCACTGGATGGCAAAATATAGCAATGCACTGGATTAAGGGGGTGTTTGTACTGTATGCGTTTTCTTTCCATTTTAGTATCATCTTTATTGTCTCCCAACCAATAATTTTTAACAAAACCTCCTAAAAATATTTCATCATTTCCTGTTGAAGTTGTTTCAATGGATATGTTTCATTGCAAAAGGCTTAACATTTATTTTCCTTTAACCCTGACAGGAGCTAGACAGCTGGGGGGGTTGTTATAGCGATGGTAAGTGCAGTTTAACCTTGGGTATAACCAAATGTTAAATTTGGGGACACAAAAGAGGTTCCCTGGATACAGTTCTAAAAAGAGTGTAGATAGGTATAACCAGAATAAATATGCACTGGATGATGGTTGCAATAAACTAATTATCGTAAGGTTTATGATTAAGGTATGTGTTTACAAGTTACCTAGAATAGTCCTTATGTAAAGTCTGTTTGAGAGATAACATAGGCTATTCTGATGCTGTATACAGGCCTCAAGTGTAATGAAATGAAAGTTTATATAGGATACGTTTACTTAGTGTTTGTAATAAAGTGCTGAGGTGTATTTAGCACAATAAAGTTTATTGTACCAATCCAGACTTCCTAATTTAATTTTTTTATTCTTAAAATGTCTCTACTTGATAACATAGGAACTTTAATATCTCCATGTGACCTTTTATTTGTAAAGAGAAATGAGACAAACATCGAATAGTTCAACACAATGTGTCTAATACATTGATGCTGTAAGTTGAATTTTGCAACCATTTGGAGGGCTGCAAGTTTGACATCCCTGCTTACATATATTAGGATAAATAGCCACTAACAGTGTTCTCCCCAGAATTTTTTCCAGCCGGGTGGCATGAAAAAGTAGCTGGGTGGGGTGGGACGGGAAAAAAAAATGTGCACTGCATCATGCTCATTATATAGGACAGGGATGTTTAACTTTCATCCCACTAGATGTTTGAAAACTATGACCCCCAGCATTCTGTGGTTGTAGAATGCAGGGAGTTGTAGTTCCCTTCTGAAGGTAACCCATGTATCAAGGCAGCACAAGCACATGTGACACCCTTTTGTGGCCTTGGGGATCTTGGAAAAGCTAGTAAACATGTGCTAAAATAATCTTACAAGTGTAAAAAACGGGTCTGGACTGGGCAGTATTGGCGGGAGTTTTTACTGACCTATTGGCACCTATTAAACCTACATCTAAAGTTCTCTCAAGGAATTTTTTCCAGCCGGGTGGCATGAAAAAGTAGCCGGTGGGCCGCCCGGCTAAAAGACCCTAGGGAGAACACTGACTAAGCACATACAGCAACTTTAGCCACACAAAAAAAAATAAACCCACAAGCGAGAGAACAATAATTTTTATTTTAAGTGGCCCAGAATTCTATTCAGTAGCTACACCTGCTCGTTTTTCAAAATCCCCATCACCACACTGCTAGACAAAACATATAATGTGCTGACTTGAAGCCATGACATTAGCATTATTACTTGGATGTTTCTACTTCATAAAAAAGAGAGTTTCAAGAGTTGTACACATATGTGGGACCGCAGGGCCGGCCTGGTACAAATGGCCATTATAGGTGCTCAATCAGCCAAAATAGCTGTTTGGTCTGGCCTCGTTCATGATTGCAGTTTCAGCAGCCTGAGCACCCATACACTAAACTATTTCTGGCGAAACAGCCATTCGTAGCACACCATGCATTGCTGGTCTATCCCACAACCACGCGTGTGTATAGGGAAATTAATTTTCACACTTAGTTTATAAAGCATACAGGTTTTTATTACTTACACTGTTCCATGCTTGTTTTCAGAGAAGACTCTGAGTACAAAGTCAGCCTCCACATTAGGTTCAAAGGTAGAAGGTACCACAATGTACTCTCCAGGGGGCAATTTATGGCGGGTGCTGACCTCTCGCAAGTTAATGAACTGCTCTGAGCGTGCCCGCGAGGCGTTTGAGAGGAAGAAATCTCGTTTAAGGTGCACACCTGATTGTCCAACAAACTAATGAAACACATGAAAAAAGTACACATTTTAACAGGATATGAAACCAGCAAAAATGTTAGTATTTCAAAGCTAAACATGCACCTATGGTCATAGATATTGTATATATTAAAAAATAATTACAATACAATTTTGTGTATGTAAACTGCACACAAGGGCTTATCTAAAAGGTGGTGCAAAACCATCTAACCAACCGGATATTGCCTTTTTACTAGAGTTAGAAAATATCTGATTGGTTGCTGGTAAGAACACAGGTAAAATTTTGCACCTTTTATTTATTTAATAAACCCCCTTGTACAATTGGTTTTTAGTTTTAGAAAGCATAGATAAATAGACTTTATAAAGATATAAAAAAAACAGGAAAGATGATAAAGCATAGACAAATGGGATTAAAAAAATATTTAGAAAAGGGCAATGTGGGTCCACTTACCTCTCTAGGGACCTGTAAAGAAGAAGAAAAAAAAACAATCAATTCTGCACTACTTCCCCTCCAGTTTTAAAATAACTGCTATACGTCACAACCACAGGAACCACCTTTGAGCTTTATAAAACTGCTAGAGTTTTACCGTTTGTCTCAAAATGTTCAACCCAAAGCCTTTCAGGTAACTGTAAACTACAACTCCCTACATCCCTTTACTTTGGCTTTTGGGCTGTCAGGTTAAAGTTGGAGGGCTGCATGCAAGTTCCTGCTACTATTATGTGCTGCTTTACTTTAGATGTTCAGTTTCTGTGAATAAAGAATGTACTTCCTGTACCACACAGCAGCTGTCAATAGGTCCAGTGCACATTCCCCTATAAAGGGGACAAACTCCTCTAAAACACTTACACTTAAAATGTGTGTGAATCGCATACAGACATATTTACCCGGTTTATGGCTTTGTACCAGTTAAATCAACTATGTTTATCCATAAGAACTTACAACTAAGGGTCCAGGCAATTTATTGTTTGTGTCTAAAACATCAGAAAAATTACCATATTGACCCTGGCAGGTATTTTACCTCATAGACTGCAAATCCAATGGTCTCCATGTCTTTCCCAAAGCGCCTCTCCTTGCGACGATTTTTCTGCATCAGTGCGAGCAGGAACGTGCAGCCTTTCTCAGAGCCGTAATCATCATCATCATCCTCTTCTTCCAGTTTAATCTTGAATTGTGGGTTGACCCAGAAAGTGGCTAAGGAGAAAATTAACAAAATAAATACATGGAGAATGGCAATATGGATTCTTTTACAAACAAGGTCTATTTTTTCATGGTAACACAGAGACCTACCTGAAGTATTCTTAGCAGTGTCACAGAGCCTCTTGCATATAAAATATCAACAGTAACATGTAAAATATTGGGCTGCTTTGCGTAAAGTGTCTGTTAAAGTAAATTAAAGGGCAACTATATTGATTTTTTTTTTAAACTCCCTCTGACCTTTTATTTGCAGGGGAGGTAGGATTTAGTATACCTACCTCCCATTTCACTGGCTGAGTGGAGCAACCCCTTTGTAAAGATTGCAGCAAGTGCTAAAAGCTGTCACTCTTGACTTTCCTGCCTTTTCTCCTTTTTATGACCGCACTCTGCATGCACAGAAACAGAGGTCAGGTGAAGAGCAGAGAGCAGAAGGTGGTCTTAATGGAGCAGAAAATTAAACAATAATATGGCAAAAAGCAGAAGCATTTCTATTCAACATGTATGCAAGAATTGTGCAGTTTTTGGCAATTGAAAAGTGAAAAAAAAGAACACTATGCAAAAGTTAAAACACTTTTGTATGCCACGCTTGTAGAGATCATGCTCACAATTAAAATCATTGCTAAATGAAACAACATCACCTCACTAGTAACTTCCATCTGGTTATACCATCTGACCATCATCATTGAAAGGTGCTTTGTGTATTTAGTTAAGTCTGGCATCACATTTTACAGATGCAATTGTGAAAATTCAGACAACAGAGTTGCAGTTGGCTTTAATAACATGAAAGTCCCATAGCAAATGTTCATTCTCTATACAAAAAGCTTATAGTATTGGTTAATAAATACAGCCTAATGGAATATGTGTGTTAAAGAATTCCATATTAACATGGAATACATTTGATCTGACCTCTGTATTTTTATTTGGGCACAAAACTAACTTGCCATGCATTAAAGGGACACTATACTGAAAAAATTACTTTTCCTCATCTTAATCTATAAATAAATATGAGTAAATATGTGTGTGTTGCTGCATACTCAATCAAGCACATGTTTTGAGGAAGCACAGTATCCCCTCTCTCTCTTCTAGCCACTCCCACTTCAATCTGACCTGACTTTTTCTCCCCACAAACCAACTATCAAAACCCTGTCACCATTCCAAGATACAGTGGTGAAGAATTATGGTTTTCAGTAAGGGTCAATTTAAAATATTTTTTTTTTCAGTATAGCCCTTTAAATTACATGCCACCAACCATTTTCCACTTTCTTCCCCCACCTTCTCTAATGTTGGTGTGCATAGGTTAGTGATAGGTGGTGTGTCATTGGTGGAAGAAGAGCCAGAGAATGAGTCGGTGAGTGATTGTGACAGAAGAGTGTATGCCTGAACTTCCGAAGAGCATTGCTCCTAAACAGGGCTGCAAAACAGAGTAAGACTAAACAACTAAAATTATAAATTTCATTCTAGATGAGATATGTTTTGAGTAAAGTTGCCCTTGCGTTTTTTTTTTATGTTTCGCTGAACAAATAATAGTTGCATTTACCAGGGAAGTTTCTGCAGCCCCCAGCTGTGCTTCCTTTCCTCCATGATCCACTGTACAGTGTTGTGTTCCACTTTCTGTATCTGCGGGCAGTGAGCGCATCAGGAGTGAGGTTACAGATCTCAAGGCGAGAAAATTCTCGGAGGAAATCCTGAAAAGACATCCTACAAAAAAAGAATAAAGATGGACATCTAAGCAGAAATGGAGCATGAAATTACAATTTACTGCTGATTCCCTAATTTGCAGTAGTCATTTTAATTTTTATATTGATCAATAACTTTATTAGAAAGTTTTAACAAACAGATAGCTGTGGCAGTCTGACAGATTAGAAAAAATAATCTATACTGCTGAGAAAATGACTAAAGTTGTAAATAGATGTTTTTAGAGTTAAAATAAAAATCTTAAAGGGCATGTCCACCCCTTTTTGTAACTTCTGGTGTACTGTAGGGCTTCCTCCCCCAGCCCCAACCACTATATTAATATTTGCAGAAACTTCCCCGATCATTACTTACCTTGCCTCTCTCCTCTGGTGTACTGTCCTGGCCCTCTGCTTGTATGAAACTACAAGCAGGGAGCCGGACCGGCAGCCGTGTCACAGTGAGGCAGCCAATCACAGACGCGGCTTCCGGCTATCCAGAACGTCAGAGGAGAGAGGTAACCAAAAAATATAATGTTTGGTCTCCGCACTCCCCTTTAACGAGTTGTTTTGGTGCTTGGTGCTACTATAGGGCCATAGCCACTGGCCACTCAATTATATATAGTAATAAAAAAGTATATAGCGCACTCCAGTCTTCAACAAATCCAGGGTATTTATTTACCCATGTAACGTTTCGGTACCCGTGTGGTACCTTCTTCAGACATGTTGTCTGAAGAAGGTATCACATGGGTACCGAAACGTTACATGTGTAAATAAATACACTGGATTTGTTGAAGACTGGAGTGCGCTATTATACTTTTTTTATACTATATATAATACAGGAGAGAGGTAGGTAAGTAATGATCGGGGGAGTTTCTCCAAATATTAATTAGCAGTTGGGGCTGGGGGAGGAAGCCCTACAGAACACCAAAAGGGATTTATGCTAGGGGGAGGGAGAGGAAAATGGGTGGGACCATTTTAGTGTGGATACTGGTTAAGTGTCTGCACCGTGGACATGCCCTTTAAACTCTCTGCTGAATATCTGTTGTATTCAGTTAGATCAACTGGACTTGAAGTTTAGTTCTTGAAGACGTTTCGCTAGTCATCCGACTGGCTTTCTTAATTCAGAATGACTTGTACAAGAATCTGTTGGCAATTATGTACCCTGGAAAACCCCAATTATCATATCACAGCCAGGTGTTAAGGGCGTTTAGGGTGTTATGCGATCACGCCCTTAACACCTGGCTGTGATATGCTAATTGGGATTTTCCAGGGTACATAATTGCCACAGATTCTTGTACAAGTCATTCTGAATTGAGAAAGCCAGTCGGATGACTAGCGAAACGTCTTCAAGAACTACATTTCAAGTCCAGTTGATCTAATTGAATACAACAGATTCCCCCAGAATGTAACACCAATAAAACCGTCAGTGTGCACGCTTAATAAACTCTATGAGCAAGGAATGATCGTCCCAGAAGGGGCTCTTAAATTAAAAATCAACATTTTCTTATTCAGTGACTTATTTTTTTAAATAAAATTCTGAACACATTAGCAATAGGTTGGGGTTATGTCAGTTTTCAAGACTGACACCAGGCAAGTTTATTCGATGCCGTCTGTGAAACTAAAATGGTGAGGAAACGTTCTCTCCTTAACAATGCTAGAAAGAATGAAAAGGGCGGATAATGATAAAAAGCACCCATCAGACAAAACACTTTCATTGCTCATTAGTTAATCTCCATTAATGCCTTAAAACGGTCCCTTCTAAAACATAACAACCTTGTGTAGAGAATAAATTTAATCCAGGCCTGTTCATTTATCTGTTCAGGGTGAGCCAGCAGCATTGTTGGTGCAGACACATTACAATATTTTCCAACATATTTTTACAACAATGTAGGTGCCGAGTCACATCCTCTTTATGGGCTGCATCTGATGCTGCTAAATCCCAATCCATAACTGTGAATAATGCTTTCTGGAATCTCAATAGAATCTTGTTTTAGGGAAGGCACCTATGGAATGATATTTCAACCTGAATGGCTGAAAAATATATTGGACGATCAGGGGGAAATATGATCCATAACTTCCAACACACTGAATGCTTCTGACCTATTTATTATTATTATTGATTTATATTGCGCCAACATCTTCCGTGGTGCTTTACAATTACATAGTCATACATTACATACAGGGTAATACATGTTATACAAAGTCATACTTACACAGGTAATACATAATATAAGTAAACATGGTGTGGAATTTCTTACAGCAATACCGTGATACAATAGGAAAGAGGACCCTGCCCAAAGAGCTTACAGACTAGAGGATATGGGGGTGAGACATAAGGAGACGGGAATCGGTAGGCTGTAAATAGATTGGCAGTGGAGCGTGAAAGGCTGGTTGGATCATATTGGGTAGTATGGGGGAAATGTTTAGGCCAGGTTATATTCTTGCCTAAATTTTCATAGGATAATTCTGTCGGTGATTGCTTGCGCGTTTGCAGTGCGATGTTGTGTATTTGTGCAGCGATTCCCCAATGTTGCGCTATGGGAGCACATGCAATTACGCAGAAAAAAAAAAAAAGGTAATCGGTAGTGTGGCCTAGCCCCTGGGGCTAAATAGAAAGTAATGGGTGTTGAGTGAATTCCCCTCAACTTATAATAAGAATAATCCTGAATACTGTAATTAGACAATATTTACTTGCTCTTAAAAATCTACTTCTCTGGTTGCTCCTAAGTGAGCCTACGTTACACCTGGAATTTCCTGGCTGCTCTTTAGGTAACAGTATTTGCTTTTCTTAATGAATCGCATGAACAGAGTTTAACATTGGAGCAACTGCGAAGGTGCAAACTCGCCAAGCGAGCAATAATCACAGCTGCACCACTAAATGAGACGCTGAACATTGGAATCCCCACTGCTGTGAAAAGTTACATTACATATTTTAGAAGAAACTTGCCCCCTTCCTTACAGGAACAGTAGATGTGTGTAAGCTGCAGAGGAAGCCCACGTTTGTCTAGGGTGAAACGCATTTAGCTTTTCCATTTTCATGTTCAACGGCAGATACCCTAAGTATACTTTTTGATTCAAGCCTCCATGTGGTAATAGCACCCCCAACACGCCCCTTTTATGGGAGGTCCTTTGCCTTTAATATAAAGCACTGCATGGCCTCTTCCCTCATTTTAAAGCCAGAGTGCTGAGGGGGAAGTGAGAGAGCCTGTTATATGGATCCAGTGTGTAAGAATGAGAAATGCAAAAGTTTGCTAGTCGTAATAGAAGTAAAAGAAATTGAAAAGGTTAGACGTTAGGACCTTCCAGACTGGGGTTACCTTGACGTGGTTGGAAGGCTTTTCATTCATGTGATCACAGTAATGTATACTAAAACCCCTTTGTTTATAAGGTATGCCAGTGTGCAGATAATATGATATTGTATGGGGCCTAGGAATGTGCATTGATCATCTTCATGTTTGTATAAATGTTTGACCAGATCAGTAGCACTTCCACTAAATATAGTTGTAGATTAGCCTAATTGGAGTGCTTCCACAATTCTTGTATTGTATGTTTTGATTCCCTCCTGGTGCACTTGCATTTGAATTGTGATATAGGCCATATACTTATAGATATATATTTATTATATGTGTTGTTATTTTCCTACGATATTTTCCCATTACAGTCTATGGGAGTTAGGTTTCGGTGGGTCTGTGGCAGTTCTAACAAATAGTGGGAGGGACTGTTTAAAGGGTCACTATACTCACTGAAACAATTTTGTATAATCTGAAAATACAATGTTAGGGTAGTAAAATGATGTTACTTGCATGTGTGTCTGTGCCTGCTTTGTTAGTGAATTTTCAATGTTTAGTAACTCCTCCTGTCTCCCCCCCTCCCATAGTCACTGCCCACTTGTAATCTAGACGACACTGGATACATTCATTTACATAATAAAGAGCCTATACAGCCCAACACTATATAGCTCATTAACATATCTTCCTGACACTGCTGAGTGGGTGGGGCTGCTGCTGTGTTAGGCTGTGTTTTTCCCTCTCCCTTTCTAAGTACATGCCGCTGAAAGTGGGTGGGAGAGGGGCTGCTGCTGCGTGAGACACTTTTCTCTTTTAGTATGCTGGGGGGGGCGCTCATGTAATTGACCTCCTGTAACACACTCCTGTAGATAGAGACAGATAGATAGACAGATACAGACAGACAGGTAGAGAGACAGATAGATATATAGATTGATATATAATAGAAAGACGGATAGATAGATATATAGATTGATATAATGGAAAGACAGAGCGATAGATAGACAGATATATAGATAGATTAGACAGACAGGAGACCAATATGATTATTCACTCATTTTATTTGGGGTTGTATTAACAAATGTTTTGACATGTTTTGGGAGATCCTAGTAAGAGGTCACTGGAGGGACAAAAATTAGCATACCTGGTTTGAGTGACAGGTCTTTCCCTGTACATGCTGTTATTTAAAATGGAGATTTCTGAGAATCTACAGCTAGGATTTCAAATCTGAAAAATGTGTTAGAGTAGTGGACTACTATACTATCTAAAGCTAGGTACACACCTAGCGATTTTTCCTCCTGACCGACCGTTCGATACTTTCGAACGGTCGGCCAGGAGGAAGGACTGTCTGTCGCGGCAAAAGCAGCCGCGTCCGATAGTCACCGCGACCGATACACTGAACTATCGGTCGATCGGACCGAAATATCTCATCGTGTGTACCCAGCTTAAAGGTATGTTTTTTGAAAAATCGATTTTTGGAACTATAGATAAAATATCGCTGATTTTGCACTACCCCCTACTAGGAATTTTGTTTATATTAAATCTATGATGTTAATGGTTATATTTATGGCTGTAATAATTTTTACTAAGATGGAGTCCTACTTCAGGGTTTGATATGTTTTTATTGTGTCACTATTTATATAGCATTTTGTCACTTTATTTGCACTATATCACTTTGTGTGAGGCATATGGTTTACTTTATATATGAGAGTTAGACCCTTATCAATAAAAGCTATATTTAGTCCAAATGAGAGTGCAATGATGTCTTTTTCTTTGTGTGAAGAAAAAAAAAAACTCTAGTAGCCCCTGTATCTGTATAGGGAGTAGGTGTGTGAATGCAGAACCAAGTCCACATAGTCTTGCTGTAGATAATTTACACTGATCAAGGAGAAGAAAACAAGACAAATACTTTAAAAATTACAGTAAACTCACCAGAATTCTCCATCCTCCACCTTAATTCTCAAATCTTTGCACCCATCATCCACATAATTCCATTCAGATGAACTACAAAGACATATTACAACAGTGGGTACAAAATAAAAAACTAAGTTTTTAATACAAGAAGGAGGAGCCAATGGCTACTTAGCATCTTACCCATCACTCCATGCACCTGTCCACTCTACCTCGCCCCACGGGTTTCTCATTCGAATCAGCTTTGTGCTCTGACCTCGGAAGTTAATCTGAGACAGAAAATTTTTTAGAAAGGTTAAAACCAGTTACAGGAGATCTGCCAAACACACTACTCAAATACAAACAACTTTATCCAAAGAGTAGCCAAACACGGAATATAATAAGAAGTGATGGAAAGCAGTTTGCGGCTGGAGCTGAATTTAAAAATTGGCAAGCAGAGCATTTGTCTAGGGATTTCTCCCTCCAATAGGCCTGCGGTGGACTGGGCTGGTGACGGCAAAAAGCCTGACCCTATAAATGCCTCCTTATCTGCCCGACCATTTCAAACATCACTGTTATAGGTGTCTGGAACGAACCATCCATAAAGGAATATTGGACCTAAAGATTTATGCACCTTTATGCACGGTTTGGATGACAATCTAACCTGTGTAGAGGCTCCCCACGGTGTTAGTTTAGTGACCATCCTGCTAGATAGCGAAAGGATGTTAAGGTGTTACAAAGGATCTTAGGATTGCGCCATCTTTCTTCTGTATGAAACAGCCTACATAAAGGTTGCTGTTCAACGATTGGTCCCAACAATCCTTACCCAACATGTGGAAGTAGCTTTAGTAATAGATAATGCATTCCTGTGGTTATATCGGTTGTATTCAACTAGATCAACTGATTGCATTGTGGCTAAGAGGTGTTACAGGAACTCCCAAGGTAAGGTGTCAAAACAGCATTGTACATGGCAGACAGTTGGTGTTGAAACCCCCCCCCCCCCCCCCCATTCAGGCTTGGTTTCTTTATTTTCACGTAAATGGCCTCCTTGACACCTCTCTTGAACCAGTCCTGTTCCTTTGAAAGGATGTTGACATTACAATTTTCAAAAGGTATGTCCTTTTTCCCTTAAAATGCAAGTACATGGCCCATGAATTGGCTCTTCTGTGCTGGGCCATATGTTGGGCCTTCCTATAACACCTCTTAGCCACAATACAATCATGCCTTGCATTCATATGTCCTTAACACTTGGCTGTGATATGCTAATTGGGATTTTCCAGGGTACATAATTGCCAACAGATTCTTGTACAAGTCATTCTGAATTGAGAAAGCCAGTCGGATGACTAGCGAAATGTCTTCAAGAACTAAACTTCAAGTCCAGTTGATCTAACTGAATACAACAGATATACCATGACCTGGATGAATGAAAACCTTCACAAGCATTCCTGTGGTTAGTAACACTTTTTAGATGCAAACATGGAATCAAACTGAAATCACTGCACAAATCAGAAAATACTTTCAATTTACCACAGAAAACACTCATACTTGATCTACATTTTGTGTTCCGCCAGTAAAATGCAGACAGTAAAAGGAACACAAAGAAAATAGGGGTATGTACTAAGGAGCAGACCTTATATTTCTGTAATATTATAGTCACAGAGCAAACTTTACCTCTTTGGCTCCAGTTACAGAATATGCATGACCTTTCACCAGCTTCTTAAACGTTACGGCTTCCATATCAGTTGCACTAGTGATCTAACAAATAAAATTGCAAAAATGTTTAGAAGCAATTAAATATATAATCAGCCAATTAGAGACATATTGACAATGATTATTTGGACTTCACCTTAAAACAAAAAATAAAAAAACTGTCCACTTGTCAGTTAACTGCCCCCAATTTCAAGCAATATATTCAGCAATATAAGATGTACTACTAACCAGATATTTAATAATAAATATTGCTCCCAATTCTGACAGAGCAAGCTGGCTCCTTCCTTCATGCTGTCAATCATGGAGGAAGGACATCACAGCAAATGACTGACTACTCCCCTGCAGCCTCCTCTGCACATGCTCAAGTTCCTAAAAGCTAATTGAGTAGGGCAAGGATGCAGCATGGAGGCAATACTTATTAAAAATCTGGTTAGAAATGCATATTATAAAGTGCTAGACATAGCAGCTGGGGTTAGGGGCAAATGTTGTGCGATAAAAATATAGAACTCTAATATTCCTGCACGTTCAAAAATCAACTTGTACATACACTTAACAGGCAAACAAAGCCTAGAAAGAAGGAATGGATCAGAGAAAATGTATCAATGCTAGGAATTCAGTCAAGAACTATTATATGAATTATGGAAGGGCTTTCAAGATGGGACTTACATCAATTGAACAACCCATAAGGGATCCTCGCTCCAAAGCCTTTATTATAATGGTAAACAGATCATTAGGTGGTTTTTTCAACTCGTACCACTCAGTAACCCCGCCTGTAAAATCCTCAAAGCCTTCTGATGTGCTTCCTCCAGACAGAGCCTCATAACAGCCATTGGCCCTATATAAGAAAAGCAAAAGTTATACTGAAGCAGGGAACTGGTCAATGTAAAAACTCAGCAAGCTATGCCAGCGCAGAAACCAAAACCATCCAATACAAATTACCCTTCTATGGATAAAGGATCAGAGACTCACTTTGCATAGGCTTTTTCCAGCAGCGCACTCCAGAATTCATTCCCTGAAGCAGAGTGCACAAATACAAGCTTTCCATCCTTAACAGGAAGAAAGTCATCGATGACAACATCAACCCACTCACCAAACTGCCACAGCTGTGGGGAGAGAGAGACACAAATGAGAAAATTTCACGAAAGCTTTACACCAGAGTAGCAACCCATAGGATTATGCTTTATTTATTTTTCTACAGTTGACTGATCAGATAGTTAATTGGTTACTATAAGTTTTCATTAAACTGGTGCAGTTGCTTTTATCTGGGACACAAACATCCCTGCCCATTAAAATAACATGTGTTTTCGAATAATCATAACTGGCAGTGTCATTGCAAGTATTGCTGCATTCCCCTCATTACGGTACCCGCATGTACTTATTCTTGAATGAAATAAATTTGACATTTTTTCAGTTAGATCCTTAGTTAAAATAAAGAGAGCAAATGCCCCCATTACCTGAAAATGAAATATACCAGCATAATTGTCCTGGAAGCTCTGCCCATGAGGAACTATGCGGTGCAGCACGGTGTCATTTAAGGTGAGTGAGGCTATGGCAGCAAGCAGCCAGCAATCACCTATAAAAAACAAAAAGAAAAGTGATGACAAATCATGATGAGAAAAATTAACAGAAAAGCGTCTCTCGGTGGATCACAATCTCAGTTTAATGCTGCAGCTAGCACACAACCTGTATTAAAGGTCACTGCATCTTTCTCCTGTGTGTGTTACTAGCTTAGAGATGTAAAGAAGGTCATGTATGGGATACAGAGGGTAAAGTGGTAAGCCGTCAGTGTCGGCATGATCCAATAATAGTGACCACCCAAAGAGGAAAAAGTACTTTGCAAAAGAAAAAGGTGTTTTAACAGTTGCCCTTTAATCTGCACTTAAATAAAAATGTACTAGGGGTATTAAATGCAGATATTTGAAAACAGGGATATTTGTATATTAGCCTCTAACATTTTACCGCATAAAAAACCCTAAGGTATTATTTGTAATAGCACAGAAGATTAGATTGTTTACGGCTAACCCCCTGAAATATACTCTTTGCCTAAGAAATCAATCTCTAGGGGCAATTTTAGAACAATAGCAGTGATTTAATCTGCTCTGACTTCCCATTCATGAGCTGGAAAGGGATATTGAAACATTTTTTTAAAAATTGACTGGGGTAAAGAGGAAGGTACAGATCCCCATTTGGATAGATGAAGTTCTGCTTTTGGTATATAAAGTATGTGCCACCTTTATATATTGTTCTATTCAGTAGAATTTAAATTTCAGTAAGGTCAATGTCTCTACAGGAGTAAAGAAAAACTAGAAGGGTCCATTGCATGCAGGACAAGTCACTGATCCCTGTCTGAGATCTGCCCCAAACAGATTTACTTTTGCCCAAAGTTTAGGCTTTTAGCAACAGTTTTTATAGGTCCTCCTGTAGGATTTGTAGCCTCCAATAAGTACAGTGGGGAAATGTATTTTTGTACAGAGAAGCTGAAAAACAAGTTAAACAAATAATGCATATTGGTAATGTCAATTGTGCAAGTCCAGATGGCACCTAAAATTCTTAGTTACAGGGAGTTGGGTTCCACATCAATAACTCAGTAACAAGGTCGGAATATTGGAAGCCGGACATCTCTGTACAGAAATCAGATTCACAGACAATAGGCAAGCTATATAGACTGAATTATTTTGTGGCTACTTTCAACCAAAAAATGTAGTTTCCCATTTAAAAAGCTTAGATACTTCAGTTTATTGAATTTTAGCTTTAATATGTTTAACTGCTGTATTAGCAGCATTGTGGATAAATTATCTATACGATTTATATATTTATAGTTAGCCTCTTATTCTATCTAGACCACTGTTTCTCATCTTTTCAGATTCGCTTTGGTCTGGGGATGTGCCACTGGATTGGAAAAAAGCCAATGTAATACCAATATGAAAAAAAGGTAGTCGTTCACACCCTGGTAACTATAGACATGTAAGCCTAAATCAGTGGTAGGGAAGGTGATGGAAACTTTGTTATGGGATCATATCCTTGACTTTGTCTCCAGAGATCATCTTATTAGTAGTAGTCAGCATGGATTTATGAGAAATAGATCCTGCCAGACAAATTTAATTGCTTTTTATGAAGAAGTGAGTAAGAAGTTAGATTCAGGCACAGCAGTGGATGTGGTATATTTGGATTTTGCAGAAGCTTTTGATACTCTGCCACATAGGCGACTAATGTATAAACTGAGGACTGTTGGCCTTGAAGAAAACATTTGTTCATGGATAGAGAACTGGTTATTGGATTGCAAACAGAGAGTAGTGGTTAATGGAGCTACATCTATGTGGGCTAAAGTTCTAAGCGGAGTGCCTCAGGGTTCTGTACTGGGGCCGCTTCTGTTTAATCTGTTTATAAATGACTTAGAAGGGGGCATTGAGAGCAAGGTCTCAGTGTTTGCTGATGACACTAAACTATGCAGAGCTTTTGTGCAAGTGCTGCAAGCAGACCTAGATAGATTATCAAAATGGGCAGTAGAATGGCAGATGAGATTCAATGTTGATAAATGTAAGGTGATGCATTTGGGATTTAATAATCCCTGTGCCACCTTCACCATAAATAACTCTGTGTTAAGTGCATCTGTAATGGAAAAAGATTTGGGGGTTCTGGTAGATAACAGACTTAGCTATAGCAAACAATGCCAGGTAGCAATGGCTAGAGCTACCAAGATATTGTCTTGTATAAAAAGGGAAATAGATTCAAGAGAGAAAAATATTATTCTCCCTCTTCACAATGAGGCACTGGTAAGGCCTCATTTGTAATATGCGGTGCAGTTTTGGAATCCCATATACAAAAGGGACATCTTGGAAATTGAGGCAGTTCAGAGAAGGGCAACTAAATTAATAAGGGGAATGGAGGGGCTTGAATATGCAGGCAGATTAGACAAGTTAGGGCTGTTTACATTGGAGAAGCGGCGGTTGCGTGGGGACATGATAACCATATACAAATATATTAATGGCCCATACAATGAACTCTCTGGTGCATTGTTTACTAATAGGTTATATCATAGGACTCGTGGACATCCGTTAAAGGTTGGAAGAAAAGAATTTTCATCTTCAGGTTAGGAAAGTTTTCTCAGTGAGAACGGTGAAACTGTGGAACTGTCTTCCAGCAGATGTGGTAATGGCAAGTTCACTGAACAGCTTGAAAAAAGGCCTGGGTAAGTTTCTAAAACTAAAAAATATTGAGAATTACTGGTATTAAGGCATATAGATCTGGTTGATCCAGGGATACTTTCCGATTGCCGTTTGGAGTCAGGAAGGAATTTTTTCCCCCTTTTTAGCTGGGGTTTTTTGCCTTCCTCTGGATCAACTGTTAGGTAGGGTTATAAAAAAAAAGAAAAAAAAAAAAAAGGAGGGTGAATAGGTTGGACTTGATGGACGTATGTCTTTATTCAACCTTAATTACCATGTTACTATGTTATTCCACCTCTTGCCAGGTAACTATTGGATGACCTGTCCGATTCCGCTCAGTCTAAAAACAAACTATTACTGAATGGAAAAGATTTCTTTAGAACAAAGGAAAAGACAAAAACCAGCAGTTATTACCAACAGACAATTTCTCCACTATGCTTTCGATTGCAGGAGGTAAGAGTTAAAGGTATCATTGACATTAGAAGCCAGACAGACAATATTTTGGGTAGCCAGTTCCATAGACATCAATTTACCTTAGAATAGTTAGTAGCCAATAGTACAATTCTAGCCACATTGGCTACTTCTCTTACAAGTCACATCATATTCTAGCCAGGATCTATTTACCGGTATGCATATTTGGCTCTTTAGTCTCACAATTAATTTTTTTTTATTTATCTTAAAGGGCATGTTGTAGGGCTTCTTCCCCCAGCCCCAACCGCATTATTATAATTGCCAGAAACTCCCCCGATCTTTACTTACCTTCCCTCTATCCTCCTCCGCACTGCCCGGCCTTCTGCTTGCATGGAACTGCAAGCAGGGGGCTGGACCGGCAGCCGCGTCTGTGATTGGCTGAGAGGCAGCCAATCACAGATGCAGCTACTGGCAGTTCAGAATGGCAGAGGATAGAGGGAAGGTAAGTAATGATCGGGGGAGTTTCTGGCCATAATAATATAGCGGTTGAGGCTGGGGGAGGGAGACCTACAACATATAAAAAGGCATTTGTGCTAGGGGGAGGGAGACCAAAACGGGAGGGAGAGGGAGGGGGGTGAGGCTGCAGTGCACATGGCAAAATTCTCCCGGAGGGGAGATAGGAGGCAGAGTCCTATATCGACTCTGCTAGGCTCCTGGTGGATTTTGGGGGAACATTGCAGGATAACCATTTGGAGCTGGGAGGTAAGGTAAGGATTTTTCTGCACTACAGTACTGGGGGAAATAATAGTTTTGGGGGTGGACATGCCCTTTAAAATAAGGTAAATTTGAGATAATTACAATACTGTTTAAAGGGACACCCCCGACTCTCAAAACTTCACTGTAGCCAAAAGGAACCCAAAAAGCCCAAGACGCGACACTTTCCACTACCACAGATGAGACAGCACGGAAAGCAGCTGTGAGTCATTGTCCGCGACATCCCAACCATGCTCTTGGCTAAAGAAGATCTAACTCCAAGGACACCCCCCCACTTTCCATAGAGAAGTGGGGGGTTGGCTAGAGTGACTTTTTGAAGGATGGACACTTCTAGAAGCAGCATGTGAAGAGCTGCATAGAGAGGCTAAGAAGGAGAACCTGGTTTCAGCAAAACTCTGCACAATGTGTTTTTATGAGTGCCCTTCTGCCAATATTGGTTGGTAAATTTGGAGGAAGCTCCACTTTCATTTTACTATACAGGGTGATTATTTGGGTTTCTTTTTGCTAACAAAACTAAAATGGAAAACCCTGTTGTGGAGTCAGTTCTGATAAAAACAAGAGCATGAATAATATAAACCAGCAAACTCACTGATCAGATGGTGGACACACCCAGCTATAAACTGTGAGTCAGAGCAAAGAAATGTGAGAAAGCAAGAGTGGGTGATGCCGGAGGGAATCCCTGTTATACACCCAACACCACACACAAATAGACACAACTCACGCACAGTTCCTCCCACATACTGTACAGCTGCATGTGACCAATTATACATATATTTACTTATCTGATAAAAAAAATGCCAGTTGCTTATCAGTTTATCTATATCAGTATCACACATACATAAGATAAATTCACAGCACACAGTGTAGGGTAAACTCTATTGAAGAATAAGTTTATACACCCTGCTTGTATGCTACATAAACAAAAGCTCACACATTCACGCAGTCCACGCCCTTACACACCTATTAATAAATATATAAACCACACACAGTATGCCACAATGGAAGTTCTTACCCAGCGCCCCCTGACAGATGTCCGTTCTAGTCGCACCGTCTACTATAAACTGTGGGTTGGAGACAAGTTGCTGCAAAAAAATAATGAGAAGGGAACATGATTAGGCAGAGGAAGACAATCAGGAAGCCCGAGTTATACTCCCAGCAGTGGGACTAGTAAGACCACAGAGCTCATTCAATATGCAATAGAGATTTAAAAACCCTTCCAGAAACAGGCAGTAATCTGTAAATTTTTTAGAACCTTAGATAATTCACATCCATGTTTGAAATGCAACTCTCAGCTCCCACCACTACCATAGACAGTCTTGTCATCTGGTAGCTGGAGTAAACTGTATTTAGATAACCTGGGTCATTTCTGCCTGAATTGCTAGACCACTGTGTTACTTCATAGAGAGACAGTTTGAACAAATTTCTGTGATCCAACAATGCTCAATGCTACGGATTGTCTTTCTGCCCTGGGTTCTCTGATGTCGTAATTTCATAAGGAATCCCCCATCTGCAAAGGACAAATCCAGAGTCCTGGCAACACTGCTTTGTTTCAATATTGTGGCAGTGCCAACCTTCCCTACTAGGTAAGGACCTGACCTGAAAATCTTATCCATTAGTCCCTAAAGCCATACACTTTCGATCCATTTGTCAAATTTGATGAAAAATTGGAAGCCCGTTTGCAGATTTTCCAACCAGCCGCTTGACGATAATGAAAGGTTGACTAAAAAAACAGGGATCAGGTGGATATCTTCCTCTTTACTCTAGTTTCTACCCTATTATCCTGTCCCCATATTTAGAAGTTGTTTTACAGCGAATTTTTAATTGACCCAAAACAATCAAACATTTTATTGCAAAAAAACCCCAAAAACACCAGTGTATGGCCTGGTTAACTTTGGCACAATTGTATAAATAAGTTCTGTAGTACAATATGTAATATGTAGATGTGTTCCTTATAACAGCGACATAGTTGAAATTCGATGGTCTTTTTTTTTCTTCAAGACAGCGAGAGACAGCGATTGTCCCATGCTATGTCAAATAATATCAGTAAGCGGGTTTTTTTACATCAATTACTGGAAAAGACATACTCATATGCAAACTGCCTTATTGCCAAAGTCACAAGGGTTAAATTAGGATTATAGACGTTGACTTTTGTAGGCTGTAAATAGTCGCTTGTCCTGGATCATGCATTCTTTAAAGGGAAAGTTCAGTGCAAAAACATATACTTGTCAGAAAAAAAGCAGTATTTTATGACCTTAATCTGCCAATTCAGCATTTTGTCTGTGTATAAATAAATGCAACCAAAAATACTGACTTCCTGGTTGCAGGACCCCTAGTATGTTATGGTTTTGCCCTTGACCCAGCGCCTGGGTTGATTCAGTTGCTCAGTAGAGATATGAGCATGTTTGAACCATCCAACAGCCAATCAGTATAAATAACTGTTAGGAACATTACAAGGATGTGGTGCATCCTGGGAAGAAGAAGGACCGTTAGAACCTGAAATGGCAGCTCACTAATGTCAACAGCAGGGAACAGCAAAGTGTATGAAATCAACTGATTTTTCAAAATGGAAGAGAATATGTAGAATAACTAAGTATGCATTACACAAACTAACAATTTAACACAATATTGATAATTCCCATTGAACTGTCCCTTTAAGATGTCATGAGATTTGCATATGAGGGTGTCTTTCCTGTAACTGATGTATGAATATATCAATTACCTATATTATGTCTGAACATATATTAGCTTCGGGCTGAAACGCGTTGGTGTATCCGACCGAGTTTGTTCAATAAAACTTTGATGATTAGTCCGTGGAGTGCCCAGTTTTCTCTTTAGACTGTATCCACTTACCTTACTGTTGGCACCCAGGCAGCTCGTGGGGGACAAAAGATATCTCCCTAAACTGTAGGCTTAAACCCTTGCAGGTGCTTCCATGTCCATTGCCCTCTGCACCCATTCCAGCTTCCATAAACAGTGCTTGGCTATGTCATCAGTAATAGATGTTTAGTAATTCTATTAACAAATCAGTAAAACAAACTTGTTTATAGGACAATGCCTAAAGGGACAGCTATGCTCTAAAAATTAACTCTTAAAAACTTAAAAGTACCTGGGGCAGGGAGGTAGGATTGATTATTCCTACCTCCCAAAATCTGCCAGGTTAGTCCTTGATTTCCTGTATTGAAGATAGTGCTGTAAGCAGAAGTAGGTTTTCTTTCCTCACAGAAACAATATCAGGAGGAAGGAATTACTAATCCTACCTACCTGCCCCAAGTTCTTTTTATTTTTAAAGAGTTAACCTTTTTTTTAAAAAAAAAAAAAAAAAAAACCTACACACTAAGGGCTCGTTCACACTTGGAACAGACGAAAACGCAACTTAAAACCACAGTGCGTTTAGTGACATTTTTGTATCCGTTGCTAACCGTTTGTGTGTGCATGTTATTATCAGGTTTTTTTTATGCGTTTCTGTTCGTTGCGTTTTAATGAGTTTTTTCAAATTTAAAGGGGCAGGACCAAAGAACACTTGTCACTTTCTGGGAGTGTGGGTGTTTCAGGAACTTTTGGAGAGATAGGTAGCAAGTAGTGTAGTGGAGAGAAATCTTGCAATTTTCTGATGATTTTGCCATTCTTCAGCATGTTTCCTATAGCCCATCCTTTGCGAAAAATGGACTCAAACAAAAACACGTGAGTGGTTAACCATTGTACCATGTTTACATGCATTTTTAATGGAGGGAAATGTGTGCAGCAGCACGTTTTTTAGAACAAACTAGAATAGAACACAACGATATTGTGAAATCTAGACAAATTAAAAGAGGCAACAGGTGTGCCACAGTACCATTTTAAACCCAATCGTATGTGATAGGGGCACTCATGCTGCTAAATAAATAATCGTATGGAGTTTTAAATGATCAAAAATTGATCAGTCAGAGCATAGAGGGTTAAAAATATGAGCTTTATTCAACAAATATCTAAAACATATACTTAATAAATCCCCAATCAAATACCAGTATAAAAACACATAGTGCACCAAAAAATACAAATACAATAAATATGATTATAACCTAGGCGGGCTGGCGAGAGATAGACGATGGAACAATGTCTTCACGGGTAAGTTAAATGCAATAATAATAAAAGTCAGAGTTAGATAATGGAGCGATCTCACCAAATAGTATGGATCCTGTCCGGGACCTCTATCCTGTACCGACAGTGTATCATACGGTCGCTCCCAAAAAAAGTTGTTACTCTCCTCCTCCGTAGATGTAGAAGTCCAACCGAAAGATTGCTCTCCGATGAAGCACACAGAATGGTCCGCGGAAGACCGTGACTGGGGGCAGGCAACTCGTGCAGGCTCCAGCGCTGCACTGTTCCTATCCCAAACCCAAGCACAGCTTCCACCTCCCGCTCCAGGCAAAAGGCCGAGCAGGGAAACAAGTAGGATAATCAAAAATAACCAGCACGGCTTCCCGTCTCTCCTGATGGAATCCAGCAACCAGCCTAGTTTAAAAAGCACCAAACAACCGACGCGCGTTTCGGGGCCATCTTTCCCCTTCTTCCGGGTTATCAGACCGGTGCTGTATCCGGTTTAAATACCCACATGGGAGCTACAGGTGTGTTCGATTGGGGCAATTAAATCACTGAGTGTATCAAAAAACAATTGGCAATTGAATCCAAAATACCAAAACAACTATGCTCACAGTTTAACAGTGCGAATGCTAATATTGAATTATATCAAATAGATCAATTGTATAATAACTCAATTATAAGTAACACAATTCTGTGGTAACATGGTTATCGAGACATTGTAGCAAATACAAAACAGGAGACAATTTGATAAGTATTACACATGATAAGGATGTAATGACCACATAGGGGCGAGGATTTAAAGGAACATGTTAAAGATTAGTTCTTCATTTAAACCTCAGGGGCCCTAGAGTACATTTTGTAAATCCACACGCTTCTTTTTTAATATCTGTTTATCCAGTCTCCCCTCTGGCGGGTCTCGGGATTTTTTCAATACCACATACTTTTAGGGTATTGCCTAAAAGTCTTACTAAGACTATTCGTACTTTGGCGGAAAGAACATTGGAACATGTTAGAGATATCTATCACGCCAATCTACAGAGTTCAGTAGCCCGACATTTCTCTGAGGCTCACCATAATGATCCATCCGCCCTAAAAGTATGTGGTATTGAAAAAATCCCGAGACCCGCCAGAGGGGGAGACTGGGATAAACAGATATTAAAAAAAGAAGCGATGTGGATTTACAAAATGTACTCTAGGGCCCCTGAGGGGTTAAATGAAGAACTAATCTTTAACATGTTCCTTTAAATCCTCGCCCCTATGTGGTCATTACATCCTTATCATGTGTAATACTTATCAAATTGTCTCCTGTTTTGTATTTGCTACAATGTCTCGATAAGCCATGTTACCACAGAATTGTGTTACTTTATAATTGAGTTATTATACAATTGATCTATTTGATATAATTCAATATTAGCATTCGCACTGTTAAACTGTGAGCATAGTTGTTTTGGTATTTTGGATTCAATTGCCAATTGGTTTTTGATACACTCAGTGATTTAATTGCCCCAATCGAACACACCTGTAGCTCCCATGTGGGTATTTAAACCGGGATACAGCACCGGTCTGATAACCCGGAAGAAGGGGAAAGATGGCCCCGAAACGCGCGTCGGTTGTTTGGTGCTTTTTAAACTAGGCTGGTTGCTGGATTCCATCAGGAGAGACGGGAAGCCGTGCTGGTTATTTTTGATTATCCTACTTGGTTCCCTGCTCGGCCTTTTGCCTGGAGCGGGAGGTGGAAGCTGTGCTTGGGTTTGGGATAGGAACAGTGCAGCGCTGGAGCCTGCACGAGTTGCCTGCCCCCAGTCACGGTCTTCCGCCGGACCATTCTGTGTGCTTCATCGGAGAGCAATCTTTCGGTTGGACTTCTACATCTACGGAGGAGGAGAGTAACAACTTTTTTTGAGAGCGACCGTATGATACTCTGTCGGTACAGGATAGAGGTCCCGGACAGGATCCATACTATTTGGTGAGATCGCTCCATTATCTAACTCTGACTTTTATTATTATTGCATTTAACTTACCCGTGAAGACATTGTTCCATCGTCTATCTCTCGCCAGCCCGCCTAGGTTATAATCATATTTATTGTATTTGTATTTTTGGTGCACTATGTGTTTTTATACTGGTATTTGATTGGGGATTTATTAAGTATATGTTTTAGATATTTGTTGAATAAAGCTCATATTTTTAACCCTCTATGCTCTGACTGATCAATTTTTGATCATTTAAAACTCCATACGATTGATTATTTATTTAGCAGCATGAGTGCCCCTATCACATACGATTGGGTTTAAAATGGTACTGTGGCACACCTGTTGCCTCTTTTAATTTGTCTATATTTATATACCATTGTTAGCACCGATACTATTTGTATCTAGCTGCATCTCATTCTTACCATATCTGAGTATCATTTATCTACTGTTTTGAAATTGTGAAATCTTATGGGGTTTACGGTCTGTCAATTTTTTTTTAAAAGCGCCAGTGTACTTTTGAAAAAGTATTCTTCAATATGTGTAATAAGAGTACTGTGATACTACTTCTAGGAAATATCTAAGGTTTTCTATCACACTAAGATATAAGATATATGGCAACCTGTATAAAGTAAATCTAAAACAAACAATAATATTAATGATTGCTTTTTTATATATATATATATAAAACACTAGCAAAAGTGTGCCCATTGGTGCACAGTGGAAATTATGTGTGTATGTTTTGCTATGTGTAGTTGCAGTGCTCACAGGAACCATCAGGAAACATCCAGGGGGCAATAATAAAATTAGTCTGAAGGTCCTAAAAAAAACAAATTAATCGCATCATATTAAATGAACAAACACACACTTATATCCTCCCTTACCTATACTACCTGCCAGCTAGAATATAGAGGGTCTACCATATATACTCGAGTATAAACCGACCCGAGTATAAACCGAGGTACCCATTTTTACCTGAAAAAAGGAGTAAAAACAATTGACTGGGCGTTCCTATAACACCTCTTAGCCACTATCCAATCACGCCCTTAACACTTGGCTGTGATATACTAATTGGGATTTTCCAGGGTACATAATTGCCACAGATTCTTGTACAAGTCATTCTGAATTGAGAAAGCCAGTCGGATGACTATCGAAACGTCTTCAAGAACTAAACTTCAAGTCCAGTTGATCTAATTGAATACAACAGAAAGCCCATACATATATCCGATTTTACTTTCCCGACCGAGTGCTCCTGCAACATTAGACCGATCCTGCAAGAACCACCTGTCTGTGGCATAGAAGAAGGGGAAAGGTGGTTCTGGCAAGATCAAACTAAAATTGCATGAGTGGTTGGTTGGATAAGTAAAATCGGATATATGTATAGCCACCGTAAATCCTATACAGTATCCTGATTAACATGCAAGGTTCATATTTATTAGTATTTACCACAACAAGTTTAACTAACCTATGGGGTTAGGATTTGGGAGCACAGGTTACTGATTGAATATACATGTTAGGGAGAGGTGTGGATAGAGGAGCTAAAAGCACCACACAGAGTATAAAATGAAATAGAGCCTTCTTATAACAGAAGGTACCTCATAGAATCATGTTATTATAATAGCATTGCCTTAATAATCTAACATATAAACACATATTTCTCACTTAAAGAAATGGGTGGCGACATGCAAAGTATCTTATTTATTGCCTGTGGCAAAGGCATGTGTCTAGATATAATACAGCCTAATGGTATAGAGCAGGCGTGTGACCTTTTACGTGTTTGAAAACCACAATTCCCAGCATTCTCTGTTTGCAGTAAGTTTTTTCTTAATATCCTGTAGCTAAGGCATCTGTCTAGGGCAGTTGCTAACTGGAAGACTCAGGAAGCAAAAATAGGGTCAGGTTAGACTTATATATTTCCGATTTTAAACTATTACCGTTTGGGAGGTGATTTACCTGTATGTAAGTTTTCAATTTGGGGCTGGACTTGCCCTTTAATGAACTTTTCACAAGTTTAAAACTACAACTCCCAGCATTCCCTAACTGCACAGAATTCTGGAAAACTTAGTTTTCATACATCCTGCAATAAAGACATTTTCCTGACTTACAGACATTAAAAGCCCACGGTCATGCTTTAGCGCTTCCTACCCAAGGGTTTGAACATACAAGTGATTCATCTGCCCTTCCTTTACATCCATAGCTATTAGACTATTGGATTAGGGAAGCATTATATGGGTTGATTGGTTGGCGCAACGTTAATGCCTGCTTTGCGGCGGCAGCGCGAGCACCAGAAGAGGCACTCGTGTGGCCGTTTCAAAGTAATTTACCAGAGGTTGCTCTTTACACGTAAGTATTAAACACCAACTAATAGCTGGCGATAAATACTTATGTGCGGGTGAGATTCACCCAAAATCGCACAGCCTCTGGTAAATCCCGTACGGGAGATTTGCCCAGAGAGCTTGTGCCTCTGGGTGAATCTCCCTGATAGAGTCCTAAACTTTACCATATTTGCACTCACTTCCAAATACCACCTACCTGGCAGTTATAATCTATAAAGTCTAAAGGTTTGTGCACACATGCAATAGCCGGTGCCGACGCATGACGTGTGTGAACAGCCGTTTTTAGATTATATTCGTGCCGTGTATCGACAGAACAGCCATTTTAGCCACTAAAGTGTCCATACATGGCACGATTATCGGCCGTTCGTACGCATCCTGCGTCACAGCACCCGCGATCGCATGTGTGTACGAACCTTAAGGCTGGGTAAACACCAGTAACAAAACAATAGTGCCACGGATTAGTTGGCTGGAAATATGTGATGGTGTGGGGCGGCCAGCCGCGACCGAGTTCGGTCGTCCGTATCAGACAAATGGGTCAGTTAGTAAATCACCGCCAATCATGCAGTTCCCTATGGGACCACATGATCAGTCTGTCACATGCGCTGCTGGCTGCAGCCACTGTTACTGTGACCAACAGTCATCTGTCCTGGCAGGGCTCTCACACAAAGCAGATGCTCAGTTGGGACACATGTATCATATGTATCCAGACAAAATGGTATTAACCTGCAAATCTGAACACACATCCAGGCAATCCTGCCACAATGTGCAATTCAATCTGAACAGCTCCATTGGACATCCTGAGACCCTATACAGGATCCAGAATAACATGATAGGTTCATACTTATTGGTAATTACCACAGCAAGTTCCAGATTTACAGTCACTATGAGGTTAGGAAACACAGGATTCTGATTAGCTTGTCAAGTTATGGAGAGGTTTGGATAAAGGAGCTAAAAGCTCCCCACAGGGTATAAAATGAAGTAGAGCCTTCTTATAACTGAAGGTACCTGACTCATGTTTAATATATTAATATTGGGGTAAAAACTGCCCACTTCTCTAAGAATGCTGGGTAGTTTCAGAGACATGCAAAGTCATTTAATCATAAACAGACACTTCCTGTCTAGCAAACAGAAACTGGATTGTCTCATTACTTTCTATGGAGAGGGGAGGGGGAGTAAATGTGAGAGTCTGAAGAATTTTCTAACTGGCACATAAACAGCACATAACTGGGTGTAATACAGGAACTTCCTTACACTTCGTGTCTTTTCATGGACAGTGCCTAAGAGAATGTTTTGATTGGCTAACAGTGTAAGATCAGAACCTCTCATTGGATGTTAGTAAAATTCCACTTTCTTTTAGTGTCTACATGGAGACCCTGTAGAAATCCTGGAGGTGTGTCTTAACCTATTATTTTGAGTTTTCCATTCAAACTTAGGTGTGTCCAGTAAAGTAAGTTTAGTTTATTAATTGTATATAAATTGTTTTGTAATTCAGTAGTAGGTAGTAGTACTAAAACTAAATATATTTATATAAGGGAAATATGCTTGTGAAGGTTCTCATTCATCCAGGCCATGGTATATCTGGAGTATTCAATTAGATCAACTGGACTTGAAGTTTAGTTCTTGAAGGCGTTTCGCTAGTCATCCGACTGGCTTTCTCAATTCAGAATGACTTGTACAAGAATCTGTGGCAATTATGTACCCTGGAAAATCCCAATTAGCATATCACAGCCAAGTGTTAAGGGCGTGATTGGATAGTGGCTAAGAGGTGTTATAGGAACGCCCAGAGTAAGGTGTCAAAACAGCATTGTACATGGCAGACAGATGGTGTCGAACCCCCCCCACCTCTATTTAGGCTTGGTTTCTTTATTTTCACATAAATGGCCTCCTTAACACCTCTCTTGAACCAGTCACGTTCCTTTGCCAATATGTTAACATTACAATCTTCAAAGGTATGTCCTTTATCCTTAAGATGCAGGTACACGGCTGAGTCCTGACCCGAGGAATTGGCTCTTCTGTGCTGGGCCATACGTTGATGCAGTTGTTGTTTGGTCTCCCCCACATACAAATCAGAGCATTCTTCACTGCACTGCACTGCGTATATGATGTTGCTTTTCTTGTGTTTCGGTATTGGGTCTTTCGGATGTACCAATTGCTGCCTCAGCTCGGTTTAAAGCAGACAGGGATACGGTGTTTTTTGAAAACTCTTCTTAGTTTCTCAGAGACCCCTGCTACATATGGGATGACCATGTTCTTTCTCCTGTCTTGCTTTTCACCTTCAATGTTGGTATTCGTGTTGCACAGTGGTACTTAACACCTCAGACTACCATGATAAGGTGACCATGCTCCTGGCCGATAACACATATAAGCCTTTAACAAGGGATCCCACCAGCCGGTACAAGAAAAGCGTCATAGACTTACTACAACAGCTGCAAAAGGATAAAGCCATTGATCGAGCAATGTATCATCGCCTCTACCCTGGTGAGGCACATCCATGCATATATGGACTCCCAAAGATACATAAGGAAGGGGCACCACTAAGACCTATAGTCAGCAGCATCAACTCTGTAACATACAAGGTGGCAATATACACCAGATACTACAAATATATAAAGGCTGGCCAGCCAAACATAGATAAATATCAATTTATAGCTAAAACATCAATATCAATAAAAAGGAGTCTAGAAGGACTCACACCTCTATAAATCCAGCATGTGGAGAAAATTTCATGCAAACAAAATATAATATATATAGATATTCCACAGATTAGATAATACTTAAGATATTCTAGAAACAATATTCTATGAATAAAAAATATATATATTTCTTTAGTTGAAATCCAGCCTCCTAGTAGTAATATTCCACACTGAGGAGCCAAAAAGTTATAATGTAGCGTGATCACAGAAGTGAATATGGATACGTGTGAAGTTATAACTTAGCGATATCACAGTGGTAAATATCAACTTGTCTGATGCATCGCAGTATATAGACATTCATGGACTTTTACAACCGGTGTATGGAACGTAACTCCCACAATCCCCCAGACCAAAAAGAACTATAGACCGTGACCGTAGCACGGTAGCACTATTAGGGTAGAAACTCCAAATTCCGATAAACATACAGATAGTTCCACAGCAACTAGATAGCAACTGCCTTTTGAAGCTCTTGTACCACGTGTGTTTCTGGAAGTACCAAATGTACTGAAACCGGGAGTTTTTTAGTTGTAACCCACAGCAGGTATCCCAAGTGCCGTGATCCAAGTGCTGTGACTGAGGGTCCTCAACGTAATCTGGTTTGGAGGGATCGTGGGAGCAACGCTTCAAATGCTGCTTTTAATAGGACAATATGTGGTGATGTATAATATATATCTATGATATCACTGTGAACATCTTTATATAGAAACTTCTATTATGGATGGGACATGCAACTCAGGAGAAGGATAAAATCAATAGCTTTATTTTAAATACATATTATATCAAAAGTTCAATAGGATACTAGGACTATCTGAGTTTCATGGGAACACCCACTTCATCAGAGGCTGTACAATCAGAGCTCCGTACAATCTTATATACCCCACCCTCAAGATGACATCACAATTTTTAAAGGTAAGTATTAAAGGTAAGGAATGGATCAAGGTAAGTACAGTGGGTGGCAGAATTATAATATAGTATAAGATAGACACAGCTCACTACCATAGTACCAAATATATTAACAAACAAGTTAAAAACAACAAGCTTGTTACAGAAGTAACAAAACATATATACATAAACAAGTTTCTATCAATAGTATATATTCATACTAATGAGCGCTCGGATGGCAGACTAGGTCATAGCAAACATGGTATAAAGGTACATAAAGTATCTCTGATTAATACGTATCCAAAATAAGGTAATAAATATATATATATATATATATATATATATATATAATTATAAAATAATGATGAATACTGACACTAAGCCAATAGGATAAGATTGTTATAAGGCCCATGATTGTTATATATAGGCTAATCCTTAACTGATAACTACTCCAAATTTACATATAGTGTATTGGATACTTTATATATCGAAAAAGCAGTTAAGTTCGAATTCTCGATTTAAACCATCTGGGTGTAAAGTACCCAGTTTATGTATCCATAGTGCTTCTAATCGTAAGAGGCGTTTATTTTTATCCCCTTTCTTGGGTCCACCTGATACCTTATCTATCACAGCAAATGTAACATTCATCACACCCCTATGATCTTCCAACACATGTTTGGATATAGCCGAGGTGATGTCGCCTCTTTTGGCAGCATATAAATGTTCAGAAATACGTATATTAGCAGTTCTGATTGTTTTACCCACATATTGGATCCCACATATACATGTGGCTAAATATACAACATGTGCGGACCTACAATTGCCATATATCTTTATATTATAGATTTGTCCAGTTTTGCTACTCTGAAACTTTTTTGTAGGTTTCATGATTTTACATGTGACACATCTACTGTGACCACAAGGATAACTGCCATACGTTTTCAACCATGTATCCCCTGCAATGGATTTGCTATTAAACAAGCTCGGGGATACATATGATGCCACTGTTTTACCTCTATGAAAAGAGAATTTGGGGTTATCAGATAAAAAGGAACCCAAAATAGGGTCTCCAAGCAGGTGGTGCCAGTGCTTTCTAACTATCTAGCATACTTTATTGACATCATTAGTATATGTCATAGTCACATAAGGGGTGTTATTGTAGCTATTATTAGAGGCGTTACCATTTCCCCCCTCCTTTTTGCCCTTAACCTTGTTCTTATTATAAGTTAACAATTCTATTCTATTTTTTGAATTAGCTCTCTCATAAGCTACTCTGATAAGGGAGGTATTGTATCCTTGTTCCAGAAGCCGATCCCATAATTCCATAGCGCTGTTGTGAAATGTTTGCCACGGTGAACATATTCTACGTATGCGTATGAATTGGCCGTATGGTATACCACGTATGGTATTAGAGGGATGGTTCGTATTAGCTCTCAGGAGTGTGTTACGCGAGATGGGCTTACGATACAGCCCCGTAATATTTTCACCATCACTACTGAAAGTTAAATCCAAAAAGTCCATATGATCTTTTCTAACAGACATCGTAAACGTTATTACAATACTTCAAAAATGATTCCATTACATCATCTGCTGTACAAATCAAAATTAGATCATCTATATATCTATAGTATTTGGTTATATATCTATAGAAAACATTTTGCGGTGTATATATAGAGCAGATCTCCCAATACCCCATGAGGAGGTTGGCATACGATGGTGAGAACTGCCCCCATCGCAGCCACCTTCCTCTGGAGAAAATGAGTGCCATCAAATAGGAAGTAATTAGTGTATAGAAGATGTTCCAATGCTTTAACAATGAACTCATTATGTATTGGTGGATATAGTTTGTGATATTCCAACCAATATTTAACTGCCTCGATGCCTTTGCTATGTAAAGGGCATTGACATCCATTGTAACCCATATATTATTATGTTGCCATTTAACATCCCTTATTTTATTTATAATATCAGTAGTATCCCTGATGTATGAGGGAAGTTTAAATACCAAGGGAAGTAGGAGTTTGTCTATATATTGGGCCAAGTGTTCATTTATAGATCCTATTCCCGATAATATGGGACGACATTTAACATCTTTAACAGATTTGTGAACCTTGGGGAACATATGAAAAATGGGAACCACGGGGTATTTCACCCTAAGAAATTTGCTCTCAGATTGATTTAACATTCCCCATTCTACCCCAAGGTCCACTAGATCAAACAGAGCCTTTCTGTACTGATCTGTAGGATCATAATTCAGTTTAGTATAGGTGTCCCCTTCTAAGAATTGTCTATTTGCCTCCTGAATGTAGTACGTTGAATCCATTACAACAATCGATCCTCCTTTATTGGAGGGGAGAATTACAATATCACACACTTTAAGGTGGCCATACACATCGCTAATACTAAGAAAATCCCGGGATAAGCATAGTATCAGCAAGGTGCGGGGGCCCAAAAACAACATCCTTCCTGATGGAATATTTCCATTGGTTGATATCGCCTCCCTTGACTTTAATAGAGGGAGCCACCTGGTAATGCAGCCAGTTAGGCCACTCTAGTGTGCGCTTTTAATAGAACAATCGGATTGCGCACTAGTGTGGCCTAGCACTTAGAAAGTTGCAGAATCAGTAGAAGGGTGAAAAACAAAAAAATGGTAAAATCTTTCTGAATTATATGAAAAAGTAGCAAATCCAGAGCTATACATCACCAACAAAATAGAACTTTAACTATAGATTTTACAAGAAGTGGGTTCCCCCATTAAAATATGGCTAGGGTTGCTGAAGCATTTTTACTTTGGTGATGTGGTTAATAAATGTCATAGAAACAGGTTCTATCAGCCTAGTTCTCCATTTCAAAGCAAATTGGCCACTATGTCTGAATATAGAGGATCAAAGAGATACTGCCTTTTATTTTCTTAAACCTAACAAATGAGGATAAACGTCTAATTTCCAACACCTTTGGTAGCACGAAACTGCCCTGAAAGAATCAACTATTAAACCACAACTGCACAATCCTCTTCCTGCTGATATTGGCAGATCCAATCTACTTGCATTAGGGCTTTTAATATACATAGTACCATAGTTGTCAAGGTTTACGGTGCCTTCAATGTGTGATCCATTGAATGGTGAATTTTTCTAGATTTTAAAGTGTATATTTATTAAAGTAGCACTAAACAGGTGCATTTTCAGCACAGCCTAACTTCTGTTGACAAGCACTTGTGCATTTTTATATAGCAGGATTCATTTCCAATGTACATTGCAAATGAAGAGGCGTCTTCAGTAATCTACCTGCAAATTACCACACAGCAGACCAGCGATGAAAGTGATCAATCAACTGAATGAGTTATTTATAGCAAAGCCCATAGTGCACAAGGTTTTAGAAAGCCACTTTATCACCTTTATTTAGCGATGAAAAGGCCCACCATGGAAATCTAAGGCCAGGGGCCCAACAACTACACACGCAAGCTAAAAAATTACAGGGGTCAGATTTGGTGTATTTAACAATACAAAAATAATTACAAATTTTTATCCTGGTTAAAAATATTACCTTTAATACAGACCATTAAACTGATTGGTACAGTAACTCTTAGACATATAACACACTGCCTGGACCATTACATACAGCTAATGGTCATCCAAAGTCCCACAGTACAGACCAGCGCACCGATTGCTGGCTCTGGCTCTTGGGCATGTTACATACATCTGCAACAGCAAAAACACTATTAAATCAGTGAATGACATAGAGGCTGAACTGGTGTGGCAACAATTTCACTTGCAATTGTGTAGACAAAATTGTGCACACAAGCAGTATAATCACTATTATTTTTTAGAAAGACAATTTTTGCAATCAAAATTTTCACAGCAATCAAACTTTGTGCGATTTTTTTTGCCAAAGTCTGAAAAAATATATTTGATGCAGTGTAAATTTTCACAAATAATTTTGCAACTGCGGACGTTTAGCTCCAACCGATCGTGCAGCCCATAGGAGAAATATTGTGTGTACCTAGCGTTAAATGGCACATGCGATTGATTGTGCTAAAATATCGGCAGTGCTGCTTCATTCCCACTAACAGACTACCAATTGGGTGTCCATAGCCTCCAATTATCTGCAGTCTCCACCTGATCTGGATTATTTTGTAAGCAGATAGAGACACCAAACACTCAAATCTATCGCCCATTCATCTGTGTACAATCTGAGCTCCAACTTAGGGCTAGGCCACACTAATGCGCTTTTAGCGCACGCGATTGCATTTAACACGAAAATCGCGGGAACGCAAAAATTCCTGGGATTTCCGATGCACACAAGTTTGCACATGCGTGCACCATTTATTTCTGCAAACGCATTCACTTGTAGAATATTACATTACAAAAATGCATGCGCAAACGCGGCGCAACAATGCACAGAAATCGCACACGCAATTGCGCGCGATTGGGGCCTCAGCCTAACAGCAATAGTGGAATTGTCCATTTCAGTGCTATGGATT
The DNA here is from genome assembly GCA_019447015.1 of Hymenochirus boettgeri. Lineage (NCBI taxonomy): Eukaryota > Metazoa > Chordata > Amphibia > Anura > Pipidae > Hymenochirus > Hymenochirus boettgeri. The sequence continues at coordinate 51,571,459 of CM033472.1, forward strand.
TATTAAGAACTTTAAGTGCCAAGTTTACAATAAATAGGTTCTAGAACATTAATTCTGCCCATGTGTTTTTGAGAGACTAGAATATCCCTTTAATGTGGATGGGTGTGGATGGGTGTGCTGTGCAGTTAGACAATTTACACCTGCTTAAAAATAAACAATAGCAGCCAAGATGTGTTAAAAGATGGAAGGCAAAATATCTACTCACTCAAAGCACCAGTTTACCAGGGTCACTATTGCAAAAAGGAATGTTACTTATCCAGCTTTTCTACCTCTGCATGATTCTTGATTAGACCTGTTCCAGTCTATTAACACACATGACTGTATGCAAAACATTGTTTTTTCAGCAGAGACAAAGGTGTGTGTGTGTGTGTGTGGCAGGGGGTTGGATAACATGTATAATAAAAGGAGATGTTTTTATGATACACTGATGGCTGCAGTGATAAAATAAAAAGCATTTTCTGGGAGGTGCAGATCCTGAGTCAGTATTATTTTGGTTACTCGTCATTAAGGTCAATGCAACCATTTCTATTAAATGTTAGAAAGCAATGGATAAGCAGTTTGCATGATTCTTCAGAGTGAATTACATGCTAGGAGCAATATTCTGTTCATAGCTTTATATAACCTGCCACTTGCTGGTATGGAAGGCCAGGGAGCAGACTCCTATTGTACAGACAAATATCAGGGCAAATAGCAACAGCTACAGAGACATCATCAGATGTCGACTTTACATGTTATTTAGAGACGTGTAATTAGACCCCATACAATTTTTACAAGTGTGTTATGGCCTTGATTGTGAGCCAGAAGAGGTTAGAGCAGGTGACGAGGCACAAGGAAGGGGCAATCAGTTTTTAAGACCCATTCCACAGTGATTACATCCATGTAGATCTTTTCCCCAGCAGCAGCAACATAATCAAAGTAACACTCAACAGTGTTTTAAAACTTTTTTTAAAATTAAATATCTAATTCCCTGGGAGGTAGGAGCCACTATTCCTACCTCTTAGCCTTACATCTGCTTTGAAGTATGCTGCATTATACAATGGCTGACATCTTTTCCACATGTCCTCCCATTCACCCCCTCCCTTCCTCTGTAACATAAGCTCTGCCAATCGGCATTAGTGTACAGGTTCCATTAATGAAAGAGATACTAATACAGAAATCGATTGTTGAAATAGATTTTTAAAGCAGAAATATATCCAATGTATGCTACTGTAGGATGAAAGAATAACCAAATCTAAAACATACTGCTGAATCATGCCCTTCCCATACAGTATTATTGTGTGCACAAACCAGTGCTGGCAGCAGCAGAGGAAAAAGCTTCACCTATGACTAACACACACAAAATTACACTAATGTGATTTTCTGCCTTTGCACAGCAATTGCTTCTCTTTAGGTCAGGGGTAGCCCAACGAGAGTCATGCTGGGGCCCACACTAGCACCATCCCCAATCCACGTCTGCCCCCGGAACACCCAATCCCCAGGTTGGGCATCACTGCTTTAGCTAATGAGTGAACGGTCATAAAATAAATAAACAATAAATTTCTCAATGTCCCAGCATACTTAGTTAATATTGGGTTTGACATTTCATTGTAACTGGAAACAAAAGTCATGTGTAAATATGGCCAAACACTGCCTGGTATTTAGTGCTCCCAAGTCCTACCCCACAGAGTTATGAATTTGTATCTTGCACTGACAAAGATCTAATAAGATTGAAACATGTCATGTCTGCAGGTCAAATGAATGACTCTGTGCCATAAGGGTGGAATGCATGTTAATAAGCCAGTGGTTCTGGCACATGTTTTAGCCATAAGACAAAGACGAAACTTTGCATGTCTGTGCCCCTTTCGCTGGAAAACCTTGCGCCTCCTTTCTTAAATTTTGTGGGCATTGCTATTTCTATATAGCAGGAGGCTGCAAAGTACCTGTTGTAGCCTCATGTTGAGTAGTCTGTTGTAAGAAGGCTCTATTTTGTTTTATTCCATTCAACATTACAGTGATTCATCGGTCGATCTGACAAGAACCTAATTGGTCATTATGAATGGAGCAGCAGTTTTACCTGGCAACGTTCCTACATTTCCTGGCCGATGTCATATAGTTTGCGATAGATAATACAGGCGCAATTTCAGTTGCAACATTACTGAGCATTGCGGTTGTTGAACTGGCACGAGCACATCAGGAGGCCATTTTGCATAAGTATGGCCAGCTTAATACTGGCTACAATATGGCCTATTAAAACAGGCCATGCTATTTGTTTCCCTTCAGTTTAGCAAACTCTAGCCAGCCATGAACAAATCACCACTGAGATACTGGCAAAAAATAAGTCACCTAATATCAGCATAAGGGAAACTACCAGGGGAGCCTGTCAGCTTTCCCTACCTCCAACCAATACAGCTCCCCTCCAGGTGATCCCTTGATAGCAAATGAAGCAGGGAGGGAGCCATACAATTTTGCTGGAGGCCCCATAATTTCTAGATACACATCTGATATTATTTCACCCTGGAGCAGAATTAACATACCAGGGATTCCTCCCGCCCATGTCTAAATAGAAATTCTGACCAATGCCTTAGCAGGGAAAGGTGTATTCTACCAAAGCTCTCATGGCACTACTGTCTTACCGTAGGCCGGACCCATTTCACTCCATAGGTTTTTGACGAGTTTGGCCCAAGCTCCTTAAATCCCAGAGAATAGGCAGAGGGTGGGAAAGTGTCATCTTTAAAAAGAGTTCCATTTTGCAAACACTCTTGGCGAAGTTGGTCATAATCTTGTCCCAGGAATTTTATCGCATTCTCGTGTTTCCCTATTCCCAGCTCATAGTCTCGTTCCTTTTGTAACTGTGCAGATATCCCTGTAGCATAAACTGGCACAATGACTTCCTCAGTCATTTTGATTGGGCAAGGTGAACTGGGTTTGGTTCCCAGGGAGGTTCAAAAATGTACAAGCTAAAAGAAAATAAATAAGATTAAATCAAATTTGCTGTGTGGTGCATTACCATGCACAGTGGGGCACAGTTAACCCCAATTTCCATTTTAACGAGCGGAATATAGTGCAGTGCTGTAGGTTGAGCATAATGAAGTGAACCTGACTTTGGCCCAGCCCATTTCCCAATGGCATACTGTACTTTTTGGTGTTTTTAGTGGTTTTTGGTTATGCCTCTGTATGTCAGGGACATCAAACTTGCATCCCTCCAGATGTTTTAAAACTACAACTCCCAGCATTCCCTGTCCTTACCCTACATTGTGCTTCTAGTGTGCATGCTAAGCACTCCATTCAGGTAACTGAATAATATGGAAAGAAAACAGGCTATAGTATTTCACAACTTGTGCAATTACATTGAGAGGTGTGCTGCTACAGGACATTTGAGTTGTATGTAAAGTCTATGTACAGGGATTTTTTAAAAATGGGGACAAAACAATCTTAGACATCTTTACCCACCCCCATCCTGTAAAACGGTTCACTCAGGACCCTATAAAAACAGTGTGAGGACCAGCCCATTAATGATCCAGACGGGGACAGTTACCCCAATGTCCGATTCCCACACACCCAGACTAACCCCCCGGCCTTACTAATATGGAAAGAAAACCGGGTGTTCCGCAAATGTACAGGCTGTGGGGTTGTGGAAGTTCGGACTCTACATCCCACAAACACATAGTAACCAACCTACTTAGATCTGTGGGTGTCGGGGATCCAGTTCTCGCTCCCCCCTGCAGTCTCTAAAATGGATCAGTCCTCTCCCTTCCTGGGCTGCAGATTAGGATTCCTCTGCAGTCTCCTCCCCATTCGGCACAGAACTGTCAGATCCTCCCCTGCCAGACCCTCCCTGAACCTCCCTCCCTGCTCTCTAATAGTTGTTAGTCTCCCTATTCATACCTATATAGTGTATAACAAATAACACCTTTCCCTTTATTATATACAGCACTCTGATCACCACTAAACTGTCTTTATTATATACAGCACTCTGATCACCACTAAACTGTGTCTTTATTATATACAGCACTCTGATCACCACTAAACTGTGTCTTTATTATATACAGCACTCTGATCACCACTAACTCTCTTATATATAACAGCACTCTGATCACTAAACTCTCTTATTTATACAGCACTCTGATCACCACTAAATGGTGTCTTTATTATATTCAGCATTCTGATCACCACTAAACTGTCTTTATTATATACAGCACTCTGATCACCACTAAACTCTCTTTATTATATACAGTGCTCTGATCACCACTAAACGGTGTCTTTATTATATTCAGCACTCTGCTCACCACTAAACTGTCTTTATTATATACAGCACTCTGATCACTACTAAACTCTCTTTATTATATACACACTCTGATCACCACTAAATGGTGTCTTTATTATATTCAGCACCTGATCACCACTAAACTGTATTAATAATCGCACTCTGATCACCACTAAACTATGTCTTTATTATATACAGCACTCTGATCACCACTAAACAGTGTCTTTAATTACTACGAACTCTGATCACCACTAAACTTGTGTCTTTATTATATACAGCACTCTGATCACCACTAAACTAGTCTTTATTATATTCAACACTCTGATCACCACTAAACTGTGTCTTTATTATATACAGCACTCTGATCACCCCACTAAACTCTCTTTATTGTATACAGCACTCTGATCACAACTCTCTTTATTATATACAGCACTCTGATCACCACTAAACGGTGCTTTATTATATTCAGCATCTGATCCCCACTAACTGTCTTTATTATTAACGCACTCTGATCACCCGCTAAACTCTCTTTATTATATACAGCCTCTGATCACCACTAAACGGTGTCTTTATTAATTCAGCACTCTGCTCACCACTAAACTGTCTTTATTATAACAGCACTCTGATCACTACTAAACTCCTTTATTTATACAGCACTCTGATCACCACTAATGGTGTCTTTATTATATTCAGCACTCTGATCACCACTAAACTGTATTATATAACAGCACTCTGATCACCACTAAACATGTCTTATTATATACAGCACTCTGATCACCACTAAACATGTCTTCATTTATCAGCATTCTCATCACCACTAAACTGTCTTTTTATATATACAGCACTCTGATCACCACTAAACTCTCTTTATTATATACAGCGCTCTGATCACCACTAAACTGTCTTTATTATATTCAGCACTCTGCTCACCACTAAACTGTCTTTATTAATACAGCACTCTGATCACTACTAAACTCTCTTATTAATACAGCACTCTGATCACCACTAAATGTGTCTTTATTTATTCAGCACTCTGATCACCACTAAACTGTATATATCAGCACTCTGATCACCACTAAACTATGTCTTTATTATATACAGCACTCTGATCACCACTAAACATGTCTTTATATATACAGCACTCTGATCACCACTAAACTGTGTCTTTATTATATACAGCACTCTGATCACCACTAACTATGCTTATTATATTCAACACTCTGATCACACTAAACTGTGTCTTTATTATATACAGCACTCTGATCACCACTAAACTCTCTTTATAATACAGCACTCTGATCACTAAACTCTCTTTATAATATACAGCACTCTGATCACCACTAAACGGTGTCTTTATTATATTCACTTCTGATCACCACTAAACTGTCTTATTATATACAGCACTCTGATAACCACTAAACTCTCTTTATTATATACAGCGCTCTGATCACCACTAAACGGTGTCTTTATTATATTCAGCACTCTGCTCACCACTAAACTGTCTTTATTATATACAGCACTCTGATCACTACTAAACTCTCTTTATTATATACAGCACTCTGATCACCACTAAATGGTGTCTTTATTATATTCAGCACTCTGATCACCACTAACTGTATTATATACAGCACTCTGATCACCACTAAACTATGTCTTTATTATATACAGCACTCTGATCACCACTAAACAGTGTCTTTATTATATTCAGCATTCTCATCACCACTAACTGTCTTTATTATATACAGCACTCTGATCACCACTAACTTGTCTTTATATATCAGCATCTATCACCACTAACGTGTCTTTATTATATTCAGCATTCTAGTCGCCACTAAATTGTCTTTATTATATACAGCACCTGATCACTAAACTCTCTTTATTAAATACAGCACTCTGATCACCACTAAACATTTTCTTTATTATATTCAGCATTCTGATCACCACTAAACTGTATTATATACAGCACTCTGATCACCACTAAACTATGTCTTATTATTACAGCACTCTGATCACCACTAAACAGTGTCTTTATATTAATACAGCACTCTGATCACCACTAAACGGTGTCTTTATTATATACAGCATTCTGATCACCACTAAAACGGTGTCTTTATTATATTCAGCACTCTGATCACCACTAACTGTCTTTATATATACAGCACTCTATCACCACTAAACTCTCTTTATTATATACAGCACTCTGATCACACTAAAACGGTGTCTTTATTATATACAGCATTCTGACACCACAAAACGGGTCTTTATTATATACAGCACTCTGATCACCACTAAACTGTCTTTATTATACACACCTTTGATCACCACTTAACTTTGTCTTTATTATATACAGCACTCTGATCACCACTTAACTATGTCTTTATATATCAGCACTCTGATCACCACTAAACTATGTCTTTATTATATACAGCACTCTGATCACCACTAAACTATGTCTTTATATTACAGCACTCTGATCAAAACTAAACTTGTCTTTATTATATACAGCACTCTGATCACCACTAAACTGTCTTTATTTATATACAGCACTCTGATCACCACTAAACTGTCTTATTATATACAGCACTCTGATCACCACTAAACTATGTATTATATACAGCACTCTGATCACCACTAAACTATATCTGTATTATTAGCACTCTGATCACCACCTAACCGTATGTCTTTTATAAACAGCACCATATCACCACCTATGTCTTATTATATACACGCACTCTGATCACCACAAATTAATTGTCTTTATTATATAGAGCACCTCTGATCACCACTAACTATGTGAAGGCAAATATCTACTCACTCAAAGCACCAGTTTACCAGGGTCACTATTGCAAAAAGGAATGTTACTTATCCAGCTTTTCTACCTCTGCATGATTCTTGATTAGACCTTCCAGTCTATTAACACACATGACTGTATGCAAAACATTGTTTTTTCAGCAGAGACAAAGGTGTGGTGTGTGTGTGGTGTGCAGGGGGTTGGATAACATGTATAATAAAAGGAGATGTTTTTATGATACACTGATGGCTGCAGTGATAAAATAAAAAGCATTTTCTGGGAGGTGCAGATCCTGAGTCAGTATTATTTGGTTACTCGTCATTAAGGTCAATGCAACCATTTCTATTAATGTTAGAAAGCAATGGATAGCAGTTGCATGATTCTTCAGAGTGAATTACATGCTAGGAGCAATATTCTGTTCATAGCTTTATATAACCTGCCACTTGCTGGTATGGAAGGCCAGGGAGCAGACTCCTATTGTACAGACAAATATCAGGGCAAATAGCAACAGCTACAGAGACATCATCAGATGTCGACTTTACATGTTATTTAGAGACGTGTAATTAGACCCATACAATTTTACAAGGTGTTATGGCCTTGATTGTGAGCCAGAAGAGGTTAGAGCAGGTGACGAGGCACAAGGAAGGGGCAATCAGTTTTTAAGACCCATTCCACAGTGGTTACATCCATGTAGATCTTTTCCCAGCAGCAGCAACATAATCAAAGTAACACTCAACAGTGTTTTAAAACTTTTTTAAATTAAATATCTAATTCCCTGGGAGGTAGGAGCCATATTCCTACCCTTAGCCTTACATCTGCTTTGAAGTATGCTGCATTATACAATGGCTGACATCTTTCCACATGTCCTCCCATTACCCCCCCTTCTCTGTAACATAAGCTCTGCCAATCGGCATTAGTGTACAGGTTCCATTAATGAAAGAGATACTAACAGAAATCGATTGTTGAAATAGATTTTTAAAGCAGATAATATCCAATGTATGCTACTGTAGGATGAAAGAATAACCAAATCTAAAACATACTGCTGAATCATGCCCTTCCCATACAGTATTATTGTGTGCACACAACCAGTGCTGGCAGCAGCAGAGGAAAAAGCTTCACCTATGACTAACACACACAAAATTACACTAATGTTATTTCTGCCTTTGCACAGCAATTGCTTCTCTTTAGGTCGGGGTAGCCCAAAGAGAGTCATGCTGGGGCCCACACTAGCACCATCCCCAACCACGTCTGCCCCCGGAACACCCAATCCCCAGGTTGGGCATCATGCTTTAGCTAATGAGTGAAAGGTCATAAAATAAATAAACAATAAATTTCTCAATGTCCCAGCATACTTAGTTAATATGGGTTTGACATTTCAATGTAACTGGAAACAAAAGTCATGTGTAAATATGGAAACACTGCCTGGTATTTAGTGCTCCCAAGTCCTACCCCACAGAGTTATGAATTTGTATCTTGCACTGACAAAGATCTAATAAGATTGAAAATGTCATGTCTGCAGGTCAAATGAATGACTCTGTGCCATAAGGGTGGAATGCATGTTAATAAGCCAGTGGTTCTGGCACATGTTTTAGCCATAAGACAAAGACGAAACTTTGATGTTGTGCCCCTTCGCTGGAAAACCTTGCGCCTCCTTTCTTAAATTTTGTGGGCATTGCTATTTCTATATAGCAGGAGGCTGCAAAGTACCTGTTGTAGCCTCATGTTGAGTAGTTGTTGTAAGAAGGCCTATTTTGTTATCCATTCAACATTACAGTGATTCATCGGTCGATCTGACAAGAACCTAATTGGTCATTATGAATGGAGCAGCAGTTTTACCTGGCAACGTTCCTACATTTCCTGGCGATGTCATATAGTTTGCGATAGATAATACAGGCGCAATTTCAGTTGCAACATTACTGAGCATTGCGGTTGTTGAAGGCACGAGCACATCAGGAGGCCATTTTGCATAAGTATGGCCAGCTTAATACTGGCTACAATATGGCCTATTAAAACAGGCCATGCTATTTGTTTCCCTTCAGTTTAGCAAACTCTAGCCAGCCTGAACAAATCACCACTGAGATACTGGCAAAAAATAAGTCACCTAATATCAGCATAAGGGAAACTACCAGGGGAGCCTGTCAGCTTTCCCTACCTCCAACCAATACAGCTCCCCTCCAGGTGATCCCTTGATAGCAAATGAAGCAGGAGGGAGCCATACAATTTTGCTGGAGGCCCATAATTTCTAGATACACATCTGATATTATTTCACCCTGGAGCAGAATTAACATACCAGGGATTCCTCCCGCCCATGTCTAAATAGAAATTCTGACCAATGCCTTAGCAGGGAAAGGTGTATTCTACCAAAGCTCTCATGGCACTAAGTCTTACCGTAGGCCGGACCCATTTCACTCCATAGGTTTTTGACGAGTTTGGCCCAAGCTCCTTAAATCCCAGAGAATAGGCAGAGGGTGGGAAAGTGTCATCTTTAAAAAGAGTTCCATTTTGCAAACACTCTTGGCGAAGTTGGTCATAATCTTGTCCAGGAATTTTATCGCATTCTCGTGTTTCCCTATTCCCAGCTCATAGTCTCGTTCTCTTTTAACTGTGCAGATATCCCTGTAGCACTAAACTGCACAATGACTTCCTCAGTCATTTTGATTGGGCAAGGTGAACTGGGTTTGGTTCCCAGGGAGGTTCAAAAATGGACAAGCTAAAAGAAATAAATAGATTAAATCAAATTTGCTGTGTGGTGCATTACCATGCACAGTGGGGCACAGTTAACACCCAATTTCCATTTTAACGAGCGGAATATAGTGCAGTGCTGTAGGTTGGCATAATGAAGTGAACCTGACTTTGGCCAGCCATTCCCAATGGCAATACTGTACTTTTTGGTGTTTTTAGTGGTTTTTGGTTATGCCTTGTATGTCAGGGACATCAAACTTGCATCCTCCAGATGTTTTAAAACACAACTCCCAGCATTCCCTGTCCTTACCCTACATTGTGCTTCTAGTGTGCATGCTAAGCACTCCATTCAGGAACTGAATAATATGGAAAGAAAACAGGCTATAGTATTTCACAACTTGTGCAATTACATTGAGAGGTGTGCTGCTACAGGACATTGAGTTGTATGTAAAGTCTATGTACAGGGATTTTTTAAAATGGGGACAAAACAATCTTAGACATCTTTACCCACCCCATCCTGTAAAACGGTTCACTCAGGACCCTATAAAAACAGTGTGAGGACCAGCCCATTAATGATCCAGACGGGGACAGTTACCCAATGTCGATTCCCACACACCCAGACTAACCCCGGCCTTACTAATATGGGAAGAAAAACCGGGTGTTCCGCAAATGTACAGGCTGTGGGGTTGTGGAAGTTCGGACTCTACATCCCACAAACCATAGTAACCAACCTACTTAGATCTGTGGGTGTCGGGGATCCAGTTCTCGCTCCCCCTGCAGTCTCTAAATGGATCAGTCCTCCCCTTCTGGGCTGCAGATTAGGATTCCTCTGCAGTCTCCTCCCCATTCGGCACAGAACTGTCAGATCCTCCCCTGCCAGACCCTCCTGAACCTCCCTCCCTGCTCTCTAATAGTTGTTAGTCTCCCTATTATACCTATATAGTGTATAACAAATAACACTTTCCCTTTATTATATACAGCACTTGATCACCACTAAACGTCTTTATTATATACAGCACTCTGATCACCACTAAACTTGTCTTTATTATATACAGCACTCTGATCACCACTAAACTGTGTCTTATTAATACAGACTCTGATCACCACTAAACTCTTTATTATATACAGCACTCTGATCACTAAACTCTCTTTATTATATACAGCACCTGATCACCACTAAATGGTGTCTTTATTATATTCAGCATTTTGATCACCACTAAACGTGTCTTATTATATACAGCACTCTGATCACCACTAACTCTCTTTATTATATACAGTGCTCTGATCACCACTAAACGTGTCTTTATTATATTCAGCATCTGCTCACCACTAAACGTCTTTATTATATACAGCACTCTGATCACTACTAAACTCTTTATTTATACAGCACTTGATCACCAATAAATGGTTCTTTATTATATCAGCACTCTGATCACCACTAAACTGTATTAATTACAGCACTCTGATCACCACTAAACTATGTCTTATTATATACAGCACTTGATCACCACTAAACAGTGTCTTTATTATATACAGCACTCTGATCACCACTAAACTGTGTCTTTATTATATACAGCACTCTGATCACCACTAAACTAGTCTTTATTATATTCAACACTCTGATCACACTAAACTGTGTCTTTATATATACAGCACTTGATCACCACTAAACTCTCTTTATTGTATACAGCACTCTGATCACTAAACTCTCTTATTATATACAGCACTCTGATCACCACTAAACGGTTGTCTTTATTATATTCAGCATTTGATCAACACTAAAATGTCTTTATTATATACAGCAACTCTGATCACCCCTAAACTTCTTTTATTATACACAGCGCTCTGATCACACTAAAACGGTGTCTTTATTTATTCAGCACTTGCTCACCACTAAACTGTCTATTATATACAGCACTCTGATCACTACTAAACTCTCTTATTATATACAGCACTCTGATCACCCACTAAATGGTGTCTTTATTATATTCAGCACTCTGATCACCACTAAACTGTATTATATACAGCACTCTGATCACCACATAAACTATGTCTTATTATATACAGCACTCTGATCACCACTAAACATGTCTTCATTAATTCAGATTCTCATCACCACTAAACTGTCTTATTATATACAGCACTCTGATCAACACTAAACTCTCTTATTATATACAGCGCTCTGATCACACTAAACGGTGTCTTTATTATATTCAGCACTCTGCTCACCATAAACTGTCTTTATTATTAACAGCAATCTGATCACTACTAAACTCTCTATTATATACAGCACTCTCGATCACACCTAAATGGTGTCTTTAATATTCAGCACTCTGATCACCACTAAAATGTATTATATACAGCACTCTGATCACCACTAAACTAGTCTTTATATATACAGCACTCTGATCACCACTAAACAGTGTCTTATTATATACAGCACTCTGATCACCACTAAAAACTGTGTCTTTATTATATACAGCACTCTGATCACCACTAAACATGTCTTTATTATATTCAAACACTCTGATCACCCCTAAACTGGTTTTATTATATACAGCACTCTGATCAACTAAAACTCTCTTATATATACAGCATCTGATCACTAAACTCTCTTTATTAATACAGCACTCTGATCACCATAAACGGTTTCTTTATATCAGATTCTGATCACCACTAAAATGTCTTTATTATATACAGCACTCTGATAACCACTAAATCTCTTTATTATATACAGCGCTCTGATCACCACTAAAACGGTGTCTTTATATATTCAGCACTCGCTCACCACAAACTGTCTTTATTATATACAGCACTTGATCACTACAAATCTCTTTATTATATACCACTCTGACACCACTAAATGCTGTCTTTATTATATTCAGCACTCTGATCACCACAAAACGTATTATATACAGCACTCTGATCACCACTAAACTATGTCTTATATATACAGCACTCGATCACACTAAACAGTGTCTTTATTATATCAGCATTCTCATCACCACTAAACTGTCTTTATTATAACAGCACTCTGATACCCACTAACTATGTCTTTATTATATTCAGCATTCTCATCACCACTAAACTGTGTCTTTATTATATTCAGCATTCTGATCGCCACTAAATTGGCTTATTATATACAGCACTCTGATCACTAAACTCTCTTTATTATATACAGCACTCTGATCACCAATAAACATGTCTTATTATATTCAGCATTCTGATCACCACTAAACTGTATTATATACAGCACTCTGATCACCACTAAACTATGTCTTTATTATATACAGCACTCTGATCACCACTAAACAGTGTCTTTATATAACAGCACTTGATCACCACTAAACGGTGTCTTATTATATACAGCATTCTGATCACCACTAAAACGGTGTCTTTATTATATTCAGCACTCTGATCACCACTAAACGTCTTTTATTATATACAGCACTATGATCAACACCTAAACTCTCTTTATTATATACAGCACTTGATCACCACTAAACGTGTCTTTATTATATACAGCATTCTGATCACCACTAAAACGGTGTCTTTATTATATTACAGCATTGATCACCACTAAACTGTCTTATTTATATACAAACACTTTGATCACCACTTAACTTTGTCTTTTATATCAGCACTCTGATCACCACCTACTATGGCTTTATTATATACAGCACTCTGATCACCACTAACATTGTCTTTATTATATACCGCATTGATCACCACTAAACTAGTCTTATTATATACAGCACTCTGATCAAAACTAAACTATGTCTTTATATATACAGCACTCTGATCACCACTAAACGTCTTTATTATTATACAGCACTCTGATCACCACTAAACTGTCTTTTATTATACAGCACTCTGATCAACTAAACTATGTATTATATACAGCACTTGATCACCACTAAAACATATCTGTTATATTTAGAGCACTCTGATCACCACCTACCGTATGTCTTTATTATATACAGCACCATAATCCACCACCTATGTCTTTATTATATACAGCACTCTGATCACACTAAATTATGTCTTTATTTATAGAGCACTCTGATCCCACTAAAACTATGTCTTTTAGTGGTGATCAGAGCGCTGTATATAATAAAGAGAGTTTAGTGGTGATCAGAGTGCTGTATATAATAAAGACAGTTTAGTGGTGATGAGAATGCTGAATATAATGAAGACACTGTTTAGTGGTGATCAGAGTGCTGTATATAATAAAGACATATTATATACAGCACTCTGATCACCACTAAACAGTGTCTTTATTATATTCAGCATTCTCATCACCACTAAACTGTCTTTATTATATACAGCACTCTGATCACCACTTAACTATGTCTTTATTATATTCAGCATTCTCATCACCACTAAACTGTGTCTTTATTATATTCAGCATTCTGATCGCCACTAAATTGTCTTTATTATATACAGCACTCTGATCACTAAACTCTCTTTATTATATGAAGGCAAATATCTACTCACTCAAAGCACCAGTTTACCAGGGTCACTATTGCAAAAAGGAATGTTACTTATCCAGCTTTTCTACCTCTGCATGATTCTTGATTAGACCTGTCCAGTCTATTAACACACATGACTGTATGCAAAACATTGTTTTTTCAGCAGAGACAAAGGTGTGGTGTGTGTGTGTGTGCAGGGGGTTGGATAACATGTATAATAAAAGGAGATGTTTTTATGATACACTGATGGCTGCAGTGATAAATAAAAAGCATTTTCTGGGAGGTGCAGATCCTGAGTCAGTATTATTTTGGTTACTCGTCATTAAGGTCAATGCAACCATTTCTATTAAATGTTAGAAAAGCAATGGATAGCAGTTGCATGATTCTTCAGAGTGAATTACATGCTAGGAGCAATATTCTGTTCATAGCTTTATATAACCTGCCACTTGCTGGTATGGAAGGCCAGGGAGCAGACTCCTATTGTACAGACAAATATCAGGGCAAATAGCAACAGCTACAGAGACATCATCAGATGTCGACTTTACATGTTATTTAGAGACGTGTAATTAGACCCATACAATTTTACAAGTGTGTTATGGCCTTGATTGTGAGCCAGAAGAGGTTAGAGCAGGTGACGAGGCACAAGGAAGGGGCAATCAGTTTTTAAGACCCATTCCACAGTGGTTACATCCATGTAGATCTTTTCCCAGCAGCAGCAACATAATCAAAGTAACACTCAACAGTGTTTTAAAACTTTTTTAAATTAAATATCTAATTCCCTGGGAGGTAGGAGCCATATTCCTACCCTTAGCCTTACATCTGCTTTGAAGTATGCTGCATTATACAATGGCTGACATCTTTCCACATGTCCTCCCATTACCCCCCCTTCTCTGTAACATAAGCTCTGCCAATCGGCATTAGTGTACAGGTTCCATTAATGAAAGAGATACTAACAGAAATCGATTGTTGAAATAGATTTTTAAAGCAGAAAATATCCAATGTATGCTACTGTAGGATGAAAGAATAACCAAATCTAAAACATACTGCTGAATCATGCCCTTCCCATACAGTATTATTGTGTGCACACAACCAGTGCTGGCAGCAGCAGAGGAAAAAGCTTCACCTATGACTAACACACACAAAATTACACTAATGTTATTTCTGCCTTTGCACAGCAATTGCTTCTCTTTAGGTCGGGGTAGCCCAAAGAGAGTCATGCTGGGGCCCACATAGCACCATCCCCAATCCACGTCTGCCCCCGGAACACCCAATCCCCAGGTTGGGCATCACATGCTTTAGCTAATGAGTGAAAGGTCATAAAATAAATAAACAATAAATTTCTCAATGTCCCAGCATACTTAGTTAATATGGGTTTGACATTTCAATGTAACTGGAAACAAAAGTCATGTGTAAATATGGAAACACTGCCTGGTATTTAGTGCTCCCAAGTCCTACCCCACAGAGTTATGAATTTGTATCTTGCACTGACAAAGATCTAATAAGATTGAAAATGTCATGTCTGCAGGTCAAATGAATGACTCTGTGCCATAAGGGTGGAATGCATGTTAATAAGCCAGTGGTTCTGGCACATGTTTTAGCCATAAGACAAAGACGAAACTTTGATGTTGTGCCCCTTTCGCTGGAAAACCTTGCGCCTCCTTTCTTAAATTTTGTGGGCATTGCTATTTCTATATAGCAGGAGGCTGCAAAGTACCTGTTGTAGCCTCATGTTGAGTAGTTGTTGTAAGAAGGCCTATTTTGTTATCCATTCAACATTACAGTGATTCATCGGTCGATCTGACAAGAACCTAATTGGTCATTATGAATGGAGCAGCAGTTTTACCTGGCAACGTTCCTACATTTCCTGGCGATGTCATATAGTTTGCGATAGATAATACAGGCGCAATTTCAGTTGCAACATTACTGAGCATTGCGGTTGTTGAAGGCACGAGCACATCAGGAGGCCATTTTGCATAAGTATGGCCAGCTTAATACTGGCTACAATATGGCCTATTAAAACAGGCCATGCTATTTGTTTCCCTTCAGTTTAGCAAACTCTAGCCAGCCTGAACAAATCACCACTGAGATACTGGCAAAAATAAGTCACCTAATATCAGCATAAGGGAAACTACCAGGGGAGCCTGTCAGCTTTCCCTACCTCCAACCAATACAGCTCCCCTCCAGGTGATCCCTTGATAGCAAATGAAGCAGGAGGGGAGCCATACAATTTTGCTGGAGGCCCATATATTTCTAGATACACATCTGATTATTATTTCACCCTGGAGCAGAATTAACATACCAGGGATTCCTCCCGCCCATGTCTAAATAGAAATTCTGACCAATGCCTTAGCAGGGAAAGGTGTATTCTACCAAAGCTCTCATGGCACTAAGTCTTACCGTAGGCCGGACCCATTTCACTCCATAGGTTTTTGACGAGTTTGGCCCAAGCTCCTTAAATCCCAGAGAATAGGCAGAGGGTGGGAAAGTGTCATCTTTAAAAAGAGTTCCATTTTGCAAACACTCTTGGCGAAGTTGGTCATAATCTTGTCCAGGAATTTTATCGCATTCTCGTGTTTCCCTATTCCCAGCTCATAGTCTCGTTCTCTTTTGAACTGTGCAGATATCCCTGTAGCACTAAACTGCACAATGACTTCCTCAGTCATTTTGATTGGGCAAGGTGGAACTGGGTTTGGTTCCCAGGGAGGTTCAAAAATGGACAAGCTAAAAGAAATAAATAGATTAAATCAAATTTGCTGTGTGGTGCATTACCATGCACAGTGGGGCACAGTTAAACCCAATTTCCATTTTAACGAGCGGAATATAGTGCAGTGCTGTAGGTTGGCATAATGAAGTGAACCTGACTTTGGCCAGCCATTCCCAATGGCAATACTGTACTTTTTGGTGTTTTAGTGGTTTTTGGTTATGCCTTGTATGTCAGGGACATCAAACTTGCATCCCTCCAGATGTTTTAAAACACAACTCCCAGCATTCCCTGTCCTTACCCTACATTGTGCTTCTAGTGTGCATGCTAAGCACTCCATTCAGGAACTGAATAATATGGAAAGAAAACAGGCTATAGTATTTCACAACTTGTGCAATTACATTGAGAGGTGTGCTGCTACAGGACATTGAGTTGTATGTAAAGTCTATGTACAGGGATTTTTTAAAAATGGGGACAAAACAATCTTAGACATCTTTACCCACCCCATCCTGTAAAACGGTTCACTCAGGACCCTATAAAAACAGTGTGAGGACCAGCCCATTAATGATCCAGACGGGGACAGTTACCCCAATGTCCGATTCCCACACACCCAGACTAACCCCGGCCTTACTAATATGGGAAGAAAAACCGGGTGTTCCGCAAATGTACAGGCTGTGGGGTTGTGGAAGTTCGGACTCTACATCCCACAAACACATAGTAACCAACCTACTTAGATCTGTGGGTGTCGGGGATCCAGTTCTCGCTCCCCCTGCAGTCTCTAAATGGATCAGTCCTCCCCTTCTGGGCTGCAGATTAGGATTCCTCTGCAGTCTCCTCCCCATTCGGCACAGAACTGTCAGATCCTCCCCTGCCAGACCCTCCCTGAACCTCCCTCCCTGCTCTCTAATAGTTGTTAGTCTCCCTATTATACCATATAGTGTATAACAAATAACACTTTCCCTTTATTATATACAGCACTCTGATCACCACTAAACGTCTTTATTA
Organism: Hymenochirus boettgeri; assembly: GCA_019447015.1. Classification (NCBI taxonomy): domain Eukaryota; kingdom Metazoa; phylum Chordata; class Amphibia; order Anura; family Pipidae; genus Hymenochirus; species Hymenochirus boettgeri. The sequence goes on from CM033472.1 coordinate 51,589,353, forward strand.
TATACAGCACTCTGATCACCACTAAACGTGTCTTTATTATATACAGCACTCTGATCACCACTAAACTGTGTCTTATTAATACAGACTCTGATCACCACTAAACTCTTTATTATATACAGCACTCTGATCACTAAACTCTCTTTATTATATACAGCACCTGATCACCACTAAATGGTGTCTTTATTATATTCAGCATTTGATCACCACTAAACGTTCTTATTATATACAGCACTCTGATCACCACTAAACTCTCTTTATTATATACAGTGCTCTGATCACCACTAAACGTGTCTTTATTATATTCAGCATCTGCTCACCACTAAACTGTCTTTATTATATACAGCACTTGATCACTACTAAACTCTTTATTTATACAGCACTCTGATCACCAATAAATGGGTGTCTTTATTATATTCAGCACTCTGATCACCACTAAACTGTATTAATACAGCACTCTGATCACCACTAAACTATGTCTTATTATATACAGCACTTGATCACCACTAAACAGTGTCTTTATTATATACAGCACTCTGATCACCACTAAACTGTGTCTTTATTATATACAGCACTCTGATCACCATAAACTAGTCTTTATTATATTCAACACTCTGATCACCACTAAACTGTGTCTTTATATATACAGCACTTGATCACCACTAACTCTCTTTATTGTATACAGCACTCTGATCACTAAACTCTCTTATTATATACAGCACTCTGATCACCACTAAACGGTGTCTTTATTATATTCAGCATTCTGATCACACACTAAAATGTCTTTATTATATACAGCACATCTGATCACCGCTAAACTTCTTTTATTATACAAGCGCTCTGATCACACTAAACGGTGTCTTTATTTATTCAGCACTTGCTCACCACTAAACTGTCTTATTATATACAGCACTCTGATCACTACTAAACTCTCTTTATTATATACAGCACTCTGATCACCCACTAAATGGTGTCTTTATTATATTCAGCACTCTGATCACCACTAAACTGTATTATATACAGCACTCTGATCACCAATAAACTATGTCTTATTATATACAGCACTCTGATCACCACTAAACAGTGTCTTCATTAATTCAGCATTCTCATCACCACTAAACTGTCTTATTATATACAGCACTCTGATCAACACTAAACTCTCTTATTATATACAGCGCTCTGATCACACTAAACGGTGTCTTTATTATATTCAGCACTCTGCTCACCATAAACTGTCTTTATTATTAACAGCAATCTGACACTACTAAACTCTCTATTATATACAGCACTCTGATCACACCTAAATGGTGTCTTTAATATTCAGCACTCTGATCACCACTAAAATGTATTATATACAGCACTCTGATCACCACTAAACTATGTCTTTATATATACAGCACTGATCACCACTAAACAGTGTCTTATTATATACAGCACTCTGATCACCACTAAACTGTGTCTTTATTATATACAGCACTCTGATCACCACTAAACTATGTCTTTATTATATTCAACACTCTGATCACCCCTAAACTGTGTTTTATTATATACAGCACTCTGATCACACTAAAACTCTCTTATTATACAGCACTCTGATCACTAAACTCTCTTTATTAATACAGCACTCTGATCACCATAAACGGTTTGCTTTATATCAGCATTCTGATCACCACTAAATGTCTTTATTATATACAGCACTCTGATAACCACTAAATCTCTTTATTATATACAGCGCTCTGATCACCACTAAACGGTGTCTTTATATATTAGCACTCGCTCACCACTAAACTGTCTTTATTATATACAGCACTTGATCACTACTAAACTCTCTTTATTATATACCACTCTGATCACCACTAAATGCTGTCTTTATTATATCAGCACTCTGATCACCACAAACGTATTATATACAGCACTCTGATCACCACTAAACTATGTCTTATTATATACAGCACTCGATCACACTAAACAGTGTCTTTATTATATCAGCATTCTCATCACCACTAAACTGTCTTATTATAACAGCACTCTGATACCCACTAACTATGTCTTATTATATTCAGCATTCTCATCACCACTAAACTGTGTCTTTATATATTCAGCATTCTGATCGCCACTAAATTGCTTATTATATACAGCACTCTGATCACTAAACTCTCTTTATTATATACAGCACTCTGATCACCAATAAACATGTCTTTATTATATTCAGCATTCTGATCACCACTAAACTGTATTATATACAGCACTCTGATCACCACTAAACTATGTCTTTATTATATACAGCACTCTGATCACCACTAAACAGTGTCTTTATATAACAGCACTCTGATCACCACTAAACGGTGTCTTATTATATACAGCATTCTGATCACCACTAAACGGTGTCTTTATTATATTCAGCACTCTGATCACCACTAAACTGTCTTTATTATATACAGCACTTGATCAACACTAAACTCCTTTATTATATACAGCACTTGATCACCACTAAACGGTGTCTTTATTATATACAGCATTCTGATCACCACTAAAACGGTGTCTTTATTATATTACAAGCACTATGATCACCACTAAACTGTCTTATTTATATACAACACTTTGATCACCACTTAACTTTGTCTTATTATATCAGCACTCTGATCACCACTCTACTATGTCTTTATTATATACAGCACTCTGATCACCACTAACATTGTCTTATTATATACGCATTGATCACCACTAAACTATGTCTTATTATATACAGCACTCTGATCAAAACTAAACTATGTCTTTATATATACAGCACTCTGATCACCACTAAACGTCTTTATTATTATACAGCACTCTGATCACCACTAAACTGTCTTTTATTATTACAGCACTCTGATCACACTAAAACTATGTATTATATACAGCACTCTGATCACCACTAAACTATATCTGTTATATTTAGAGCACTTGATCACCACCTACCGTATGTCTTTATTATATACAGCACCATAATCCACCACCTATGTCTTTATTATATACAGCACTCTGATCACCACTAAATTATGTCTTTATTATAGAGCACTCTGATCCCCACTAAAACTATGTCTTATTATATACAGCACACTGATCACACACTAACTATGTCTTATATACAGCACTCTGATCACCACTAAACTATGTCTTTATTATATACAGCACTCTGATCACCACTTAACTATGTCTTTATTATATACAGCACTGATCACCACTAAAAATATGTCTTTATTATATACAGCACTCTGATCACCACTAAACTATTGTCTTTATTATATACAGCATCCTATCACCACTAAACTATGTCTTTTTATAACAGCATTCGGATCACACCTAACTTTGTCTTATTATATACAGCACTCTGGTCACCACTAAAACTATGTCTTTATTATATACAGCACTCTGATCACCACTAAACTGTGTCTTTATTATAAACAGCACTCTGATCACCACTAAACCTGTCTTATATATCAGCACTCTGATCACCACTAACTATGTCTTTATTATATACAGCACTCTGATCACAACCTAAACTTTGTCTTTATTATATACAGCACTCTGGTCACCACTAAACTATGTTTATTAATACAGCACTCTGATCACCATAAACTATGTCTTTATTATATACAGCACTCTGATCACCACAAACTATGTCTTTATTATATACAGCACGCTGATCACCACTAAAGTGTGTCTTTATATATAGAGCACTCTGATCACCATAAACTATGTCTTTATTATATACAGCACTCTGATCACCACCTAACTTTGTTTATTATATACAGCCACTCTGTTCACCACTAAATGGTGTCTTTATTATATACAGCACTCGATCACCCACTAAACTAATGTGTGTAGTGCACTGGGAGTTTGTAGCGTCCCTCTCATTCCAATCCATGTAGCCCCCCTCACCCCCTCCTCATCTATTAGCCGTCCCTTGAACTGTACTTAGTCGGTCTAAACACTGCTGATGAGTTAAGCTGTGTCCACATGATGAGATTCTTCCTCCTGACCGACCGGTCGGCCAGGAGGAAGAATGTCTGTATGGGCGAAAATAGCCACGGCTGGAAGTTTGCCACAACCAATTATTCAGACCATAGAGGACAACACGATCGTCCGTGGTTGGACAGCGCATGCCCAAATCCCATGCAATACTTTGGACCAATACACTGAACAAATCTGTCAATCAGGCTCAGGTCAGCCAGGTCATAGGACAGTCGGAACAAAAGTAGCCAATTTGGACAAATGAACGGTCAGTTAAGAAAAGTTATGCAATTTTTGGCCCAATTGACAATACACTAAACTATCGGTCGATTGGTGTGATGAACAGGGTGCAATATAAAACCCCAGACAATATCTGAAATTGCACTCCTAATCTTCAATTATTTCACCTTATTAGCATGGTCCAGCAGTATGGCAGCTCCCACATTGTTTCCCTGTCATGGGTAATCACAGGGTTAATTCATCTTAACTTGTAAGCTCTGCTTCCTTTCCCATAGCCATTCCCATTTGGTGTTAAGTTAGCTGACCTAGCAAGAGGTCTGACTTCAAAGGGGCAAGGTGTGAAGTCCTGTATATGCATACATACACAGTTACAGGCTAGTAGGCACCAGCACAGCAGGGAATCCCCTAGTAGAGAATTGAGCAGAAACCAAAGGTAATTCATATTCCTTAATAATTCAGGATGTAGAATTATTTCAGGTTTTCATAAATACCCCCAGTTTATCCAGTAATTAATTCTGCATTTATAGATACCTGATATAATGTGATAGCCCGAACCAAACTTGGGATATTATCCTTCTAGGCCTACGATCTACCAAATGTCATATTGGTTATTCTGTTGGGTAAAATTAGTCATGGACCATCATGCTATTATTTTGAATGTGACATTAATGGTTTACAGATTATGGACTAGAGGGGAATTGGACATTTAAAATTCCCTCCAAAAATAGGAACCAACCTTCGCGGGGCGAACCAAGTCCACCCCCTCTAGAGACCAGACTGCTCCCATTTCTGGCAAAGGATAAAATTGGGAGATGGGTCTCAGCTCAGAGTTCGTCATAACATCTTCAATAACATCTAGCCAACAGGAGGACCGTATTGGCTTACGCAGAAAATATTTTTTGGACTAACAAGTTCTGGACTCGGTCATGGACTTTTCAGATGCCAATTATCCTTAAGTACTCATTCTTTTACCCATTTCTTACCTGTGTGTTACCGCTTTATGTTCAGTAAATTATTTAGTTTTCTTTATATTTTTATGCGCTATTTTTGTCAACTTTTAATAAATTATATAAAATCATTTATAGGCTATTGTCCTATTCTGAGTATATCCCAAAACGAACCTGTGTCTTCGAGAAGAGTACGCTATTATAGAGAAGCATTGTTTAGGTATATAGATATACTGTTTAACTGTGTATAGAATTTAGGGGTGAATAACCAATTTTCTTACAGGTTGTTAGAAGTTGGGTGCGGATATCCCCATAGATATATGTAAACAGGTCATTCCGTTGTTTTTATCGGAATTGGTGGCAGAGAGTATATTGATATTAATTAATTGTGTAGTATATAGTTTGTTCACTAACCCCAGTGGGTCCGATCTGTTCCGTCCGCCTGTGTTTTCGGTAACGGATAGGTGGTTGGGCGTCTCGGCCCGGAGAGTTTCTGACAGATTAGGCTTAAAAATTGCATGGTGTGTATACAGCCTAATCAACCCAGGCAGACTTTGCAGTAATGCATTATAGGTAATTATTGATAATTAGTGTGTCAAGTCTACTTTATTGCCGATAGAGAAACGCTTAATGTAGTGTTTCTTTTCTGGAAACATCTGGAACCCCTCAAGAATAGCATCCGTGTGAAAGTAGCCTAAAATAGAGTCCCTCAGTGCACTGTGCATGGGGCCCCCGTTGTAATTTGCAACTGTAGTGTGTCACCCTTTAAGAGGAGTGCATAGGTGTGAGTCTTGCAATTCATGTAGTTGGGATTTATGTTCATATTTCTTATATGTATATCAATTCTGTCAATGGATCTCAGTCAGTAAAGTATTGGCACTAAATAGTTAGGAGCTGTGGGCACACTACAACGCACAGTAACGTGGATGAAAAGAACAATCCTAACAATGCCTTTCAGCACTGCAAATTTACCAATATTTCATCAGAATGCATGCGATCCCACCAAAAAACGGTGTGATCATGCGTTGTGACATCGCAGCACATACAATGTGGCCAACACAATTGCAATTGTCACTTGCTAACAGTTTGGAAATTGTGAGAGAATCGCGCCAGTGTGCTAGCCCTGAGGGCACTACACATAGGAACATCCAAGATCTTTGTGCCCTGTGTCTGAGAATTAAAGGTCCTCTATAAACACTGATTAACATAAGAGACGCTGAGCCCACATTAAACGCATCAGAATCATGCGTGCAAGCGATCCCCCAATCCTGCATTATTGGAGCGCATGGTGATTGCATGTGGCTCCATTAAGCAGATCGCAGCCCAACTGGTGTGGCACTTTTAACACATGATCGGACCATGTGTTAAAGTGGGCTGTTGGTTGGCCCGTCTGTTTTGATTGTAATAACATGTTTGCAAACTGTGCCACCACTGCTGTGTTTTAAAGATCACAATACCAACTAATTGTAATATTAGCCCAACCTTTTGTATGTCTCCCACATGAAAGTAAATATCTCTGTGTCCTCTTTAACCTTTAGTCTTTATAAAGCCAGGAACTTGAATTTCAACATTACTTTGTCTGTAAATCTACAGGGAAAAAAAGTCCTAAGGCTAACAGGTGTAGTTATCAGGGTAATAGTGTAAATCCCTAGGAAAACCTCGTAAGGGAGTATCAAACTGACAAGTAGCCACATGATTGACTGGAGAATGGATAATTATTCTTTATCTGATCCTTGCACTTATCCTTGCACTTTTTTTATTAGGGATGGGCTAGAACTGGATTACAGACAATAACATGTATGACAGCTGCATCTTTCCTGGTCCCAACATATCAGTGGTTACATTAAGGGTTGACTCCTCGCTCCAGCACAGGACAGGAAGTTTAAATGGTTCACCCCCCTCCCCCACTAGTCCTTTCCTGTCCCTCGCGCGACCAGGAGTTGCTGTACCTGGATGTGGAAATCTTTGCCCCCCCTCTGTGCATGTAGGCTGCCTCGGTCTTTTAGGCAGTTGTTTCCTTCCGCGTCAGTGCCGTTTTCGGGTACTTGTAGCAGGCCGCGTTTCCGGACGTTTGCGGTGACGTCACCGGGATTTAAATTTTTGGCGCCAAGCTGTCAGCCTCAGCTTTCCTCACTGAGACTGTTTTGTTTGCGGCTGCAGCTTTGTGCTGTATTTTGTTGGGCTGTTCTCCAGGTATTGTGCCTGTGATCAGTTGCCTGCAGTTTATTTCCTTTGCAGATTATGATGATTGCTTCTTTTTCAGTGCTGTACCATGATTTTCAGGGGGCATAGATCTAGATCCAGATCCAGGGGGTAAGGATAACTGGATTGGTATGTATAGGGGTGGGGGGTTTACTTTTACTCATTATTTCTTTTTTCTTACATCATCTCGCCCAGAGAGAGGAAAAAAGACACAAAAGCAGAAGACAGTGCAAATACTGTTCTAACCCAGCTGAATCTGGGAAAAAATTATGCAGGGTTTGCATGGATGAAGTTCGGGGCAGTTCTACTTCCAAAGAAGAAGTTCCTCGTGGGTAAAGGAGTCAATGCAAGAAATTGGGCAACAGATGGTATCTCAAGTTACTCAATCAGTCCTAGACTCATAAATCCTAATCAAGAGGCAGCTTCTTCAGGCCAGGGTCCTTTTCAAGAGAAACTCACTGAGTTGATTTAGAGTCTGATCAGTTATTGCCCACTGAGACTATACAGAATTTAATCAGGCTATGAGATCCACTCTGGTGTCAGAACCAGATGTCCTGCCTTCTACTTCAAAGGATAAGATGTTTTCGTCTCCTGTTGTCATATATCTTTGTTTGTACATCCAAATATGTCAAACTTAATTCATGCAGAATGGAATGAGCCTGACAGAAAATTAATTTATCAATAATTTTATCAACAGATACCCTATGGATGAGGAAGATGCAAAATTTTGGAATAATTCTCCCCAAATAGTGCGGCGATGTCTAGACTATCGAAATTTACTATGTACCTGTTGAAGATGGGGCCATTTTGCAGCTTCGATGGATAGAAAACAGGAATCGATCCTTAAAAAGAGCTATCTGGTAGCTGGTGCAGCTCTTAGGCCTGCTGTAGCTACAGTTGATAGGCCAAAGCAGGAATGGTGTGGCTCAGAGAAATTGAAGATGCAGTCAACAGGGAAACATATAAAGATATTGTATCCAAGCTATTAAAGGGCATGTGTACCCCCAAAACTATAATCCCCCCCAACTACGGCCCCATTATGTAGTGTGTGTAATCCTTACCTCACATCCCAGCTCCCATATGGTTTCCTGTAGCCCCCCCCAAAGTCCCCAAAACTGCCCACCAGGAGGATAGCAGAGTCCATATAGGACTCTGCCTCCTACCTGGCCTCGGGAGAAGATGGCTTGCGTACTGCAGCCCTTCTCCCCCCCTCCCTACCCCTCTCCCTCCTTCCGATTCCCTCCCCCTAGCTTTAAAAGCTTTAACTATAAGATTCCCCATGCCTGCCAGCCCCAACCGCTATATTATATGTTTATAAAGCTCCCCAAACTTTACTTACCTCTCCTCTTTCCTCCCCGTGAAGTGAGTGCCAGCACGCCGGTCCGTGATTGGCTGCCGCTCAGCCAATCACAGACGCGGCTGCCGGTCCCGCCCCTCTGCTTGCATTTTCTCGCAAGCAGAGGGCCGGGAGCGCGGCGGAGGAAAGAGGGGAGGGTAAGTAGAGTTTGGGGGGCTTCTGAACATATAAATAAAGCGGTTGGGGCTGGGTAGCCATGGGGAATCCTTCCTTTATATAAAATTATTTTCCATTTTGTGGAGATTGCATTGAGTTTTTAGACTGTACTATGTAGGTGGGGGTAGGCTAAAATAATATTATACATGGTTACAGTGTGATATGTAATGTAAAGGTTATAACATGAATTGTTTATTAATATGTACAAAATAAAGATTTATAAGTGTGTAACAGTGTGTAAATGGATATGAAATAAAAAATAAAAAAGTACTAACATACAGAATCCCCCACGATTGAATGGACTAGTCAAAATGGGAGCTATAGACACACCTCTCAAATGTATTAAATCTGCATGGAAGTTTGCTGTCATTTCCTTATTGTCCTTATTATCCATAGGTGTGCTTCTTGTAGCTGCTGTAGCACTACATCACACCTCCTGACGCAATGCATGCTTTACAGTAACATCCTTTAGCTTTGCATTGTGGTAGAGACTTACTGAGCATGTGCGAGTTAATGGCCCATCAAAAGAAAGTTAGCTTTCCCAGTAAGTGTAGATGATATCTAGCTGTATTGCATTGTGGGAGAGAACTTCACATCCTGATGCAATGTGTAGTGGGAGTGGGTGGGCGTGGCCCAAACGACATGCTTTAATCAAGACTTCCCTGAAGGCATGGTAAGTGTCTAAATCGTGTTTCTCAACCTTTTTATGTGGGGACCCCTTGAAAAAATGTTCATGTCTCGGGGACCTCTACTAAAAAATTGATTATATACAGTATCATTATTTTCTTAGTCAGTCATCAAATCATCAAAAAACCTAATCTATACAAATATAAATGATAGATCTAAAATACATCTCTATTAAACACAATGCACTCTAATTCACACCAGGGTGGAACCTTACATTAAAACACTCTATTTTCATTATCTCTCAGACATCAATACACCAAACACAGACATTATACAGAACATTGATAAATATGTAGAAAAATATATCTGCATTCATCAAAATTGTGGATCTGTACAATTTCTGTCATGTTTTGAGGACCCCCATGCAACCTTCAGGGAACCCTAGGGGTCCCGGACCCTGGTTGAGAAACACTGGTCTAAATGTATTAGTTTTTTGCTTTAGTAAACACTCTCTTCTGGGGGTGTCTCTCTCTCTCTTGTTTGTTCTCTCTTGTTTGTCTCTTTCTCTCTGTCTGTTTGTCTCTCTCTGTGTCGTCTCTTCTCTGTCTGTCTCTCTCTGTGTGTCTTGTCTGTCTGTCTCTCCTCTGTGTTCTTCTCTGTTGTCTACTCTGTGTGTTGTCTCTCTCTCTCTGTGTCTCTGTGTGTCTCTCTCTGTTGCCTGTCTGTCTCTCTCTCTGTCTGTCCTCTGTTTGTCCTCCCTCTGTATGTCTCATCCATCCTCTGTCTGGCTCCTTCTTTTGTCTTCTGTCTGTCCTCTCCTCTGTTCTGATCTATCTCTCGCGGTCTTGGATCTCTGTCTGTCTATCTGTCTTTGTAAACTATGTCTTTATTATATACAGCACTCTGATCACCACTAAACTATGTCTTTATTATATACAGCACTCTGATCATAGATGGTGGACACACCCAGCTATAAACTGTGAGCAGAGCAAAGAAATGTGAGAAGCAAGAGTGGGTATGCCGGAGGGAATCCCTGTATACACCCAAACACCACACACAAATAGAAACAAACACGCCCACAGTTCTCCCACATACTGACAGCTGCATGTGACCAATTATAACATATATTTTACTTATCTGATAAAAAAAAATGCCAGTTGCTTATCAGTTTATCTATATTCAGTTATCACACATACATAAGAAAAATTCACAGCACACAGTGTAGGGTAAACTCTATGAAGGAATAAGTTTATACCACCCTGCTTGTATGCTACATAAACAAAAAAGCTCACACATTCACGCAGTCCACGCCCTACACCACCTTTAATAAATATATAAACCACACACAGTATGCCACAATGAGGATTCTTACCCAGCGCCCCCTGACAGGATGTCCGTTCTAGTCGCACCGTCTACTATAAACTGGGGTTGGAGACAAGTTGCTGCAAAAAAATAATGAGAAGGGAACATGATTAGGCAGAGGAAGACAATCAGGAAGCCCGAGTTATACTCCCAGCAGTGGGACTAGTAAGACCACAGAGCTCATTCAATATGCAATAGAGATTAAAAACCCTTCCAGAAAACAGGCAGTAATCTGTAAATTTTTTAGAACCTTAGATAATTCACATCCATGTTTGAAAATGCAACTCTCAGCTCCCACCACTACCATAGAACAGTCTTGTCATCTGGTAGCTGGAGTAAACTGTATTGAGATAACCTGGGTATTTCGCCTGAATTGCTAGACCACTGTGTTACTTCATAGAGAGACAGTTTGAACAAATTTCTGTGATCCAACAATGCTCAATGCTACGGATTGTCTTTCTGCCCTGGGTTCTCTGAGTTCGTAATTTCAATAGGAACCCCATCTGCAAAAGGACAAATCCAGAGTTCTGGCAACACTGCTTTGTTCAATATTGTGGCAGTGCCAACCTTCCCTATAGGTAAGGACCTGACCTGAAAATCTTATCCATTAGTCCCTAAAGCCATACACTTTCGATCCATTTGTCAAATTTGATGAAAAATTGGAAGCCCGTTTCAGATTTTCCAACCAGCGCTTGACGATAATGAAAGGTGACTAAAAAAAAAGGGATCAGGTGGATATCTTCCTCTTTACTCTAGTTTCACCCTATTATCCTGTCCCATATTTAGAAGTTGTTTTACAGCGAATTTTTTAATTGGACCAAAAACAATCAAACATTTTATTGCAAAAAAAACCCCACAAAACACCAGTGTATGGCCTGGTTAACTTTGGCACAATTGTATAAATAAGTTTCTGTAGTACAATATGTAATATGTAGATGTGTTCACTATAACAGCGGGACATAGTTGAAATTCGATGGTCTTTTTTTTTTCTTCAAGACAGCGAGAGACAGCGATTTGTCCCATGCTATGTCAAATAATATCAGTAAGGGGTTTTTTACATCAATTACTGGAAAAGACATACTCATATGCAAACTGCCTTATTGCCAAAGTCACAAGGGTTTTAAATTAGGATTATAGACGTTGACTTTTGTAGGCTGTAAATAGTCGCTTGTCCTGGATCATGCATTCTTTAAAGGGAAAGTTCAGTGCAAAAACATATATTGTCAGGAAAAAAGCAGTATTTTATGACCTTAATCTGCCCAATTCAGCATTTTGTTGTGTATAATAAATGCAACCAAAAAATACTGACTTCCTGGTTGCAGGACCCCTAGTATGGTATGGTTTTGCCCTTGACCCGCGCCTGGGTGATTCAGTTGCTCAGTAGAGATATGAGCATGTGAACCATCCAACAGCAATCAGTATAAATAACGGTAGGAACATTACAAGGATGTGTGTGCATCCTGGGAAGAAGAAGGACCGTTAGAACCTGAAATGGCAGTCACTAATGTCAACAGCAGGGAACAGCAAAGTGTATGAAATCAAACTGATTTTCCAAATGGAAGAGGGAATATGTAGAATAACTAAGTATGCATTACACAAAACTAACAATTTAACACAATATTGATAATTCCCATTGAAACGTGTCCCTTTAGATGTCATGAGATTTGCATATGAGGGTTCTTTCCTGTAACTGATGTATGAAATCAATTACCTATATTATGTCTGAAACATATATAGCTTCGGGCTGAAACGCGTTGGTGGTATCCGACCGAGTTTGTTCAATAAAACTTTGATGTTAGTCCGTGGAGTGCCCAGTTTTTCTTTAGACTGTATCCACTTACCTATGTTGGCACCCAGGGCAGCTCGGGGGGACAAAAGATATCTCCCTAAACTGTAGGCTTAAACCCTTGCAGGGTGCTTCCATGTCCATTGCCCTCTGCACCCATTCCAGCTTCCATAAACAGTGATTGGCATATGTCATCAGCTAATAGTGTTTAGAATTCTATTAACAAATCAGTAAAAACAAAATTGTTTATAGGACAATGCCTAAAGGGACAGCTATGCTCTAAAAATTAACTCTTAAAAACTTAAAAGTACCTGGGGCAGGGAGGTAGGATTGATTATTTACTACTCCCAAAATCTGCCAGGTTAGTCCTTGATTTCCTGTATTGGAAGATAGTGCTGTAAGCAGAAGTAGGTTTCTTTCCTCACAGAAACAATATCAGGAGGAAGGAATTACTAATCTACCTACCTGCCCCAAGTTCTTTTTATTTAAAGAGTTAACCTTTTTTTAAAAAAAAAAAAAAAAAAAAAAAAAAAAAAACCTACACACTAAGGGCTCGTTCACACTTGGAACAGACGAAAACGCAACTTAAAACCACAGTGCGTTTAGTGACATTTTGTATCCGTTGCTAACCGTTTGTGTGTGCATGTTATTATCAGGTTTTTTTTATGCGTTCTGTTCGTTGCGTTTTAATGAGTTTTTAAATTTAAAGGGGCAGGACCAAAGAACACTTGTCACTTTCTGGGAGTGTGGGTGTTCAGGAACTTTTGGAGGATAGGTAGCAAGTAGTGTAGTGGAGAGAAATCTTGCAATTTTCTGATGATTTTGCCATTCTTCAGCATGTTTCCTATAGCCCATCTTTGCGAAAAATGGACTCAAACAAAAACACGTGAGTGGTTAACCATTGTACCATGTTACATGCATTTTTAATGGAGGGAAATGTGTGCAGCAGCACGTTTTTTAGAACAAACTAGAATAGAACACAACGATATTGTGAAATCTAGACAAATTAAAAGATGGCAACAGGTGTGCCACAGTACCATTTTAAACCAATCGTATGTGATAGGGGCACTCATGCTGCTAAAAAATAATCGTATGGAGTTTTAAATGATCAAAAATTGATCAGTCAGAGCATAGAGGGTTAAAAATATGAGCTTATTCAACAAATATCTAAAACATATACTTAATAAATCCCCAATCAAATACCAGTATAAAAACACATAGTGCACCAAAAAATACAAATACAATAAATATGATTATAACCTAGGCGGGCTGGCGAGAGATAGACGATGGAACAATGTCTTCACGGGAAGTTAAATGCAATAATAATAAAGTCAGAGTTAGATAATGGAAGCGATCCAAAATAGTATGGATCCTGTCCGGGACCTCTATCCTGTACCGACAGTGTATCATACGGTCGCTCCCAAAAAAAGTTGTTACTCTCCTCCTCCGTAGATGTAGAAGTCCAACGAAAGATTGCTCTCCGATGAAGCACACAGAATGGTCCGGCGGAAGACCGTGACTGGGGGCAGGAACGTGCAGGCTCCAGCGCTGCACTGTTCCTATCCCAAACCCAAGCACAGCTTCCACCTCCCGCTCCAGGCAAAAGGCCGAGCAGGGAACCAAGTAGGATAATCAAAAATAACCAGCACGGCTTCCCGTCTCTCCTGATGGAATCCAGCAACCAGCCTAGTTTAAAAAGCACCAAACAACCGACGCGCGTTTCGGGCCATCTTCCCCTTCTTCCGGGTTATCAGACGGTGCTGTATCCGGTTTAAATACCCACATGGGAGCTACAGGTGTGTTCGATTGGGGCAATTAAATCACTGAGTGTATCAAAAACCAATTGGCATTGAATCCAAAATACCAAACAACTATGCTCACAGTTTAACAGTGCGAATGCTAATATTGATTATATCAAATAGATCAATTGTATAAAAACTCATTAAAAGTAACACAATTCTGTGGTAACATGGCTTATCGAGACATTGTAGCAAATACAAACAGGAGACCATTTGATAAGTATTACACATGATTAAGGATGTAATGACCACATAGGGGCGAGGATTAAAGGAACATGTTAAGATTAGTTCTTCATTTACCCTCAGGGGCCCTAGAGTACATTTGTAAATCCAATCGCGTTCTTTTTTAATATCGTTATCCCAGTCTCCCCTCTGGCGGGTCTCGGGATTTTTCAATACCACATACTTTTAGGGTATTGCCTAAAAGTCTTACTAAGACTATTCGTACTTTGGCGAGAAAGAACATTGGAACATTTAGAGATATCTATCACGCCAATCTACAGAGTTCAGTAGCCCGACATTTCTCTGAGGCTCACCATAATGATCCATCCGCCCTAAAAGTTTGTGGATTGAAAAAATCCCGAGACCCGCCAGAGGGGGAGACTGGGAATAAACAGATATAAAAAAAGAAGCGATGTGGATTTACAAAATGTACTCTAGGGCCCTGAGGGGTTAAAATGAAGAACTAATCTTTAACATGTTCCTTTAAATCCTCGCCCCATGTGGTCATTACATCCTTATCATGTGTAATACTTATCAAATTGTCTCCTGTTTTTGTATTTGTACAATGTTCGATAGCCATGTTAACAAGAATTGTGTTACTTAATAATTGAGTTATTATACAATTGATCTATTTGATATAATTCAATATTAGCATTCGCACTGTTAAACTGTGAGCATAGTTGTTTGGTATTTTGGATTCAATTGCCAATTGGTTTTTGATACACTCAGTGATTTAATTGCCCAATCGAAACCACCTGTAGCTCCCATGTGGGTATTTAAAACGGGATACAGCACCGGTCTGATAACCCGGAAGAAGGGGAAAGATGGCCCCGAAACGCGCGTCGGTTGTTTGGTGCTTTTTAAACTAGGCTGGTTGCTGGATTCCATCAGGAGAGACGGGAAGCCGTGCTGGTTATTTTTGATTATCCTACTTGGTTCCCTGCTCGGCCTTTTGCCTGGAGCGGGAGGTGGAAGCTGTGCTTGGGTTTGGGATAGGAACAGTGCAGCGCTGGAGCCTGCACGAGTTGCTGCCCCAGTCACGGTCTTCCGCGGACCATTCGTGTGCTTCATCGGAGAGCATCTTCGGTGGACCACACTACGGAGTGAGGAGAGTAACAATTCGAGAGGACCGTGAAGATAGCGGCTACAGGAGAGAGGTCCCGGACAGGACCATACTATTGGTGAGATCGCCCCATCTAACTCGACTTTATATTATTGCATTTAACTTACCGTGAAGACATTGTTCCATCGTCTATCTCTCGCCAGCCCGCTAGGTTATAATCATATTTATGTGTATTTGTATTTTTGGTGCACTATGTGTTTTATACTGGTATTGATTGGGGATTTATTAAGTATATGTTTTAGATATTTGTTGAATAAAGCTCATATTTAACCCTCTATGCTCTGACTGATCAATTTTGATCATTTAAAACTCCATACGATTGATTATTTATTTAGCAGCATGGTCGTGCCCTATCACATACGATTGGGTTTAAAATGGTACTGTGGCACAACCTGTTGCCTCTTTTAATTTGTCATATTATATACCATTGTTAGCACCGATACTATTTGTATCTAGCTGCATCTCATTTACCATATCTGAGTATCATTTATCTACGTTTTGAAATTGTGAAATCTTATGGGTTTACGGTCTGTCAATTTTTTTTTAAAAGCGCCAGTGTACTTTTGAAAAAGTATCTTCAATATGTTAATAAGAGTACTGTGATACTACTTCTAGGAAATATCTAAGGTTTCTATCACACTAAGATATAAGATTATGGCAACCTGTATAAAGTAAATCTAAAACAAAAAACAATAATATTAATGATTGCTTTTTTATATTATATATATAAAACACTAGCAAAAGTGTGCCATTGGTGCACAGTGGAAATTAGGTGTGTATGTTTTGCTATGTGTAGTTGCAGTGCTCACAGGAACCATCAGGAAACAATCCAGGGGGCAATAATAAAATTAGCTGAAGGTCCTAAAAAAAACAAATTAATCGCATCATATTAAATGAACAAAACACACATATCCTCCCTTACCTATACTACCTGCCAGCTAGAATATAGAGGGTCTACCATATATACTCGAGTATAAACCGACCCGAGTATAAACAGATGGTACCATTTTTACCTGAAAAAAGGAGTAAAAAGTAAAAACATTGACTGGGCGTTCCTATAACACCTCTTAGCCACTATCAATCACGCCCTTAACACTTGGCTGTGATTTACTAATTGGGATTTTCCAGGTGGTACATAATTGCCACAGATTCTTGTACAAGTCATTCTGAATGAGAAGCCAGTCGGATGACTATCGAAACGTCTTCAAGAACTAAACTTAAGTCCAGTTGATTAATGAATACAAAGAAAGCCCATACATATATCCGATTTTACTTTCCGACCGAGTGCTCTGCAACATTAGACCGATCCTGCAAGAACCACCTGTCTGTGGCATAGAAGAAGGGGAAAGGTGGTTCTGGCAAGATCAAACTAAAATTGCATGAGTGGTTGGTTGGATAAGTAAAATCGGATATATGTATAGCCACCGTAAATCCTATACAGTATCCTGATAACATGCAAGGTTCATATTTATTAGTATTTACCACAACAAGTTTAACTAACCTAGGGGTTAGGATTTGGGAGCACAGGTTACTGTGATGAATATACATGTTAGGGAGAGGTGTGGATAGAGGAGCTAAAAAGCACCACACAGAGTATAAAATGAATAAAGAGGCTTCTTATAACAGAAGGTACCTCATAGAATCATGTTATATAATAGCATTGCCTTAATAATCTAACATATAAACACATATTTCTCACTTAAAGAAAATGGGTGGCGACATGCAAAGTATCTTATTTATTGCCTGTGGCAAAGGCATGTGTCTAGAATTAATACAGCTAATGGTATAGAGCAGGGTGTGACCTTTTACGTGTTTGAAAACCACAATCCAGCATTCTCTGTTTGCAGTAAGTTTTTCTTAATATCTGTAGCTAAGGCATCTGTCTAGGGAGTTGCTAACTGAGGACTAGGAAGCAAAAATAGGGTCAGGTTAGACTTATATATTTCCGATTTTAAACTATTACCGTTTGGGAGGGATTTACCTGTATGTAAGTTTTCAATTTGGGGCTGGACTTGCCCTTTAATGAACTTTTCACAAGTTTAAACTACAACTCCCAGCATCCCTAACTGCACAGAATTCTGGAAAACTTAGTTTTCAACATCCTGCAATAAAGACATTTTCCTGACTACAGACATTAAAAGCCACGGTCATGCTTTAGCGCTTCCTACCCAAGGGTTTGAACATACAAGTGATTCATCTGCCCTTCCTTTACATCCATAGCTATTAGACTATTGGATAGGGAAGCATTATATGGGTTGATTGGTTGGCGCAACGTTAATGCCTGCTTTGCGGCGGCAGCGCGAGCACCAGAAGAGGCACTCGTGTGGCCGTTTCAAAGTAATTTACCAGAGGTTGCTCTTACACGTAAGTATTAAACACCAACTAATAGCTGGCGATAAATACTTATGTGCGGGTGAGATTCACCCAAATCGCACAGCCTCTGGTAAATCCCGTACGGGAGATTTGCCCAGAGAGCTTGTGCCTCTGGGTGAATCTCCCTGATAGAGTCCAAACTTTACCATATTTGCACTCACTTCAAATACCACCTACCTGGCAGTTATAATCTATAAAGTCTAAAGGTTTGTGCACACATGCAATAGCCGGTGCCGACGCATGACTGTGTGTGAACAGCCGTTTTTAGATTATATTCGTGCCGTGTATTCGAAAGAACAGCCATTTTAGCCACTAAAGTGTCCATACATGGCACGATTATCGGCCGTTCGTAAGCATCCTGCGTCACAGCACCCGCGATCGCATGTGTGTACGAACTTAAGGCTGGGTTCACCAGTAACAAAACAATAGTGCCACGGATTAGTTGGCTGGAAATATGTGATGGTGTGGGGCGGCCAGCCGCGACCGAGTTCGGTCGTCCGTATAGACAAATGGGTCAGTTAGTAAATCACCCGCAATCATGCAGTTCCTATGGGACCACATGATCAGTCTGTCACATGCGCTGCTGGCTGCAGCCACATGTTACTGTGACCAACAGTCATCTGTCCTGGCAGGGCTCTACACAAAGCAGATGCTCAGTTGGGACACATGTATCATATGTATCCAGACAAAATGGTATTAACCTGCAAATCTGAACACACATCCAGGCAATCCTGCCACAATGTGCAATTCAATCGAACAGCTCCATTGGACATCCTGAGACCCTATACAGGATCCAGAATAACATGATAGGTTCATACTTTGGTAATTACCACAGCAAGTTCCAGATTACAGTCACTATGAGGTTAGGAAACACAGGATTCTGATTAGCTTGTCAAGTTATGGAGAGGTTTGGATAAAGGAGCTAAAAGCTCCCCACAGGGTATAAAAATGAAGTAGAGCCTTCTATAACTGAAGGTACCTGACTCATGTTTAATATATTAATATTGGGGTAAAAACTGCCCACTTCTTAAGAATGCTGGGTAGTTTCAGAGACATGCAAGTCATTTAATCATAAACAGACACTTCCTGTCTAGCAAACAGAAACTGGATTGTCTCATTACTTTCTAGGAGAGGGGGAGGGGAGTGAGTAATGTGAGAGTCTGAAGAATTTTAACTGGCACATAAACAGCACATAACTGGGTGTAAGTACAGGAACTTCCTTACACTTCGTGTCTTTTCATGGACAGTGCCTAAGAGAATGTTTGATGTAACAGTGTAAGATCAGAACCTCTCATTGGATGTTAGTAAAATTCCCACTTTCTTTAGTGTCTACATGGAGACCCTGTAGAAATCCTGGAGGTGTGTCTAACCTATTATTTGAGTTTTCCATTCAAACTTAGGTGTGTCCAGTAAAGTAAGTTTAGTTTATTAATTGTATATAAATTGTTTGTAATTCAGTAGTAGGTAGGTAGTACTAAAACTAATTATTATATAAGGGAAATATGCTTGTGAAGGTTCTCATTCATCCAGGCCATGGTATATCTGGAGTATTCAATTAGATCAACTGGACTTGAAGTTTAGTTCTGAAGGCGTTTCGCTAGTCATCCGACTGGCTTTCTCAATTCAGAATGACTTGTACAAGAATCTGTGGCAATTATGTACCCTGGAAAATCCCAATTAGCATATCACAGCCAAGTGTTAAGGGCGTGATTGGATAGTGGCTAAGAGGTGTTATAGGAACGCCCAGAGTAAGGTGTCAAAACAGCATTGTACATGGCAGACGATGGTGTCGAACCCCCCCCACCTCTATTAGGCTTGGTTTCTTTATTTCACATAAATGGCCTCCTTAACACCTCTCTTGAACAGTCACGTTCCTTTGCCAATATGTTAACATTACAATCTTCAAGGTATGTCTTATCCTTAAGATGCAGGTACACGGCTGAGTCCTGACCGAGGAATTGGCTCTTCTGTGCTGGGCCATACGTGTGATGCAGTGTGTTTGGTCTCCCCCACATACAAATCAGAGGCATTCTTCACTGCACTGCACTGCGTATATGATGTTGCTTTTCTTGTGTTTCGGTATTGGGTCTTTGGATTGTACAATTGCTGCCTCAGCTCGGTTTAAAGCAGGACAGGGATACGGTGTTTTTGAAAACTCTTTCTTAGTTTCTCAGAGACCCCTGCTACATATGGGATGACCATGTTCTTTCTCCTGTCTTGCTTTTCACCTTCAATGTTGGTATTCGTGTTGCGACAGTGGTACTTAACACCTCAGACTACCATGATAAGGTGACCATGCTCCTGGCCGATAACACATATAAGCCTTTAACAAGGGATCCCACCAGCCGGTACAAGAAAAGCGTCATAGACTTACTACAACAGCTGCAAAAGGATAAAGCCATGATCGAGCAATGTATCATCGCCTCTACCCTGGTGAGGCACATCCATGCATATATGGACTCCCAAAGATACATAAGGAAGGGGCACCACTAAGACCTATAGTCAGCAGCATCAACTCTGTAACATACAAGGTGGCAATATACCCAGATACTACAAATATAAAAGGCTGGCCAGCCAAACATAGATAAATATCAATTTATAGCTAAAACATCAATATCAATAAAAAGGAGTCTAGAAGGACTCACACCTCTATAAATCCAGCATGTGGAGAAAATTTCATGCAAACAAAATATAATATATATAGATATTCCACAGATTAGATAATACTTAAGATATTCTAGAAACAATATTCTATGAATAAAAAATATATATATTTCTTAGTTGAAATCCAGCCTCCTAGTAGTAATATTCCACACTGAGGAGCCAAAAAGTTATAATGTAGCGTGATCAAGAAGTGAATATGGATACGTGTGAAGTTATAACTTAGCGATATCACAGTGGTAAATATCAACTTGTTGATGCATCGCCGTATAGATAGACATTCATGGACTTTTACAACCGGTGTATGGAAAGTAACTCCCACAATCCCCCAGACCAAAAAGAACTATAGACCGTGACCGTAGCACGGTAGCACTATTAGGGTAGAAACTCCAAATTCCGATAAACATACAGATAGTTCCACAGCAACTAGATAGCAACTGCCTTTTGAAGCTCTTGTACCACGTGTGTTTCTGAAGTACCAAATGTACTGAAACCGGGAGTTTTTTAGTTGTAACCCACAGCAGGTATCCCAAGTGCCGTGATCCAAGTGCTGTGACTGAGGGTCCTCAACGTAATCTGGTTTGGAGGGATCGTGGGAGCAACGCTTCAAATGCTGCTTTTAATAGGACAATATGTGGTGATGTTATAATATATACTATGATATCACTGTGAACATCTTTTATATAGAAACTTCTATTATGGATGGGACATGCAACTCAGGAGAAGGTAAAATCAATAGCTTTATTTTAAATACATATTATATCAAAAGTTCAATAGGATACTAGGACTATCTGAGTTTCATGGGAAACCCCATTCATCAGAGGCTGTACAATCAGAGCTCCGTACAATCTTATATACCCCACCCTCAAGATGACATCACAATTTTTAAAGGTAAGTATTAAAGGTAAGGAATGATCAAGGTAAGTACAGTGGGTGGCAGAATTATAATATAGTATAAGATAGACACAGCTCACTACCTAGTACCAAATATATTAACAAACAAGTTAAAAACAAAAGCTTGTTACAGAAGTAACAAAACAATATACATAAACAAGTTTCTATCAATAGTATATATTCATACTAATGAGCGCTCGGATGGCAGACTAGGTCATAGCAAACATGGTATAAAGGTACATAAAGTATCTCTGATTAATACGTATCCAAAATAAGGTAATAAATATATATATATATATATATATATATATATATATAATTATAAATAATGATGAATACTGACACTAAGCCAATAGGATAAGATTGTATAAGGCCCATGATTGTTATATATAGGGTAATCCTTAACTGATAAACTACTCCAAATTTACATATAGTGTATTGGATACTTTAATATCGAAAAAGCGTTAAGTTCGAATTCTCGATTTAAACCATCTGGGTGTAAAGTACCCAGTTTATGTATCCATAGTGCTTCTAATCGTAAGAGGCGTTTTTTTTCCCCTTTCTTGGGTCCACCTGATACCTTATCTATCACAGCAAATGTAACATTCATCACACCCCTATGATCTTCCAACACATGTTTGGATATAGCCGAGGTGATGTCGCCTCTTTGCAGCATATAAATGTTCAGAAATACGTATATTAGCAGTTCTGATTGTTTTACCCACATATTGGATCCCACATATACATGTGGCTAAATATAAACATGTGCGGACCTACAATTGCCA
Source organism: Hymenochirus boettgeri (assembly GCA_019447015.1). Taxonomy (NCBI): domain Eukaryota; kingdom Metazoa; phylum Chordata; class Amphibia; order Anura; family Pipidae; genus Hymenochirus; species Hymenochirus boettgeri. The sequence continues at coordinate 51,611,877 of CM033472.1, forward strand.
TATATCTTTATATTATAGATTTGTCCAGTTTTGCTACTCTGAAACTTTTTTGTAGGTTTATGATTTACATGTGACACACTCTACTGTGACCACAAGGATAACTGCCATACGTTTTCAACCATGTATCCCCGCAATGGATTTGCTATTAAACAAGCTCGGGGATACATATGATGCCACTGTTTTACCTCTATGAAAAGAGAATTTGGGGTTATCAGAATAAAAGGAACCCAAAATAGGGTCTCCAAGAGGTGGTGCCAGTGCTTTCTAACTATCTAGCAACTTTATTGACATCATTAGTATGTCATGTCACATAAGGGTGTGTATTGTAGCTATTATTAGAGGCGTTACCATTTCCCCCTCCTTTTTGCCCTTAACCTTGTTCTTATTATAAGTTAACAATTCTATTCTATTTTTAGATTAGCTCTCTATAAGCTACTTGATAAGGGAGGTATTGTATCCTTGTTCCAGAAGCCGATCCATAATTCCATAGCGCTGTTGTGAAATGTTTGCCACGGTGAACATATTCTACGTATGCGTATGAATTGGCCGTATGGTATACCACGTATGGTATTAGAGGGATGGTTCGTATTAGCTCTCAGGAGTGTGTTACGCGAGAGGGCTTACGATACAGCCCCGTAATATTTTCACCATCACTACTGAAAGTTAAATCCAAAAGTCCATATGATTCTTTCTAACAGACATCGTAAACGTTATATACAATACTTCAAAAATGATTCCATTACATCATCTGTGTACAAATCAAAATTAGATCATCTATATATCTATAGTATTTGGTTATATATCTATAGAAAACATTTTGCGGTGTATATATAGAGCAGATCTCCCAATACCCCATGAGGAGGTTGGCATACGATGGTGAGAACTGCCCCCATCGCAGCACCTTCCTCTGGAGAAAATGAGTGCCATCAAATAGGAAGTAATTAGTGTATAGAAGATGTTCCAATGCTTTAACAATGAACTCATTATGTATTGGTGGATATAGTTTGTGATATTCCAACCAATATTAACTGCCTCGATGCCTTTGCTATGTAAGGGCATTGACATCCATTGTAACCCATATATTATTATGGTGCCATTTAACATCCTTATTTTATTTATAATATCAGTAGTATCCCTGAGATGATGAGGGAAGTTTAAATACCAAGGGAAGTAGGAGTTTGTCTTATATTGGGCCAAGTGTTCATTTATAGATCCTCCCGATAATATGGGACGACATTAACATCTTTAACAGATTTGTGAACCTTGGGGAACATATGAAAAATGGGAACCACGGGGTATTTCACCCTAAGAAATTTGCTCTCAGATTGATTTAACATTCCCCATTCTACCCCAAGGTCCACTAGATCAAACAGAGCCTTTCTTACTGATCTGTAGGATCATAATTCAGTTTAGTATAGGTGTCCCCTTTCAAGAATGTCATTTGCCTCTGAATGTAGTACGTTGAATCCATTACAACAATCGATCCTCCTTTATTGGAGGGGAGAATTACAATATCACACACTTTAAGGTGGCCATACACATCGCTAATACTAAGAAAATCCCGGGATAAGCATAGTATCAGCAAGGTGCGGGGGGCCCAAAAAAACATCCTTCCTGATGGAATATTCCATTGGTTGATATCGCCTCCCTTGACTTTAATAGAGGGAGCCACCTGGTAATGCAGCCAGTTAGGCACTCTAGTGTGGCTTTTAATAGAACAATCGGATTGCGCACTAGTGTGGCCTAGCACTTAGAAATTGCAGAATCAGTAGAAGGGTGAAAAAAACAAAAAAATGGTAAAATCTTTCTGAATATATGAAAAAGTAGCAAATCCAGAGCTATACATCACCAACAAAATAGAACTTAACTATAGATTTTACAAGAAGTGGGTTCCCCCATTAAAATATGGCTAGGGTTGCTGAAGCATTTTTACTTGGTGTGTGGTTAATAAATGTCATAGAAACAGGTTCTATCAGCCTAGTTCTCCATTTCAAAGCAAATTGGCCACTATGTCTGAATATAGAGGATCAAAGAGATACTGCCTTTTATTTTCTTAAACCTAAAATGAGGATAAACGTCTAATTTCCAACACCTTTGGTAGCACGAAAATGCCCTGAAAGAATCAACTATTAAACCACAACTGCACAATCCTTCCTGCTGATATTGGCAGATCCAATCTACTTGCATTAGGGCTTTTAATATACATAGTACCATAGTGTCAGGTTTACGGTGCGCTCAATGTGTGATCCATTGAATGGTGAATTTTTCTAGATTTTAAAGTGTATATTTATTAAAGTAGCACTAAACAGGTGCATTTCAGCACAGCCTAACTTCTGTTGACAAGCACTTGTGCATTTTTATATAGCAGATTCATTTCCAATGTACATTGCAAATGAAGAGGCGTCTTCAGTAATCTACCTGCAAATTACCACACAGCAGACCAGCGATGAAAGTGATCAATCAAAGAATGAGTTATTTATAGCAAAGCCCATAGTGCACAAGGTTTTAGAAAGCCACTTTATCACCTTTATTTAGCGATGAAAAGGCCCACCATGGAAATCTAAGGCCAGGGGCCCAACAACTACAACACGCAAGCTAAAAATTACAGGGGTCAGATTTGGTGTATTTAACAATACAAAAATAATTACAATTTTTATCTGGTTAAAAATATTACCTTAATACAGACCATTAAACTGATTGGTACAGTAACTCTTAGACATATAACACACTGCCTGGACCATTACATACAGCTAATGGTCATCCAAAGTCCCACAGTACAGACCAGCGCACCGATTGCTGGCTCTGGCTTTGGGCAGTTTACAAACATCTGCAACAGCAAAAACACTATTAAACAGTGAATGACATAGAGGCGAACTGGTGTGGCAACAATTTCACTTGCAATTGTGTAGACAAAATTGTGCACACAAGCAGTATAATCACTATTATTTTAGAAAGACAATTTTGCAATCAAAATTTCACAGCAATCAAACTTTGTGCGATTTTTTTTGCCAAAGTCTGAAAAAATATATTTGATGCAGTGTAAATTTTCACAAATAATTTTGCAACTGCGGACGTTTAGCTCCAACCGATCGTGCAGCCCATAGGAGAAATATTGTGTGTACCTAGCGTTAAATGGCACATGCGATTGATTGTGCTAAAATATCGGCAGTGCTGCTTTATTCCCACTAACAGACTACCAATTGGGTGTCCATAGCCTCCAATTATCTGCCGTCTCCACCGATCTGGATTATTTGTAAGCAGATAGAGACACCAAACACTCAAATCTATCGCCCATTCATCGTGTACAATCTGAGCTCCAACTTAGGGCTAGGCCACACTAATGCGCTTTTAGCGCAAGCGATTGCATTTAACACGAAAGCGGGAACGCAAAAATTCCTGGGATTTCGATGCACACAAGTTTGCACATGCGTGCACCATTTATTTCTGCAAACGCATTCACTTGTAGAATATTACATTACAAAAATGCATGCGCAAACGCGGCGCAACAATGCACAGAAATCGCACACGCAATTGCGCGCGATTGGGGCCTCAGCCTAACAGCAATAGTGGAATGTCCATTTCAGTGCTATGGATTTATTAAGAACTTTAAGTGCCAAGTTTACAATAAATAGGTTCTAGAACATTAATTCTGCCCATGTGTTTTTGAGAGACTAGAATATCCCTTTAATGTGGATGGGTGTGGATGGGTGTGCTGTGCAGTTAGACAATTTACACCTGCTTAAAAATAACAATAGCAGCCAAGATGTGTTAAAAGATGGAAGGCAAAATATCTACTCACTCAAAGCACCAGTTTACCAGGGTCACTATTGCAAAAAGGAATGTTATATCCAGCTTTTTACCTCTGCATGATTCTTGATTAGACCTGTTCCAGTCTATTAACACACATGACTGTATGCAAAACATTGTTTTTTCAGCAGAGAGACAAAGGTGTGTTGTGTGTGTGTGTGGCAGGGGGTTGGATAAACTGTATAATAAAAGGAGATGTTTTTATGATACACTGATGGCTGCAGTGATAAAATAAAAAGCATTTTCTGGGAGGGGGCAGATCCTGAGTCAGTATTATTTTGGTTACTCGTCATAAGGTCAATGCAACCATTTCTATTAATGTTAGAAAGCAATGGATAGCAGTTTGCATGATTCTTCAGAGTGAATTACATGCTAGGAGCAATATTCTGTTCATAGCTTTATATAACCTGCCACTTGCTGGTATGGAAGGCCAGGGAGCAGACTCCTATTGTACAGACAAATATCAGGGCAAATAGCAACAGCTACAGAGACATCATCAGATGTCGACTTTACATGTTATTTAGAGACGAGTGTAATTAGACCCCATACAATTTTTACAAGTGTGTTAGGCCTTGATTGTGAGCCAGAAGAGGTTAGAGCAGGTGACGAGGCACAAGGAAGGGGCAATCAGTTTTTAAGACCCATTCCACAGTGATACATCCATGTAGATCTTTTCCCAGCAGCAGCAACATAATCAAAGTAACACTCAACAGTGTTTTAAAACTTTTTTTAAATTAAATATCTAACCCTGGGAGGTAGGAGCCAGCCTATTTACCTCTTAGCCTTACATTGCTTTGAAGTATGCTGCATTATACAATGGCTGACATCTTTTCCACATGTCCTCCCATTCACCCCTCCCTTCCTCTGTAACATAAGCTCGCCAATCGGCATTAGTGTACAGGTTCCATTAATGAAAGAGTACTAATACAGAAATCGATTGTTGAAATAGATTTTTAAAGCAGAAATATATCCAATGTATGCTACTGTAGGATGAAAGAATAACCAAATCTAAAACATACTGCTGAATTGCCCTTCCCATACAGTATTATTGTGTGCACAAACCAGTGCTGGCAGCAGCAGAGGAAAAAGCTTCACCTATGACTAACACACACAAAATTACACTAATGTGATTTTGCCTTTGCACAGCAATTGCTTCTCTTTAGGTAGGGTAGCCCAACGAGAGTCATGTGGGGCCCACACTAGCACCATCCCAATCCACGTCTGCCCCGGAACACCCAATCCCCAGGTTGGGCATCACTGCTTTGCTAATGAGGTGAACGGTCATAAAATAAATAAACAATAAATTTCTCAATGTCCAGCATACTTAGTTAATATTGGGTTTGACATTTCATTGTAACTGGAAACAAAAGTCATGTGTAAATATGGCCAAACACTGCCTGGTATTTAGTGCTCCCAGTCCTACCCCACAGAGTTATGAATTTGTATCTTGCAATGACAAAGATCTAATAAGATTGAAACATGTCATGTCTGCAGGTCAAATGAATGACTCTGTGCCATAAGGGTGGAATGCATTTAATAAGCCAGTGGTTCTGGCACATGTTTTAGCCATAAGACAAAGACGAAACTTTGCATGTCTGTGCTTTCGCTGGAAAACCTTGCGCCTCCTTTCTTAAATTTTGTGGGCATTGCTATTTCTATATAGCAGGAGGCTGCAAAGTACCTGTTGTAGCCTCATGTTGAGTAGTCTGTTGTAAGAAGGCTCTATTTTGTTTTATTCCATTCAACATTACAGTGATCATCGGTCGATCTGACAAGAACCTAATTGGTCATTATGAATGGAGCAGCAGTTTTACCTGCAACGTTCCTACATTTCCTGGCCGATGTCATATAGTTTGCGATAGATAATACAGGCGCAATTTCAGTTGCAAAATTACTGAGCATTGCGGTTGTTGAACTGGCACGAGCACATCAGGAGGCCATTTTGCATAAGTATGGCCAGCTTAATACTGGCTACAATATGGCCTATTAAAACAGGCCATGCTATTTGTTTCCCTTCAGTTTAGCAAACTCTAGCCAGCCATGAACAAATCACCACTGAGATACTGGCAAAAAATAAGTCACCTAAAATCAGCATAAGGGAAACTACCAGGGGAGCCTGTCAGCTTTCCCTACCTCCAACCAATACAGCTCCCCTCAGGTGATCCCTTGATAGCAAATGAAGCAGGGAGGAGCCATACAATTTTGCTGGAGGCCCCATAATTTCTAGATACACATCTGATATTATTTCACCCTGGAGCAGAATTAACATACCAGGGATTCCCCGCCCATGTCTAAATAGAAATTCTGACCAATGCCTTAGCAGGGAAAGGTGTATTCTACCAAAGCTCTCATGGCACACGTCTTACGTAGGCCGGACCCATTCACTCCATAGGTTTTTGACGAGTTGGCCCAAGCTCCTTAAATCCCAGAGAATAGGCAGAGGGTGGGAAAGTGTCATCTTTAAAAAGAGTTCCATTTTGCAAACACTCTTGGCGAAGTTGGTCATAATCTTGTCCCAGGAATTTTATCGCATTCTCCGTGTTCCCTATTCCCAGCTCATAGTCTCGTTCCTTTTGTAACTGTGCAGATATCCTGTAGCATAAACTGGCACAATGACTTCCTCAGTTATTTGATTGGGCAAGGTGAAAGGGTTTGGGTCCCAGGGAGGTTCAAAAATGTACAAGCTAAAAGAAAATAAATAAGATTAAATCAAATTTGCTGTGTGGTGCATTACCATGCACAGTGGGGCACAGTTAACCCCAATTTCCATTTTAACGAGCGGGATATAGTGGCAGTGCTGTAGGTTGAGCATAATGAAGTGAACCTGACTTTGGCCCAGCCCATTCCAATGGCATACTGTACTTTTTGGTGTTTTTAGTGGTTTTTGGTTATGCCTCTGTATGTCAGGGCATCAAACTTGCATCCTCCAGATGTTTTTTAAACTACAACTCCAGCATTCCCTGTCTTACCCTACATTGTGCTTCTAGTGTGCATGCTAAGCACCTCCATTCAGGTAACTGATAATATGGAAAGAAAACAGGCTATAGTATTCACAACTTGTGCAATTACATTGAGAGGTGTGCTGCTACAGGACATTTGAGTTGTATGTAAAGTCTATGTACAGGGATTTTTTAAAAATGGGGACAAAACAATCTTGACACTTTCACCACCCCCATCCTGTAAACGGTTCACTCAGGACCCTATAAAAACAGTGTGAGGACCAGCCAATAATGATCCAGACGGGGACAGTTACCCCAATGTCCGATTCCCACACCCCAGACTAACCCCCCGGCCTTACTAATATGGAAAGAAAACCGGGTGGTTCCGCAAATGTACAGGTGTGGGGTTGTGGGAGTTCGGACTCTACATCCCCCAAACACATAGTAACCAACCTACTTAGATCTGTGGGTGTCGGGGATCCGTTCTCGCTCCCCCCTGCAGTCTCTAAAATGGATCAGTCCTCTCCTTCCTGGGCTGCAGATTAGGATTCCTCTGCAGTCTCCTCCCCATTCGGCACAGAACTGTCAGATCCTCCCCTGCCAGACCCTCCCTGAACCTCCCTCCCTGCTCTCTAATAGTTGTTAGTCTCCCTATTCATACCTATAGTGTATAACAAATAACACCTTCCCTTATTATATACAGCACTCTGATCACCACTAAACTGTCTTATATTATACAGCACTGATCACCACTAAACTGTGCTTTATTATATACAGCACTCTGATCACCACTAAACTGTGTCTTTATTATATACAGGACTCTGATACACACTAACTCTCTTTATATATACAGCACTCTGATCACTAAACTCTCTTTATTATAACAGCACTCTGATCACCACTAAATGGTGTCTTATTATATTCAGCATTCTGATCACCACTAAACTGTCTTTATTATATACAGCACTCTGATCACCACTAAACTCTTTTATTATATACAGTGCCTGATCACAATAAACGGTGTCTTTATTATATTCAGCACTTGCTCACACTAAACTGTCTTTATTATATACAGCACTCTGATCACTACTAAACTCTCTTTATATATACAGCACTCTGATCACCACTAAATGGTGTTGTATTTATTATATCAGCACTCTGATCACCACAAACTGTATTATATACAGCACTCTGATCACCACTAAACTATGTCTTTATATACAAGCACTCTGATCACCATAAACAGTGTCTTTATTATATACGCACTCTGATCACACTAAAACTGTGTCTTATTATATACAGCACTCTGATCACCACTAAACTATGTCTTTATTATTATCAACACTCTGATCACACTAAACTGTGTCTTTATTATATACAGCACTCTGATCACCACTAACTCTCTTTATTGTATACAGCACTCTGATCACTAAACTCTCTTTATTATTACAGCACTCTGATCACCACTAAACGGTGTCTTTATTATATTCAGCATTCTGATCACCACTAAACTGTCTTATTATATACAGCACTCTGATCACCGCTAAACTCTCTTTATTATATACAGCGCTCTGATCACCACACAACGGTGTCTTATTATATCAGCACTCTGCTCACCACTAAACTGTCTTATTATATACAGCACTCTGATCACTACTAAACTCTCTTTATTATATACAGCACTCTGATCACCACTAAATGGTGTCTTATTATATTCAGCACTCTGATCACCACTAAACTGATTATATACAGCACTCTGATCACCACTAAACTATGTCTTTATTATATACAGCACTTTGATCACCACTAAAAAGTGTCTTATATATATTCAGCATTCTCATCACCACTAAACTGTCTTTATATTACAGCATCTGATCACCACTAAACTTCTTTATTATATACAGCGCTCTGATCACCACTAAACGGTGTCTTTATATATTCAGCACTCTGCTCACCACAAACTGTCTTTATTATATACAGCACTCTGATCACTACTAAACTCTCTTTATTATAACAGCACTCTGATACCCACTAAATGGTGTCTTTATTATATTCAGCACTCTGATCACCACTAAACTGTATTATATACAGCACTCTGATCACCACTAAACTATGTCTTTATTATATACAGCACTCTGATCACCACTAAACAGTGTCTTTATTATATACAGCACTCTGATCACCACTAAACTGTGTCTTTATTATATACAGCACTCTGATCACCACTAAACTATGTCTTTATTATATTCAACACTCTGATCACCACTAAACTGTGTCTTTATTATATACAGCACTCTGATCACCACTAAACTCTCTTTATTGTATACAGCACTCTGATCACTAACTCCTCTTTATTATATACAGCACTCTGATCACCACTAAACGGTGTCTTTATTATATTAGCATTCGATCACCACTAAACTGTCTTTATTATATACAGCACTCTGATAACCACTAAACTCTCTTTTTATATACAGCGCTCTGATCACCACTAACGTGTCTTTATTATATTCAGCACTCTGCTCACCACTAAACTGTCTTTATTATATACAGCACTCTGATCACTACTAAACTCTCTTATTATATACAGCACTCTGATCACCACTAAATGCTGTCTTTATTATATTCAGCACTCTGATCACACCTAAACTGTATTATATCAGCACTCTGATCACCACTAAACTATGTCTTTATATATACAGCACATCTCGATCACCACTAAACAGTGTCTTTATATATTCAGCATTCTCATCACCACTAAACTGTCTTTATTATAACAGCACTCTGATCACCACTAACTATGTCTTTTTATATCAGCATTCTATCACCACTAAACTGTGGTCTTTATTATATTCAGCATTCTGATCGCCACTAAATTGTCTTTATTATATACAGCACTCTGATCAATAAACTCTCTTTATTATATACAGCACTCTGATCACCACTAAACATTGTCTTTATTATTCAGCATATCTGATCACCACTAAACTGTTTATATACAGCACTCTGATCACCACTAACTATGTCTTTATTATATACAGCACTCTGATCACCACTAAACAGTGTCTTTATTATATACAGCACTCTGATCACCACTAAACGGTGTCTTATTATATACAGCATTCTGATCACCACTAAAACGGTGTTTATTTATATTCAGCACTCTGATCACCACTAAACTGTCTTATTATATACAGCACTCTGATCACCACTAAACTCTCTTTATTATATACAGCACTCTGATCACCACTAAACGGTGTCTTTATATACAGCATTCTGATCACCACTAAAACGGTTTGTCTTTATATAACAGCACTCTGATCACCACCTAAACTGTCTTTATATATAACAACACTTTGATCACCACTTAACTTGTCTCTATTAATACAGCACTCTGATCACCACTTAACTATGTCTTTATTATATACAGCACTTGATCACCACTAAACTATGTCTTATTATATACAGCACTCTGATCACCACTAAACTATGTCTTTATTATATACAGCACTCTGATCAAAACTAAACTATGTCTTATTATATACAGCACATCTGATACACACTAAACTGTCTTTATTATATACAGCACTCTGATCACCACTAAACTGTCTTATATATTACAGCACTCTGATCACCACTAAACTATGTATTTACAGCACTCTGATCACCACTAAACTATATCTGTATTATTAGAAGCACTCTGATCACCACTACCGTATGTCTTTATTATATACAGCACCATAATCACCAACTATGTCTTTATTATATACAGCACTCGATCACCACTAAATTATGTCTTTTTATATAGAGCAATCTGATCACCACTAAACTATGTCTTATTATACAGCACACTGATCACCACTTAACTATGTCTTATATACAGCACTCTGATCACACTAAACTATGTCTTTATTTATACAGCACTCTGATCACCACTTAAACTATGTCTTTATTATATACAGCACTCTGATCACCACTAAACTATGTCTTTATTATATACAGCACTCTGATCACCACTAAACTATGTCTTTATTATATACAGCACTCCTATCACCACTAAACTATGTTTTTTATAAACAGCATTCGGATCACCACCTAACTTTGTCTTATTATATACAGCACTCTGGTCCACCACTAAACTATGTTTTAATTATACAGCAATCTGATCACCTAAACTGTGTCTTATTATAAACAGCACTCTGATCACCACTAAACTGTCTTTATTATATACAGCCACTCTGATCACACTTAACTATGTCTTTATTATTATACAGCACTCGATCACACCTAAATTTGTCTTATTATATACAGCACTCTGGTCACCACTAAAAATGTCTTTATTATATAAGCACTCTGATCACCACTAAAACTATGGTCTTATTATATTTAATGATATGCTTAGGGAAAGCCATTGATATGGGTTGATGTTGTTGAGGCAACGTTAATGCCTGTGGCAGGGCGGGCAGCGCGGAGCACCAGACGAGGCACTCGTTGTGGCCGTTTCAAAGTTAATTTACCAGAGGTTGCTACTGTAACGGAAGTATTAAAACCCAAACTAATAGCTGAGCGATAAATACTCTGTGCGGGTTGAGATTCACCAAAATCGCACAGCACTCTGGTAAATACCCGTACGGAGCTTTGCCCAGAGAGTTGTGCCTTGGGTGAAATTCCCTTGATAGAGTCCTAAACTTTACAATATTTGCACTCACTTCCAAATACCACCTTACCTGGCAGTTATAATACTATTTAAAGTCTAAGGTTTGTGCACACTGCAATAGCCGGTGCCGAAGCATGAGGGTTTGTGAACAGCCGTTTTAGCATTATATCGTAAGCGTGTATCGACAGAGAACAGCCATTTTAGCCACTAAAGTGGTCACATACATGGCACGATTCATCGGGTCCGTTCGTACGATCTCTGCGTTCACAGCACCCGCGATCGAGTGTGTGTACGAAACCTTTAAGGCTGGGTTAAACACCAGTACAGTAACTAAAACCATAGTGCCACTGGTATGAGTGGCCTGGAAATATGTGATGGGTGCGGGCGGCCAGACTGCGACCGAGTTCTGGTACGGTCCGTAACAGACAAATGGGTCAGTTAGTAATCACCGCCAAAATCATGCGTCCCTATGGGACCACATGATCAATCTGTCACATGCGCTGCTGGCTGGACTGTCACACTGTTACTTGTGACCACACAGTCAATCTGTCTGGCAGGGCTCTCAACAAAGCAGATGCCTCTGAAGTTGGGATACATAATCATTGTTATCAGAACGACAATGGTATGTAACCTGCAAATCTGAACAACCACATCGACCCAGGCATCCTGCACAAGAGTGCATCTCCATCTGACAACAGCTCCATTCGGACATTCCTTGAGACCTATACCCAGGCTCCAGAATGGACATGATAGGTATACTATTGGTTATTACCCACAGCCATATTCCGATACAGTCCACTATGTGAGGTTAGGAAAACAGGATTTGATTAGCTTGTCAAGTTATGGAGAGGTTTGGAAAGGAGCTAAAAGGCTTCCCCACAGGGTTATGAAATGAAGTAGAGCCTTCTAGTACTGAAGGTGACACCGGACTCATGTTTAAATATATAAATTTGGGGTAACAACACGCCCCACTTCTCAAGAATGCTGGGAGTTTCGATGACATGCAAAGTCATTTATCATAAACAGACATTCCTGTGCTAGCAAACAGAAACTTGATTTTGTCTTCTAACTTTCTATGGAGAGGGGAGGGGGTAGTAGTAATGTGAGAGTATGAAGAATTCTAATTTCTAGGCACATAAACAGCACATAACGCTGGTGTGTAATACAGGAACTTCCTTACACTTGGTCTTTTCATGGACAGTGCCACAAGAGAATGTTTTGATGGACTAAACAGGTGTAAGATCAGAACGTAACTCTCATTGGGGGTAGTAAAAGTCCACTTTACTTTTAGGTCTACATGGAGACCTGTAGAAATCCTTGGAGGTGGGCTTAACCATATTTTGAGTTTTTCCATTCAAACTTAGGTGTGTCAGTAAAGTAAGTTTAGTTTATTAATGTATATAAATTGTTTTATAATTCAGTAGATAGGAGTAGTAAGACTAAAACTAAATTATATGTTAATAAGGGAATATGCTTGTGAAGGTTCTCATTCATCCAGGCCATGGTAATCTGGAGTATTCAATTAGATCCAAACTGGATGAAGTTTAGTTCATGAAGGCGTTTCGCTAGTATCGAAGGCTTTCTCCATTCAGAATGACTTGTACAAAGAACTGTGGCAATTATGTACCCTGGAAAATCCCAATAGCATATCACAGCACAGGTAAGGGGGGTGATTGGATAGTGCTAAGAGGTGTTATAGGAAGACCCAGAGTAAGGTGTCAAGAACAGCATTTGTACATGGCATGGCAACAGATGGTGTCGAACCCACCCACACTTATTAGGCTGGTTTCTTTATTTTCAAAGTATAATGGCCTTACCTCAACACCTCTATTTGAACAGTACACCGTTCCTTTGCCCAATATGTTAACATTACAATCTTCAACGGTATGGGCCCGTTATTCCAAGATGCAGGTGACACTGGCTGAGTCATCTGACCCGAGGACATTGTGCTGCTCTGCTGCTGGCCATACGTTGATATGCATGTGTGTTTGGGTCTCCAAACATACACAAATCAGAGGGCATTCTTACTGCACTGCATGCGTATATGATGATGCTTCGTTTCTTGTGTTTCGGATATTGGGGCTGTTCGGACCTTTGTACAACCTGCTGCCTAAGCTCCCGGTTTTAAGCAGACAGGGATACGTGTTATTTTAAAACTATCTTCTTAGTTCTCAGAAGGACCCCTGTACATATGGGATGACCATTGTGTCTTTCTCCTGTCTTGGCTTCACCCTTGCAACGTGGATTCGTGTGTTGAACAGTGTGGTACTTAAACATCAGACTACCATTGATTAAGGTGACCATGCTCCTGGCCGATAACACATATAAGCCTTTAACAAGGGATCCACCAGCCGGTTAAAGAAAAGCGTCATTTAGACTAACACAACAGCTGCAAAAGGAGTAAAGCCATGATCGAGCAATGTATCATCGCCTATACCCTGGTGAGGACACTCCATGCATTAATGGACTCCCAAAGATACTAAGGAAGGGGCACCACTAAGACCTATAGTCAGCAGCATCAACTCTGTAAACAACAAAGGTGGGCAATATGACACCCAGATTACTACAAATATATAAAGGCTGGCCAGCCAAACATAGATAAAATATCAATTTATAGCTAAAAAATCAATATCAATAAAAAGGAGCTTAGGGACTCACACCTCTATAAATCAGCATGTGGAGAAAATTTCATGCAAACAAAAATATAATATATATAGATATTCCACAGATTAGATAATACTTAAGATATTCTAGAAACAGATTCTATGAATAAAAAAATATATATTTCTTAGTTGAAATCCAGCCTCCTAGTAGTAATATTCCACATGAGGAGCCAAAAGTTATAATGGTAGCGTGATCACAGAAGTGAATATGCGATACGTGTGAAGTTATAATCTAGCGATATCACAGTGGTAAATATCAACTTGTCTTGCTGCATGTCGCAGTATATAGACATTCATGGACTTTTACAAATACCGGTGTATGGAACGTAACTCCCACAATCCCCCAGACCAAAAAAGAACTATAGACCGTGACCGTTAGCACGGGTTTTAGCACTATTAGGGTAGAAACTCCAAATTCCGATAAACATTACAGATAGTTCCACAGCACACTAGATAGCAACTGCCTTTGAAGCTCTTGTACCACGTGTGTTTCGGAAAGTACCCAATGTACTGAAACCGGAGAGTTTTTTAGTTGTAACCCACAGCAGGTATCCAAGTGCCGTGATCCAAGTGCTGTGACTGAGGGTCCTCAACGTACATCTGGTTTGGAGGGATCGTGGGTAGCAACGCTTCAAATGTGCTTTTAATAGGACATATGTGGTGATGTATATTATATAATCTATGATATCACTGTGAACATTTTATATCAAAACTTCTATTATGGATGGGACATGCAAAACTCAGAGAAGGATAAAATCAATAGCTTTATGTTTAAATACATATTATATCAAAAGTTAATAGGATACATAGGAATATGGAGTTTCATGGGAACACCCATTTCATCAGAGGCTGTACAATCAGAGCTCCGTACAATCTTATATACCCCACCCTCAAGAGGACATCACAATTTTAAGGTAAGTTTAAAAGTAAGGAAGGATCAAGTAAGTACAGTGTGGTGGCAGAATTATAATATAGTATAAGATAGACACAGCCACGTACCATAGTACCAAATATATTAACAAACAAGTTAAAAACAACAAGCTTGGTACAGAAGTACAACAAAAAAACATATATACATAAAAAAAGTTTCTATAATAGTATATATCATACTAATGAGCGCTCGGATGGCAGACTAGGTCATAGCAAACATGGTATAAAGGTACATAAAGTATCTATGATTAATACGTATCCGAAAATAATGGTATAGAATAAGGTAATAAATATATATTGTATATATATATATATATATATTAATTATAAAATATGATGAATACTGCCACACTAAGCCAATAGGATAAGATTGTATAAGCGCCCAGTTGATTGTTATATCTAGGCTCAACCTTAATGATAAATACTCAAATTTACTAATATAGTGTATTGGATACTGTATATATCGAAAAAAAAAAGCAGTTAGTTCGAATTCTCGATTTTAAACACATCGGGTGTAAAGTACCCAGTTTATGTATCCATGTAGTGCTTCTAATCGTAAGGGGTCGTTATTTTTATCCCCTTTCTTGGGTCCCACCTGATATACCTTATCTATCACGCAAATGTAACATTCATCACACCCCTATGATCTTCCAAACATGTTTGGATATAGCCGAGGTGATGTCGCCTCATTTTGTGCAAGCATAATAAATGTTCAGAAATACGTTATTAGCAGTTCTGATGTTTACCCCAATTGGATCCACATATACATGTGGCTAAAATATACAAACTGTGCGGACCTACAATTGCCATATATCTTTATATTATAGATTTGTCCAGTTTTGCTACCTTGAAACTTTTTGTAGGTTTCATGATTTTACATGTGACACATCTACTGTGACCCACAGATGGATACTGCCATACGTTTTCAACCATGTATCCCCTGCAATGGATTGCGATATTAAACAAGGCTCGGGATAACATATGATGCCACTGTTTACCTCTATGAAAAGAGAATTTGGGGTTATCAGATAAAAAGGAACCCAAAATAGGGTCTCCAAGCAGGTGGTGGTGCCAGTGCTTTCTAACTATCTAGCATACTTTATTGAACGTCATTAGTATATGTCATAGGCACATAGGGGTGTTATTGTAGCTATTATTAGAGGGTTACCATTTTCCCCCTCCTTTTTGCCCTTAACCTTGTTCTTATTATAAGTTAACAAATTCTATTATATTTTTGAATTAGCTTCTCATAAGCTACTCTGATAAGGGAGGTATTGTATCCTTGGTCCAGAAGCCGATCCATAATTCCATAGCGTGTTGTGAAAATGTTTGCTGCCACGGTGAACATATTCTACGTATGTGTATGAATTGGACCGTATGGTATACCACGTTGTATGGTATTAGAGGGATGGTTCGTATTAGCTCTCAGGCGTGTGTACGCAGAGATGGCTTACGATACAGCCCCCGTAATAATTTTCACCATCACTACTGAAAGTTTAAATCCAAAAGTCATTATGATCTTTCTAACAGACATCGTAAACGTTATTACAATACTTCACAAAAATGATTTCCATTACATCATCTGACTTGACAATCAAATTAGATCATCTATATACTATAGTATTTGGTTTATATATCTATAGAAAACATTTTGCGGGTGTATATATAGAGCAGATCTCCCAAACCCCATGAGGAGGTTGGCATACGATGGGGAGAACTGCCCCCATCGCAGCCACCTTCCTCTGGGAGAAAATGAGTGCCATCAAAAGGAAGTAATTAGTGTATAGAAGATGTTCCAATGCTTTAACAATGAACTCATTGATGTATTGGTGGATATTAGTTTGTGATATTCCAACCAATATTTAACTGCCTCGATGCTTTGCTATCTGTAAAGGGCATTGACATCCATTGTAACCATATATATTAGTGCCATTAAATCCCTTATTTTATTTATAATATCAGTAGTATCCCTGATGTATGAGGGAAGTTTAAATACCAAGGGAAGTAGGAGTTTGTCTATATATGGGCCAAGTGTTCATTTATAGATCCTATTCCCGATAATAGGGCGACATTTAACATCTTTAACAGATTTGTGAACCTTGGGAACATATGAAAAAATGGGAACCACGGGGTATTTCACCCTAAGAATTTGCTCTCAGATTGAGTTTAACATTCCCCTTCTACCCCAAGGTCCACTAGATCAAACAGAGCCTTTCTGTATGATATGTAGGATCATAATTCAGTTTAGTAAGGTCGCCCCTTCTAAGAATTGTCTATTTGCCTCCTGAAGTAGTACGTTGAATCCATTACACACAATCGATCCTCCTTTATGGAGGGGAGAATTACAAATCACACATTTAAGGTGGCCATACACATCGTATACTAAGAAATCCCGGGATAAGCATAGTATCAGCCAAGGTGCGGGGGGCCCAAAAACAAAACACCTTCCTGATGGAATATTCCATTGGTTGATATCGCCTCCCTTGACTTTAATAGAGGGAGCCACCTGGTAATGCAGCCAGTTAGGCCACTCTAGTGTGCGCTTTTAATAGAACAATCGGATTTTGCCGCACTAGTGTGGCCTAGCACTTAGAAAGGTTGCAGAATCAGTAGAAGGGTGAAAAACAAAAAAATGGTAAAATCTTTTGAATTATATGAAAAAAGTAGCAAAATCCAGAGCATACATCACCAAACAAATTAGAACTTAACTATAGATTTTACAAGAAGTGGGTTCCCCATTAAAATAGGCTAGGGTTGCTGAACGCATTTTTACTTTGGTGATTGTGTTTATAAATGTCATAGAAAACAGGTTTCTATCAGCCTAGTTCTCCATTTCAAAGCAAATTGGCCACTAGTACGAATATAGAGGATCAAAGAGATACTGCCTTTTTATTTTCTAAACCTAACAACTGAGGATAAACGGTTAATTTTCCAACACCTTTGGTAGCACGAAACTGCCCTGAAAGAATCAACTATTAAACCACAACTGCCACAATCCTTCCTGCTGATATTTGGCAGATCCAATCTACTTGCATTAGGGCTTTAATATACAGTACCATAGTCAAGGTTACGTGTGCCTTCAATGTGTGATCCATTGAATGGTGATTTTTCTAGATTTAAAGTGCTATATTATTACAGTAGCACTAAAACAGGTGCATTTTCAGCACAGCCTAACTTCTGTTGACAAGCACTGTGCATTTTTATATAGCAGGATTCATTTCCAATGTACATTGCAAATGAAAGGCGTTTCAGTAATCTACTGCAAAAATTACCAACACAGCAGACCAGCGAGAGAAAGTGATCAATCAACTGAATGAGTTATTTATAGCACAAAGACATAGTGCACAAGGTTTAGAAAGGCCACTTATCACCTTTATTTAGCGATTGAAAAGGCCCACCATGGAAATCTAAGGCCAGGGGCCCAACAACTACACACGAGCTAAAAAATTACAGGGGTCAGATATTGGTGTATTAACATATACACAAAAAAATTCAAAATTTTATCCTGGTTAAAAATATTACTTTAATACAGACCATTAAACTGATTGGTACAGTTAACTCTAGACATATAACACACTGCCGGACCTATTACATACAGCTAATGGTCATCCAAGTCCCACAGTACAGACCAGGCACCGATTGCTGGCTCTGGCTCTTGGGATGTTACATACATCTGCAACAGCAAAAACACTATTAAATCGTGAATGACATAGAGGGATGAACTGGTGTGGCAACAATTTCACTTGCAATTGTGTAGACAAAATTGTGCACACAAGCAGTTTAATCACTATATTTTTAGAAAGACAATTTTTGCAATCAAAATTTTCACAGCAATCAAACTTTGTGCGATTTTTTTTGCCAAAGTCTGAAAAATATATTTGATGCAGTGTACAATTTTCACAAATAATTTTGCAACTGCGGACGTTGAGCTCCAAACCGAGGTGCAGCCCATAGGAGAAAATTGTGTTACCTAGCGTTTAATGGCACATGCGATTGATTGTGCTAAAATATCGGCAGTGCTGCTTCATTCCACTAAAAAAGACTACCAATTGGGTGTCCATAGCCTCCAATTATCTGCAGTCTCCACCTGATCTGGATTATTTTGTAAGCAGATAGAGAACCAAACACTCAAATCTATCGCCCATTCATCTGTGTACAATCTGAGCTCCAACTTAGGGCTAGGACACACATAATGCGCTTTTAGCGCACGCGATTGCATTTAACACGAAAATCGCGGGAACGCAAAAATTCTGGGATTTCGATGCACACAAGTTTGCACATGCGTTGCACCATTTATTCTGCAAACGCATTCACTTGTAGAATATTACATTACAAAAATGCAATGCGCAAACGCGGCGCAACAGCACAGAAATCGCACACGCAATTGCGCGGCGATTGGGGCGCAGCTAACGCAATAGTGGAATGTCCATTTCAGTGCTATGGATTTATTAAGAACTTTTCAAGTGCCAAGTTTACAATAAATAGGTTCTAGAACATAATTCTGCCCATGTGTTTTTGAGAGGAGACTAGAATATCCTTAATGTGGATGGGTGGGAGGGTGTTGTGCGTGCAGTTAGACAATTTACACTCTGCTTAAAAATAAACAATAGCAGCCAAGATGTGTTAAAAGATGGAAGGCAAAATATTACTCACTCAAAGCACCAGTTTACCAGGGTCACTATTGCAAAAAGGAATGTTACTTATCCAGCTTTTCTACCTCTGCATGATTCTTGATTAGACCGTTCCAGTCTATTAAACACACATGACTGTATGCAAAACATTGTTTTTTCAGCAGAGACGAAGAGGCGTGTGTGTGTGTGTGTGGCAGGGGTGTTGGATAACATGTATAATAAAAGGAGATGTTTTTTATGATACACTGATGGCGCAGTGATAAATAAAAAGCATTTTCTGGTGGAGGTGCAGATCCTGAGTCAGTATTATTTGGTACTCGTCATTAAGGTCAATGCAACCATTTCTATTAATGTAGAAAAGCAATGGATAAGCAGTTTGCATGATTCTTCAGAGTGAATTACATGCTAGGAGCAATATTCTGTTCATAGCTTTATATAACCTGCACCTGGTGGTATGGAAGGCCAGGGAGCAGACTCCTATTGTACAGACAAATATCAGGGCAAATAGCAACAGCTACAGAGACTATCAGATGTCGATTTACATGTTATTTAGAGACGGTGTAATTAGACCCCATACAAATTTTACAAGTGTGTTATGGCCTTGATTGTTGAGCCAGAAGAGGTTAGAGCAGGTGACGAGGCACAAAGGAAGGGGCAATCAGTTTTTAAGACCCATTCCACAGTGAGTACATCCATGTAGATCTTTTCCCACAGCAAGCAACATAATCAAAGTAACACTCAACAGTGTTTTAAAACTTTTTTAAAATTAAATACTAATTCCCTGGGAGGTAGGAGCCACTATCCTACCTCTTAGCCTTACATCTGCTTTGAAGTATGCTGCATTATACAATGGCTGACATTCTTTCCACATGTCCTCCCATTCACCCCCTCCCTTCCTCTGTAACATAAGCTCTGCCAATCGGCTTAGTGTACAGTTCCTTAAGATTAATGAAAGAGATACTAATACAGAAATCGATTGTTGAAATAGATTTTTAAAGCAGAAATATATCCAATGTATGCTAGTAGGATGAAAGAATAACCAAATCTAAAACATACTGCTGAATCATGCCTTCCCATACAGTATTATTGTGTGGCACAAACCAGTGCTGGCGCAGCAGAGGAAAAAGCTTCACCTATGACTAACACACACAAAATTACACTAATGTGATTTCTGCCTTTGCACAGCAATATGCTCTCTTTAGGTCAGGGGTAGCCCAACGAGAGTCATGCTGGGGCCCACACTAGCACCATCCCATCCACGTCTGCCCCCGGAACACCCAATCCCCAGGTTGGGCATCACTGCTTAGCTAATGAGTGAACGGTCATAAAATAAAAATAAACAATAAATTTCTCAATGTCCCAGCATACTTAGTTAATATTGGGTTTTGACATTTCATTGTAACTGGAAACAAAAAGTCATGTGTAAATATGGCCCAAACACTGCCTGGTATTTAGTGCTCCCAAGTCCTACCCCACAGAGTTATGAATTTGTATCTTGCACATGACAAAGTATCAATAAGATTGAAACATGTCATGTCTGCAGGTCAAATGAATGACTCTGTGCCATAAGGGTGGATGCATGTTAATAAGCCAGTGGTTCTGGCACATGTTTTAGCCATAAGACAAAGAGGAAACTTTGCATGTCGTGCCCCTTTCGCTGGAAAACCTTGCGCCTCCTTTCTTAAATTTTGTGGGCATTGCTATTTTATATAGCAGGAGGCTGCAAAGTACCTGTTGTAGCCTCATGTTGAGTAGTCTGTTGTAGAAGGCTCTATTTTGTTTTATTCCATTCAACATTACAGTGATTCATCGGTCGATCTGACAAGAACCTAAATTGGTCATATGAATGGAGCAGCAGTTTTACCTGGCAACGTTCCTACATTCCTGGCCGATGTCATATAGTTGCGATAGATAATACAGGCGCAATTTCAGTTGCAACATTACTGAGCATTGCGGTTGTTGAACTGGCACGGAGCACATCAGGAGGCCATTTTGCATAAGTATGGCCAGCTTAATACTGGCTACAATATGGCCTATTAAAACAGGCCATGCTATTTGTTTCCCTTCAGTTTAGCAAACTCTAGGCCAGCCATGAACAAATCACCATGAGATACTGGCAAAAAATAAGTCACCTAATATCAGCATAAGGGAAAACTACCAGGGGAGCCTGTCAGCTTTCCCTACCTCCAACCAATACAGCTCCCCTCAGGTGATCCCTTGATAGCAAATGAAGCAGGAGGGAGCCATAACATTTGCTGGAGGCCCATAATTTCTAGATACACATCTGATATATTTCACCCTGGAGCAGAATTAACATACCAGGGATTCCTCCGCCCATGTCTAAATAGAAATTCTGACCAATGCCTTAGCAGGGAAAGGTGTATTCTACCAAAGCTCTCATGGCACTACTGTCTTACGTAGGCCGGACATTTCACTCCATAGGTTTTGACGAGTTTGGCCCAAGCTCCTTAAATCCCAGAGAATAGGCAGAGGGTGGGAAAGTGTCATCTTTAAAAAGAGTTCCATTTTGCAAACACTCTTGGCGAAGTTGGTCATAATCTTTGTCCCCAGGAATTTTATCGCATTTCTCGTGTTTCCCTATTCCCAGCTCATGTCTCGTTCCTTTTGTAACTGTGCAGATATCCCTGTAGCATAAACGGCACAATGACTTCCTCAGTCATTTTGATTGGGCAAGGTGAACTGGGTTTGGTTCCCAGGGAGGTTCAAAAATGTACAAGCTAAAAGAAAATAATAAGATTAAATCAAATTGCTGTGTGGTGCATTACCATGCACAGTGGGGCACAGTTAACCCCAATTTCCATTTAACGAGCGGAATATAGTGCAGTGCTGTATTGGTTGAGCATAATGAAGTGAACCTGACTTTGGCCACAGCCATTTCCCAATGCATACTGTACTTTTTGGTGTTTTAGTGGTTTTTGGTTATGCCTCTGTATGTCAGGGACATCAAACTTGCATCCCTCCAGATGTTTTAAAATACAATCCCAGCATCCCTGTCCTTACCCTACATTGTGCTTCTAGTGTGGCAGCTAAGCACTCCATTCAGGTAACTGAAAATATGGAAAGAAAACAGGCTATAGTATTTCAACTAATGTGCAATTACATTGAGAGGTGTGCTGCTACAGGACATTTGAGTTGTATGTAAAGTCTATGTACAGGGATTTTTAAAAATGGGGACAAAACAATCTTAGACATCTTTACCCACCCCCATCCTGTAAAACGGTTCACTCAGGACCCTATAAAAACAGTGTGAGGACCAGCCCATTAATGATCCAGACGGGGGACAGTTACCCCAATGTCGATTCCCACACACCCAGAGACTAACCCCCCGGCCTTACTAATATGGAAAGAAAACCGGGTGTTCCGCAAAAGTACAGGCTGTGGGGTTGTGGAAGTCGGACTTAATCCCACAAACACATAGTAACCAACCTACTTAGATCTGTGGGTGTCGGGGATCCAGTTCTCGCTCCCCCTGCAGTCTCTAAAATGGGATCCGCCTCCCCTTCTGGGCTGCAGATTAGGATTCCTCTGCAGTCTCCTCCCCATTCGGCACAGAACTGTCAGATCCTCCCCTGCCGACCCTCTCCTGAACCTCCCCCTGCTCTCTAATAGTTGTTAGTCTCCCTATTATACTATATAGTGTAACAAATACACCTTTCACCTTTATTATATACAGCACTCTGATCCACACTAAACTGTCTTTATTATAACAGCACTCTGATCACCACTAAACTGTGCTTTATTATATACAGCACTTGATCACCACTAAAACTGTGTCTTTATATATACAGCATCTGCTCACAATAAACTCTCTTTATTATATACAGCACTCTGATCACTAAACTTCTTATTATATACAGCACTCTGATCACCACTAAATGGTGTCTTTATTATATTCAGCATTTGATCACCACTAAACTGTCTTATATATACAGCACTCTGATCACACTAAACTCTCTTATTATATAACAGTGCTCTGATCACATACGTGTTTTATTATATTCAGCAATCTGCTCACCACTAAACTGTCTTTATTAATACAGCACTCTGATCACTACTAAACTCTCTTTATTATATACAGCACTCTGATCACCACTAAAATGGTGTTTATTATATTGCACTCTGATCACCACTAAACTGTATTATATACAGCACTTGATCACCACTAAACTAGTCTTTATTATATACAGCACTCTGATCACCACTAAACAGTGTCTTTTATTATATACAGCACTCTGATCACCACTTAAACTGTGTTTTTATATACAGCACTCTGATACCACTAAACTATGTCTTTATTACCTATTACAGCACTCTGATCACACTAAACTGTGTCTTTATTATTATACAGCACTCTGATCACCATAAACTTCTTTATTGTCGACAGCACTTGCTGATCACTAAACTCTCTTTATTATATACAGCACTCTGATCACCACTAAACGGTGTCTTTATTATATTCAGCATTCTGATCACCACTAAACTGTCTTTATTATATACAGCACTCTGATAACCACTAAACTCTCTTTATTATATACAGCGCTCTGATCACCACTAAACGGTGTCTTTATTATATTCAGCACTCTGCTCACCACTAAACTGTCTTTATTATATACAGCACTCTGATCACTACTAAACTCTCTTTATTATATACAGCACTCTGATCACCACTAAATGGTGTCTTTATTATATTCAGCACTCTGATCACCACTAAACTGTATTATATACAGCACTCTGATCACCACTAAACTATGTCTTTATTATATACAGCACTCTGATCACCACTAAACAGTGTCTTCATTATATTCAGCATTCTCATCACCACTAAACTGTCTTTATTATATACAGCACCTGATCACCACTAAACTCTCTTTATTATACAGCGCTCTGATCACCACTAAAACGGTGTCTTTATTATATTCAGCACTCTGCTCACCACTAAACTGTCTTTATTATATACAGCACTCTGATCACTACTAAACTCTCTTATTATATACAGCACTCTGATCACCACTAAATGGTGTCTTTATTATATCAGCACTCTGATCACCACTAAACTGTATTATATACAGCACTCTGATCACCACTAAACATGTCTTTATTATATACAGCACTCTGATCACCACTAAACAGTGTCTTATTATATACAGCACTCTGATCACCACTAAACTGTGTCTTTATTATATACAGCACTCTGATCACCACTAAACTATGTCTTTATTATATTCAACACTCTGATCACCACTAAACTGTGTCTTTATTATATACAGCACTCTGATCACCACTAAACTCTCTTTATTATATACAGCACTCTGATCACTAAACTCTCTTTATTATATACAGCACTCTGATCACCACTAACGGTGTCTTTATATATTCCAGCATTCTGATCACCACTAAACTGTCTTTATTATATACAGCACTCTGATAACCACTAAACTCTCTTATTATATACAGCGCTCTTCACCACTAACGGTGTCTTTATTATATTCAGCACTCTGCTCACCACTAAACTGTCTTTATTATATACAGCACTCTGATCACTACTAAACTCTCTTTATTATATACAGCACTCTGATCACCACTAAATGCTGTCTTTATTATATTCAGCACTCTGATCACCACTAAACTGTATTATATACAGCACTCTGATCACCACTAAACTATGTCTTTATTATATACAGCACTCTGATCACCACTAAACAGTGTCTTTATTATATTCAGCATTCTCATCACCACTAAACTGTCTTTATTATATACAGCACTCTGATCAACACTTAACTATGTTTTATTATATTCAGCATTCTCATCACCACTAAACTGTGTCTTTTATATTCAGCATCTGATCGCCACTAAATTGTCTTTATTATATACAGCACTCTGATCACTAAACTCTCTTTATTATATACAGCACTCTGATCACCACTAAACATTGTCTTTATTATATTCAGCATTCTGATCACCACTAAACTGTATTATATACAGCACTCTGATCACCACTAAACTATGTCTTTATTATATACAGCACTCTGATCACCACTAAACAGTGTCTTTATTATATACAGCACTCTGATCACCACTAAACGGTGTCTTTATTATATACAGCATTCTGATCACCACTAAAACGGTGTCTTTATTATATTCAGCACTCTGATCACCACTAAACTGTCTTTATTATATACAGCACTCTGATCACCACTAAACTCTCTTTATTATATACAGCACTCTGATCACCACTAAACGGTGTCTTTATTATATCAGCATTCTGATCACCACTAAACGGTGTCTTTTTATTATAACACAGCACTCTGATCACCACTAAACTGTCTTTATTATATACAACACTTTGATCACCACTTAACTTTGTCTTTATTATATACAGCACTCTGATCACCACTTAACTATGTCTTTATTATATACAGCACTCTGATCACCACTAAACTATGTTTTTTATATACAGCACTCTGACACCACTAAACTAGTCTTTATTATATACAGCACTCTGATCACAACTAAACTATGTCTTTATATATCAGCACTCTGATCACCACTAAACTGTCTTTATTATATACAGCACTCTGATCACCACTAAACTGTCTATTATATACAGCACTCTGATCACCACTAAACTATGTATTATATACAGCACTCTGATCACCACTAAACTATATCTGTATTATTTAGAGCACTCTGATCACCACCTACCGTATGTCTTTATTATATACAGCACCATAATCACCACCTATGTCTTTATTATATACAGCACTCTGATCACCACTAATTATGTCTTTATTATATAGAGCACCTCTGATCACCACTAAACTATGTCTTTATTATATACAGCACTGATCACCACTTAACTATGTCTTATATACAGCACTCTGATCACCACTAAACTATGTCTTTATTATATACAGCACTCTGATCACACACTTAACTATGTCTTTATTATATACAGCACTCTGATCACCACTAAACTATGTCTTTATTATATACAGCACTCTGATCACCACTAAACATGTCTTTATATATACAGCACTCTATCACCACTAAACTATGTCTTTTTTATAAACAGCATTCGGATCACCACTAACTTGTCTTTATTATATACAGCACTCTGGTCACCACTAAACTATGTCTTTATTTTACAGCACTCTGATCACCACTAAACTGTGTCTTTATTATAACAGCACTCTGATCACCACTAAACCTGTCTTTATTATATACAGCACTCTGATCACCACTAACTATTCTTTATATATACAGCACTCTGATCACAACCTAACTTTGTCTTATTATATACAGCACTCTGGTCACCACTAAACTATGTCTTTTATATACACCTCTGATCACCACTAAACTATGTCTTTATTATATACAGCACTCTGATCACCACTAAACTATGTCTTTATTATATACAGCACGCTGATCACCACTAAAGTGTGTCTTATTATAGAGCACTCTGATCACCACTAAACTATGTCTTTATTATATACAGCACTCTGATCACCACCTAACTTTGTCTTTATTATACAGCACTCTGTTCACCACTAAATGGTTCTTTATTATATACAGCACTCCGATCACCACTAAACTAATGTGTGTAGTGCACTGGGAGTTGTAGCGTCCCTCTCATTCCATCCATGTAGCCCCCTCACCCCCCTCCTCATCATATTAGCCGTCCCTTAACTGTACTTAGTCGGTCTAACACTTGCTGATGAGTTAAGCTGTGTCCACATGATGAGATTCTTCCTCCTGACCGACCGGTCGGCCAGGAGGAAGGACTGTCTGTATGGCGAAAATAGCCACGGCTGGAAGTTTGCCACAACCAATTATTCAGACCATAGAGGACAACACGATCGTCCGTGGTTGGACAGCTGCATGCCAAATCCCATGCAATTACTTTGGACCAATACACTGAACAATCTGTCAATCAGGCCAGGTCAGCCAGGTCATAGGACAGTCGGAACAAAAGTAGCCAATTTGGACAAATGAACGGTCAGTTAAGAAAAGTTATGCAATTTTTGGCCCAATTGACCAATACACTAAACTATCGGTCGATTGTGTGATGAACAGGTGTGCAATATAAAACCCATAGACAATATCTGAAATTGCACTCCTAATCTTCAATATTTCACACTTATTAGCATGTCCAGCAGTATGGCAGCTCCCACATTGTTTCCCTGTCATGGGTAATCACAGGGTTAATTCATCTTAACTTGTAAGCTCTGCTTCCTTTCCCATAGCCATTCCCATTTGGTGTTAAGTTAGCTACCTAGCAAGAGGTCTGACTTCAAAGGGGCAAGGTGTGAAGTCCCTGTAATATGCATACATACACAGTTACAGGCTAGTAGGCACCAGCACAGCAGGGAATCCCCTAGTAGAGAATTGAGCAGAAACCAAAGGTAATTCATATTCCTTAATAATTCAGGATGTAGAATTATTTCAGGTTTTCATAAATACCCCCAGTTTATCCAGTAATTAATTCTGCATTTATGATACCTGATATAATGTGATAGCCCGAACCAAACTTGGGATATTATCCTTCCTAGGCCTACGATCTACCACATATGTCATATTTGGTCTATTCTGTTGGGTAAAATTAGTCATGGACCATCATGCTATTATTTGAATGTGACATTAATGGTTTACAGATTATGGACTAGAGGGGAATTGGACATTTAAAATTCCCTCAAAATAGGAACCAACCTTCGGGGCAGAACCAAGTCCACCCCCTATAGACCAGACTGCTCCCATTTCTGGCAAAGGATAAAATTGGGAGATGGGTCTCAGCTCAGAGTTCGTCATAACATCTTCAATAACATCTAGCCAACAGGACGGAGACCGTATTGGCTTACCGCAGAAAATATTTTTTGGACTAACAAGTTCGGACTCGGCTCATGGACTTTTCAGATGCCAATATCCTTAAGTACTCATTCTTTTACCCATTTCTTACCTGTGTGTTACCGCTTTTATGTTCAGTAAATTATTTTAGTTTTTCTTTATATTTTTTATGCGCTATTTTGTCAACTTTTAATAATTATATAAAATCATTTATAGGCTATTGTCCTATTCTGAGTATATCCCAAACGAACCTGTGTCTTCGAAGTACGCTATTTATAGAGAAGCATTGTTTAGGTATATAGATATACTGTTTAACTGTGTATAGAATATTAGGGGTGAATAACCAATTTTCTTACGTTGTTAGAAGTTGGGGTGCGGATATCCCCATAGATATATGTAAACAGGTCATTCCGTTGTTTTTATCGGATGTGGTGGCAGAGAGTATATTGATATTAATTAATTGTGTAGTATATAGTTTGTTCACTAACCCCAGTGGGTCCGATCTGTTCCGTCCGCCTGTGTTTTCCGGTAACGGATAGGTGGTTGGGCGTCTCGGCCCGGAGAGTTTCTGACAGATTAGGCTTAAAAATTGCATGGTGTGTATACAGCCTAATCATACCAGGCAGACTTTGCAGTAATGCATTTTATAGGTAATTATTTGATAATTAGTGTGTCAAGTCTACTTTATTGCCGATAGAGAAACGCTACTGTAGTGTTTCTTTATCTGGAAACATCTGGAACCCCTCAAGAATAGCATCCGTGTGAAAGTAGCCTAAAATAGAGTCCCTCAGTGCACTGTGCATGGGGCCTCGTTGTAATTTGCAACTGTAGTGTGTCACCCTTTAAGAGGAGTGCATAGTGGTGAGTCTTGCAATTCATGTAGTTGGGATTTATGTTCATATTCTTATATGTATATCAATTCTGTCAATGGATCTCAGTCAGTAAAGTATTGGCACTAAATAGTTAGGCTGTGGGCACACTACAACGCACAGTAACGTGGATGAAAAGAACAACCTAATCCAATGCCTTTCAGCACTGCAAATTTACCAATATTTCATCAGAATGCATGCGATCCCACCAAAAAACACGGTGATCATGCGTTGTGACATCGCAGCACATACAATGTGGCCACACACATTGCAATTGTCACTTGCTAACAGTTTGGAAATTGTGAGAGAATCGCGCCAGTGTGCTAGCCCTGAGGGCACTACACATAGGAACATCCAAGATCTTTGTGCCCTGTGTCTGAGACTTAAAGGTCCTCTATAAACACTGATTAACATAAGAGACGCTGAGCCCACACTTAAACGCATCAGAATCATGCGTGCAAGCGATCCCCCAATCCTGCATTATTGGAGCGCATGGTGATTGCATGTGCTCCATTAAGCAGATCGCAGCCCCAACTGGTGTGGCACTTTTAAACACATGATCGGACCATGTGTTAAAGTGGGCTGTTGGTCTGGCCCGTCTGTTTTTGATGTAATAATCCATGTTTTCAAACTGTGCCACCACTGCTGTGTTTTTAAAGATCACATACAACTAATTGTAATTTATAGCCCAACCTTTTGTATGTCTCCCACATGAAAGTAAATATCTCTGTGTCCTCTTTAACCTTTAGTCTTTTATAAAGCCAGGAACTTGAATTTCAACATTACTTTGTCTGTAAATCTACAGGGAAAAAAGTCCCTAAGGCTAACAGGTGTAGTTAATCAGGTTAATAGTGTAAATCCCTAGGAAAACCTCGTAAGGAGTATCTAACTGACAAGTAGCCACATGATTGACTGGAGAATGGATAATTATTCTTTATCTGATCCTTGCACTTATCCTTGCACTTTTTTTATTAGGGATGGGCTAGAACTGGATTACAGACAATAAATGTATGACAGCTGCATCTTTCCTGGTCCCAACTATCAGTGGTTACATTAAGGGTTGACTCCTCCGCTCCAGCACAGGACAGGAAGTTTAAATGGTTCCACCCCCTCCCTCACTAGTCCTTTCCTGTCCCTCGCGCGACCAGGAGTTGCTGTACCTGGATGTGTAAATCTTTGCCCCCTCCTCTGTGCATGTAGGCTGCCTCGGTCTTTTAGGCAGTTGTTTCCTTCCGCGTCAGTGCCGTTTTCGGTACTTGTAGCAGGCCGCGTTTCCGGACGTTTGCGGTGACGTCACCGGGATTTAAATTTTTGGCGCCAAGCCTGTCAGCCTCAGCTTCTCCTACTGAGACTGTTTTGTTTGCGGCTGCAGCTTTGTGCTGTATTTTGTGGGCTGTTCTCCAGGTATTGTGCCTGTGATCAGTTGCCTGCAGTTTATTTCCTTTGCAGATTATTGATGATTGCTTTCTTTTTCAGTGCTGTACCATGATTTTCAGGGGGCATAGATCTAGATCCAGATCCAGGGGGTAAGGATAACTGGATTGGTATGTATAGGGGTGGGGGTTTACTTTTACTCATTATTTCTTTTTTCTTACATCATCTCGCCACAGAGAGGAGGAAAAAAGACACAAAAGCAGAAGACAGTGCAAATACTGTTCTAACCCAGCTGAATCTGGGTAAAAATTATGCAGGGTTTGCATGGATGAAGTTCGGGGCAGTTCTACTTCCAAAGAAGTTCCTCGTTGGGTAAAGGAGTCAATGCAAGAAATTGGGCAACAGATGGTATCTCAAGTTACTCAATCAGTCCTAGACTCCATAAATCCTAATCAAGAGGCAGCTTCTTCAGGCCAGGGTCCTTTTCAAGAGAAACTACCTGAGTCTGATTTAGAGTCTGATCAGTTATTGCCCACTGAGACTATACAGAATTTAATCAAGGCTATGAGATCCACTCTGGTGTCAGAACCAGATGTCCTGCCTTCTACTTCAAAGGATAAGATGTTTTCGTCTCCTGTTGTCATATCATCTTTGTTTGTACATCCATATGTCAAACTTAATTCATGCAGAATGGAATGAGCCTGACAGAAAATTTAATTTATCAAATAATTTATCAACAGATACCCTATGGATGAGGAAGATGCAAAATTTTGGAATAATTCTCCCAAATAAGATGCGGCGATGTCTAGACTATCGAAATTTACTATGTTACCTGTTGAAGATGGGGCCATTTTGCATGCTTCGATGGATAGAAAACAGGAATCGATCCTTAAAAAGAGCTATCTGGTAGCTGGTGCAGCTCTAGGCCTGCTGTAGCTACAGTTGATATGGCCAAAGCAGGAATGGTGTGGCTCAGAGAAATTGAAGATGCAGTCAACAGGGAAACATATAAAGATATTGTTATCCAAGCTATTAAAGGGCATGTGTACCCCCAAAACTATAATCCCCCCCAACTACTGGCCCCATTATGTAGTGTAGTGTAATCCTTACCTCACATCCCAGCTCCATATGGTTCTCCTGTAGTCCCCCCCCAAAGTCCCCAAAACTCCCACCAGGAGGATAGCAGAGTCCATAAGACTCTGCCTCCTACCTGGCCTCCGGGAGAAGATGGCTTGCGTACTGCAGCCCTTCTCCCCTCCCTCCCACACCCTCTCCCTCCTCTCCGATTCCCTCCCCCTAGCTTTAAAAGCTTTAACTATAAGATTCCCCATGCCTGCCCAGCCCCAACGCATATTTATATGTTTATAAACTCCCCAAACTTTACTTACCTCTCCTCTTTCCTCCGCTGAAGTGAGCTGCAGCAGCCGCGTCCGTGATTGGCTGCGCTCAGCGCCAATCACAGACGCGCTGCCGGTCCCGCCCTCTGCTTGCATTTTCTCGCAAGCAGAGGGCCGGGAGCGCGGCGGAGGAAAGAGGGGAGGTAAGTAGAGTTTGGGGGGCTTCTGAACATATAAATAAAGCGGTTGGGGCTGGGTAGCCATGGGGATCCTTCCTTTATATAAAATTATTTTCCATTTTTGGAGATTGCATTGAGTTTTTAGACTGTACTATGTAGGTGGGGGTATCTAAATAATATTATACATGGTTACAGTGTATATTGTAATGTAAAGGTATAACATGAATTAGTTTATTAATATGTACAAAATAAAGATATATAAGTGTGTAACAGTGTGTAAATGGCATATGAAATAAAAAATAAAAAAGTACTAACATACAGAATCCCCCCGATTGAATGGACTAGTCAAAATGGGAGCTATAGACACACCTCTCAAATGTATTAAATTCTGCATGGAAGTTTGCTGTCATTTCCTTATGTCCTTATTATCCAATAGGTGTGCTTCTTGTAGCTGCTGTAGCACTACATCACATCCTGACGCAATGCATCTTACAGTAACATCCTTTAGCTTTGCATTGTGGTAGAGACTTACTGAGCATGTGCGAGTTAATGGCCAATCAAAGAAAGTTAGCTTTCCCAGTAAGTGTAGATGATATCTAGCTGTATTGCATTGTGGGAGAGAACTTCACATCCTGATGCAATGTGTAGTGGGAGTGGGTGGGCGTGGCCAAACGACACTGCTTTAATCAAGACTTCCCTGAAGGCTGGTAAGTGTCTAAATCAGTGTTTCTCAACCTTTTTATCTGTGGGGACCCCTGAAAAAATGTTCATGTCTCGGGGACCTCTACATAAATTATGATTATATACAGTATCATTTTTTTCTTAGTCAGTCATCAAATCATCAAAAAACCTAATCTATACAAATATAAATGATAGATCTATAAATACATCTCTATTAAACACAATGCACTCTAATTCACACCAGGGTGGGAACCCTTACATTAAAACATTACTTATTTTCATTTATCTCTCAGACATCAATACACCAAACACAGACATTATACAGAACATTGATAAATATGTAGAAAAATATATCTGCATTCATCAAAATTGTGGATCGTACAATTTCGTCAATGTTTTGAGGACCCCCATGCAACCTCTCAGGGACCCCTAGGGGTCCCGGACCCCTGGTTGAGAAACACTGGTCTAAAGTTATTAGTTTTTTGCTTTAGTAACACTTCTGTGTGTGTCTCTCTCTCTCTCTGTTTGTCTCTCTCTCTGTTTGTCTCTCTCTCTCTCTGTCTGTCTGTCTCTCTCTGTGTCTGTCTCTCTCTGTCTGTCTTTGTGTCTCTGTCTGTCTGTCTCTCTCTGTGTGTCTCTCTCTGTCTGTCTCTCTCTGTGTGTGTCTCTCTCTCTCTGTGTCTCTCTGTGTGTCTCTCTCTCTGTCTGTCTGTCTGTCTCTCTCTCTGTCTGTCTCTCTCTGTTGGTCTTCTCTCCTCTGTTCTGTCTCTCCTCTCTCTGTCTGTCCTCTCTGTCTGTCTGCTCGTTCTCTCTCTCTGTCTGTCTCTCTTCTGTCTGTCCTCTCTCGCTCTCTGTCTGTCTCTCTGTTCTGTACAGCACTCTGATCACCACTAAACTATGTCTTTATTATATACAGCACGCTGATCACCACTAAAGTGTGTCTTTATTATATAGAGCACTCTGATCACCACTAAACTATGTCTTTATTATATACAGCACTCTGATCACCACCTAACTTTGTCTTTATTATATACAGCACTCTGTTCACCACTAAATGGTGTCTTTATTATATACAGCACTCCGATCACCACTAAACTAATGTGTGTAGTGCACTGGGAGTTTGTAGCGTCCCTCTCATTCCAATCCATGTAGCCCCCCTCACCCCCCTCCTCATCTATTAGCCGTCCCTTGAACTGTACTTAGTCGGTCTAACACTTGCTGATGAGTTAAGCTGTGTCCACATGATGAGATTCTTCCTCCTGACCGACCGGTCGGCCAGGAGGAAGGACTGTCTGTATGGGCGAAAATAGCCACGGCTGGAAGTTTGCCACAACCAATTATTCAGACCATAGAGGACAACACGATCGTCCGTGGTTGGACAGCTGCATGCCAAATCCCATGCAATTACTTTGGACCAATACACTGAACAATCTGTCAATCAGGCTCAGGTCAGCCAGGTCATAGGACAGTCGGAACAAAAGTAGCCAATTTGGACAAATGAACGGTCAGTTAAGAAAAGTTATGCAATTTTTTGGCCCAATTGACCAATACACTAAACTATCGGTCGATTGTGTGATGAACAGGTGTGCAATATAAAACCCCATAGACAATATCTGAAATTGCACTCCTAATCTTCAATTATTTCACCTTATTAGCATGGTCCAGCAGTATGGCAGCTCCCACATTGTTTCCCTGTCATGGGTAATCACAGGGTTAATTCATCTTAACTTGTAAGCTCTGCTTCCTTTCCCATAGCCATTCCCATTTGGTGTTAAGTTAGCTGACCTAGCAAGAGGTCTGACTTCAAAGGGGCAAGGTGTGAAGTCCCTGTAATATGCATACATACACAGTTACAGGCTAGTAGGCACCAGCACAGCAGGGAATCCCCTAGTAGAGAATTGAGCAGAAACCAAAGGTAATTCATATTCCTTAATAATTCAGGATGTAGAATTATTTCAGGTTTTCATAAATACCCCCAGTTTATCCAGTAATTAATTCTGCATTTATAGATACCTGATATAATGTGATAGCCCGAACCAAACTTGGGATATTATCCTTCCTAGGCCTACGATCTACCACATATGTCATATTTGGTCTTATTCTGTTGGGTAAAATTAGTCATGGACCATCATGCTATTATTTTGAATGTGACATTAATGGTTTACAGATTATGGACTAGAGGGGAATTGGACATTTAAAATTCCCTCCAAAAATAGGAACCAACCTTCGGGGGCAGAACCAAGTCCACCCCCTCTAGAGACCAGACTGCTCCCATTTTCTGGCAAAGGAAAAAAATTGGGGATGGGTCCTCAGCTCAGAGTTCGTCATAACATCTTCAATAACATCTAGCCAACAGGACGCCGTATTGGCTTACCGCAAATATTTTTTGGACTAACAAGTTCTGGACTCGGCTCATGGACTTTCAGATGCCAATTATCCTTAAGTACTCATTCTTTTAATTACCCATTTCTTACCTGTGTGTTACCGCTTTTATGTTCAGTAAATTATTTTAGTTTTTCTTTATATTTTTTATGCGCTATTTTTGTCAACTTTTAATAAATTATATAAAATCATTTATAGGCTATTGTCCTATTCTGAGTATATCCCAAAACGAACCTGTGTCTTCGAAGTACGCTATTATAGAGAAGCATTGTTTAGGTATATAGATATACTGTTTAACTGTGTATAGAATATTAGGGGTGAATAACCAATTTTCTTACAGGTTGTTAGAAGTTGGGGTGCGGATATCCCCATAGATATATGTAAACAGGTCATTCCGTTGTTTTTATCGGAATGTGGTGGCAGAGAGTATATTGATATTAATTAATTGTGTAGTATATAGTTTGTTCACTAACCCCAGTGGGTCCGATCTGTTCCGTCCGCCTGTGTTTTCCGGTAACGGATAGGTGGTTGGGCGTCTCGGCCCGGAGAGTTTCTGACAGATTAGGCTTAAAAATTGCATGGTGTGTATACAGCCTAATCATACCCAGGCAGACTTTGCAGTAATGCATTTTATAGGTAATTATTTGATAATTAGTGTGTCAAGTCTACTTTATTGCCGATAGAGAAACGCTACATGTAGTGTTTCTTTATCTGGAAACATCTGGAACCCCTCAAGAATAGCATCCGTGTGAAAGTAGCCTAAAATAGAGTCCCTCAGTGCACTGTGCATGGGGCCTCGTTGTAATTTGCAACTGTAGTGTGTCACCCCTTTAAGAGGAGTGCATAGGTGTGAGTCTTGCAATTCATGTAGTTGGGATTTATGTTCATATTTCTTATATGTATATCAATTCTGTCAATGGATCTCAGTCAGTAAAGTATTGGCACTAAATAGTTAGGCTGTGGGCACACTACAACGCACAGTAACGTGGATGAAAAGAACAATCCTAATCCAATGCCTTTCAGCACTGCAAATTTACCAATATTTCATCAGAATGCATGCGATCCCACCAAAAAACGGTGATCATGCGTTGTGACATCGCAGCACATACAATGTGGCCACACACATTGCAATTGTCACTTGCTAACAGTTTGGAAATTGTGAGAGAATCGCGCCAGTGTGCTAGCCCTGAGGGCACTACACATAGGAACATCCAAGATCTTTGTGCCCTGTGTCTGAGACTTAAAGGTCCTCTATAAACACTGATTAACATAAGAGACGCTGAGCCCACACTTAAACGCATCAGAATCATGCGTGCAAGCGATCCCCCAATCCTGCATTATTGGAGCGCATGGTGATTGCATGTGCTCCATTAAGCAGATCGCAGCCCAACTGGTGTGGCACTTTTAAACACATGATCGGACCATGTGTTAAAGTGGGCTGTTGGTCTGGCCCGTCTGTTTTTGATGTAATAATCCATGTTTTGCAAACTGTGCCACCACTGCTGTGTTTTAAAGATCACATACAAACTAATTGTAATTTATAGCCCAACCTTTTGTAGTCTCTCCCACATGAAAGTAAATATCTCTGTGGTCCTCTTTAACCTTTAGTCTTTATAAAGCCAGGAACTTGAATTTCACATTACTTTGTCTGTAAATCTACAGGGAAAAAAGTCCCTAAGGCTAACAGGTGTAGTTAATCAGGTTAATAGTGTAAATCCCTAGGAAAACCTCGTAAGGGAGTATCTAACTGACAAGTAGCCACATGATTGACTGGAGAATGGATAATTATTCTTTATCTGATCCTTGCACTTATCCTTGCACTTTTTTTTATTAGGGATGGGCTAGAACTGGATTACAGACAATAACATGTATGACAGCTGCATCTTTCCTGGTCCCAACATATCAGTGGTTACATTAAGGGTTGACTCCTCCGCTCCCAGCACAGGACAGGAAGTTTAAATGGTTCCCACCCCCTCCCCTCACTAGTCTTTCCTGTCCCTCGCGCGACCAGGAGTTGCTGTACCTGGATGTGGTAAATCTTTGCCCCCTCCTCTGTGCATGTAGGCTGCCTCGGTCTTTTAGGCAGTTGTTTCCTTCCGCGTCAGTGCCGTTTTCGGTACTTGTAGCAGGCCGCGTTTCCGGACGTTTGCGGTGACGTCACCGGGATTTAAATTTTTGGCGCCAAGCCTGTCAGCCTCAGCTTTCCTCACTGAGACTGTTTTGTTTGCGGCTGCAGCTTTGTGCTGTATTTTGTTGGGCTGTTCTCCAGGTATTGTGCCTGTGATCAGTTGCCTGCAGTTTATTTCCTTTGCAGATTATTGATGATTGCTTTCTTTTTCAGTGCTGTACCATGATTTTCAGGGGGCATAGATCTAGATCCAGATCCAGGGGGTAAGGATAACTGGATTGGTATGTATAGGGGTGGGGGTTTACTTTTACTCATTATTTCTTTTTTCTTACATCATCTCGCCACAGAGAGGAGGAAAAAAGACACAAAAGCAGAAGACAGTGCAAATACTGTTCTAACCCAGCTGAATCTGGGTAAAAATTATGCAGGGTTTGCATGGATGAAGTTCGGGGCAGTTCTACTTCCAAAGAAGAAGTTCCTCGTTGGGTAAAGGAGTCAATGCAAGAAATTGGGCAACAGATGGTATCTCAAGTTACTCAATCAGTCCTAGACTCCATAAATCCTAATCAAGAGGCAGCTTCTTCAGGCCAGGGTCCTTTTCAAGAGAAACTACCTGAGTCTGATTTAGAGTCTGATCAGTTATTGCCCACTGAGACTATACAGAATTTAATCAAGGCTATGAGATCCACTCTGGTGTCAGAACCAGATGTCCTGCCTTCTACTTCAAAGGATAAGATGTTTTCGTCTCCTGTTGTCATATCATCTTTGTTTGTACATCCAAATATGTCAAACTTAATTCATGCAGAATGGAATGAGCCTGACAGAAAATTTAATTTATCAAATAATTTTATCAACAGATACCCTATGGATGAGGAAGATGCAAAATTTTGGAATAATTCTCCCAAATAAGATGCGGCGATGTCTAGACTATCGAAATTTACTATGTTACCTGTTGAAGATGGGGCCATTTTGCATGCTTCGATGGATAGAAAACAGGAATCGATCCTTAAAAAGAGCTATCTGGTAGCTGGTGCAGCTCTTAGGCCTGCTGTAGCTACAGTTGATATGGCCAAAGCAGGAATGGTGTGGCTCAGAGAAATTGAAGATGCAGTCAACAGGGAAACATATAAAGATATTGTTATCCAAGCTATTAAAGGGCATGTGTACCCCCAAAACTATAATCCCCCCCAACTACTGGCCCCATTATGTAGTGTAGTGTAATCCTTACCTCACATCCCAGCTCCATATGGTTCTCCTGTAGTCCCCCCCCAAAGTCCCCAAAACTGCCCACCAGGAGGATAGCAGAGTCCATATAGGACTCTGCCTCCTACCTGGCCTCCGGGAGAAGATGGCTTGCGTACTGCAGCCCTTCTCCCCCTCCCTCCCACACCCTCTCCCTCCCTCTCCCGATTCCCTCCCCCTAGCTTTAAAAGCTTTAACTATAAGATTCCCCATGCCTGCCCAGCCCCAACCGCTATATTTATATGTTTATAAAGCTCCCCAAACTTTACTTACCTCTCCTCTTTCCTCCGCTGAAGTGAGCTGCCAGCAGCCGCGTCCGTGATTGGCTGCCGCTCAGCCAATCACAGACGCGGCTGCCGGTCCCTTCGCAAAATCTGGTCCACTCGAGGATCCGCGAATTTTCGAAAAAATTTGAAAATTCGCGAGCGGACCCATTAAAATAAAAAATCGTCGAAAATACGAGAAATCCTCGTAATTTCGAAAATACGAGAAATCCTCGTAATTTCGGAAATTTTCGAAAATACGAGAAATTCGTGGTCCCGAAGGCGGAAAATCCGGAAAAATTCGCCGTTCGCGAACGGGATAAATCTGCGGCGGATCCGGGTTCGGATCCGTGAACCGGCCATCCCTACTTGTCGGTAGCCATCCCTACTTGTTGCTCACCCCCACCAAAGCTCAAAATATTCAAACTAGCTCGTAGTTTGGATAGTTTGTATACTTTGAGTTCATACGAACTCAGAAAGTTCGACCCGAATTCAGGGTTCAGATTCAAGTTTGGGTCCATCTCTAGTATTTATATGGTTCTATATTTGTAGGTAATCATTTGGCAATTAGGAGCTGAGCCGGTGACATCTTTGGTGGTTGATAGGATTCCTCCTTTTCCACTGGTGTTGTGTCTTTTTCCCCATAGTATTCCCTCTGTTGTTATCTCCAGGAAAAGCCCCAAAAAATCAATTTTAATAAAGTGTAGAATGTTATCATAAAAAGTTGTTGGTTTTCCTGATGCAAAGAGCATGTGGAATATAAACGATTGTGGCCCTCCAATTAACAAATTCAAAAGTATTGAATTTTTTTCCTACTACTGTTATTTTTAATACCAATATTATTATGTCCTTTACAACATAACACACATGAAACAAACTTCCTAGAGCTCAAGTTAACTGGTAATATATCAGATGGTAAATTGAAATTGGAGCCTCTCAATAACCAGTAACAAGCAATAACCAAACACTGGCTATATCACACATTCAATAGAATTGACATTTAATCATTGAATTTATATAATGTCTAAATAAAGTCTTTCCCCTTTCATGTTCCTGTGAAGTTCCCCATTCTGGCCAATCCATTTTGTAATTAATTGTTGACTGCAACGCATGCCAGGCAGTTTTACCAGAAAGATCATGGGTACATCAGGAGGTAAGATTTCTAGTGTATAGACAGATTAAAAGCATATCATTACAACTAAAAAGGTTGTAACTTGTGGTTGGTTCACTTGAAAACTACAGAATTTATTAGGGAGTTTTCATAGATATTATACAAAATATATAAAGAAAAATATTAACCTGCATTCGTGCTAGATTCCATTTTATATTTTAATTCATATACAATTAAATATGCAGCCAGAAAACCTTTTAAATTTGCACCTATTTCAGAAAGATAAGGAACAAAATGGGCATTTTTCTTTCTACCTGTGGGGCACGTACAGTAGCAGTAATGTTGTCTATACTATAAAAGCAGTCTAGAAACCTGCCCAACTTTACATAGATATTGCTTTATGATTGACATTGTGTCTGTACTGTAATCAGGCCAGGCAGTATTCCAAAATGTAGCAAAAAAATCGTAGATGTGTCTTATAAATATATGGGCACCGTCAGTCCTTGTTGATTATTTTATAAAATGTTTCTTTCAAAAGTGACACAGCAAAGGTCATCTATCTATATGTTTATTCCCTTTATGATGATTTTTTTTAATTTAAAAAGCCTGCCTTTCTCTCTGGATAAATAAAAGCAATTAGTTCAACAACATGGACAAATTAATTTGAGTACAGCCACCACTATAAGATTTGCTTTATTCTGCTAGGTCATACTCTATCAGATTCAGTACTTGGATATGCAGTAGGCTTCTATTTTGTATGTATACTATATTTAATTGGTCACTAGTTGCACTCTATAATGTGTGGACAGTATTTTGTGCGTCATCTATCTATAAGAATGTAGGAAGTTTCTCAATCAATATGCATGGCATACTAAGGAGCATAGATTTTGCATATATTCACGTGAATTTGCGTTATTACAGTACTGTCGTGCTCCCTGGATGGGTGCTGCTGTGAACCAGCTGTGAAACAGGGAAGGATTGAAATGCAGCAGAGATCAAGGTTAACCAGTTTATTGTACACACCAAACACACAGTGAAATGGTAACTAATACTATATACAAAAGACTAATGAAAAGACTAGGCTATATACAATAACTAAAGACTAAATACAGATGACTAAAGACTATGAACAGGAAAAGATAGATGGGAACTGGAACAGGAAAAAAGGGCAAGGGAACAGGACTGGAAGACAAGGAGCAAGACAAGATCTGTAACAAGGCAAGGTCTGGAACAAGTATCTCAGGAGCAGAGAACAAGGTGAGGAGTGATGAGTGGAGAATAACCACTGAAGACAATAGTTGAAGATCTGGCAAAGGGAGTGGGTGGAGTCCTTAAATAGCTGAAGACTGATAACAGGTGAATGTGATGAGAGATAATTGTCCAAAAGGTTACACCTGAGTGGAGCTATATTACACCTGAGTGGAGCTCAGCAGCTCTAATTTTACAGGTTTGTACAGGCAATTCCTATAAATAACAGCATATCACATATTATTCTATCATATATTATTATATCACATATTATAGGGCATGTCCACCCTCCAAATTAAAATTCAACCCACTACTGGCCCCACTGTGTGGTTTAAGAAATCCTTACCTTATATCAATGCTCCTTATGGTTCTTGTCCAAAGTCCAGGACACTAAAGAGTAGGAGCTGTTTTCCTGTATGAAAGGTTTCTGTCTTCTCCTTGTCCCCTGAGAGGACAGTGGCAAGTGCATGGGAGCCCTTTCCCCCCTCCCTCCCTCCTGATCCATCACTGGCTGCCCTTCACCTAATGTACAATTTTATATATAATGTAGGGCATCCATTCCCACCTTCAAGCACTACATTAGTTGGCTTAAAAAAGAATCCAAACTCTGCTTACAGCCCTTCACTCCTGCGGCTGCCAGTCCAACCCCTATTACAAGTTACAGCACACAGAGGGATGGATCAGAGCGCTGCAGGGCTGAGAGGCTGTAAGTAGAGTTCTGCTTTGTTTTTTAACAATCTAATATAGCGGTTGGGAGTTGGAAGAGATGCCCTACAACATATTAAAAGTGATTTTTTAGGGTAGAGATGCCCTTTAACATTTTTATTTTATATTTTACCATGCACTCCTGGTGCTTTTGTTTGATGGTGCTGTTTCCCTCCAACCCTCCTTCAGTTAATGCTTATTCTTATAAAATATAGTTGAGAAATGCACTTTCATATTATTCAATTTTATTGTGACATGCTGTGGTGCACAACGTTTCGGAGGTCCTTCCCCTTCCTCAGGTGCACCTAAGGAAGGGGGAGGACCCCCGAAACTTTGTGCACTACAGCATGTCACAATAAAAATGCAATAATATGAAAGAGTGCATTTCTCAACTATATTTTATAAGAAAACCCTTTAACATACACGTTATTATATCACATGTTATTGTATCACTTTATATTACATATTGTATCATACCGGTATATTAATAGATCACATTATATATCACATATTTTTATATCACATATTATTATATCATATGTCATTATATCACATATTATTATATCACATATTAATATATCACATGTTAAAATATCACATGTTAAAATTTAAATTTTCAAAAAATTTGAAAATCTGAGCTGTAGAACCTTAGAAATCATTTACAGGGAGAGACCTGTCACTCCAGTAGCAGAGATTGTAATTTGTTAACCATGAATGACCTCATACTAGAATCTTTAGCTGCCTGCCAGCACACTTTCTGTAACAATTATGAGAATCAGCAGAGAAAAGAAGGCAAGGGGAGGGAGATGTGTAAGCAGAGCAGGGTTCATGGTGTCAGGAAGGGTACTCACTTTCCAGCCTCTCCATTCCTCCCAAGATGGTGGTGCCCATTAAACGTGTGCGCTGACAGCATTGCGCCTTGCACGTGACATCCCGCAGGGACGCCATCACGTCCGTAGTGACGCGCAGGAGCCGTGACATCACTGGAAGGCGCCGGCGGCGCAAAGATTTAAATTGACAGCCTCAGATTGCCCGGTGCCCGATTATAGCATTTCAAACCTGAATCTGTTGTGCTGGGTTTCTTTTATTTTGTATCCTGATCCTGCCTTTGCAATTGAGTCTGTTCCTGCTTATACTTTGTATCCTGATTCTGCCTTGCATTGTGTCCTGTTCCTGCCTGTCATATTATCCTATCATTCCAAGACTGTTTCAGTTGCTGTGCCTCCTGACTAGAGATGGTCGAACTATTGAAAGTTTGGTCCGTTTTAAAATTTTCGAACTATTGTAAAAGTTCGAAAGTTCGAAAGTTCGAAAACGGACCCATTAAAGTCTATGGGAGGCAAATAGTTCGAAAAGTTCGAGTCAAATACAACTAAAATATTAATGGTAACTTAATGTAAATGGCTGTGGGACCTGGGAAATGGTCTGGGGAGCATGTTCCAATATCCAGGACTTTCGTAAAATCGATTTTACTCTCACACGCGCTACTTTCGAGCTTTCGAACGTTCGAGGTAACATGGACAATTTACTCGCAGATTCGATGCTCGCCTATAGGCTTTAATGGAGACTTTACTCGCAGATTCGATGTTCGCGCCTAGATACCATGTACATTTTACTCGCGGATTCGATACTCGAACGTTCGAACATTCGATAAATCATCGAAAGTCCGGGAAATATCGAAAGTCCGCATCCGAGATAGTTCGAGAAGTCCGGGTCCGTTCGAACTCGAACAGTTCGGCTCGAACTCGGGTTCGAGTTCGAGTTCTATGCCATCCCTACTCCTGACCTCCTCTGTGGACTCCTACCCTTGTTGGTCCCAACTTCACCTGACATCAGTACAGGTACCTAACACATGGTGAGGCTGTGCAGAACTTTTGAGTGTCACAGACACTACAAGAAGGCAGTAAGTAAGGGAAGATGGGGGCAATTAGGAGCACTTACTAAATATTAATAATTTAATGACAAAGCAAGCACAGATAAATATGTGAATACCTCCATTTTTCTTCTCTCAAATTGTAGTTTCAGATAATG
This sequence comes from Hymenochirus boettgeri, assembly GCA_019447015.1. Classification (NCBI taxonomy): domain Eukaryota; kingdom Metazoa; phylum Chordata; class Amphibia; order Anura; family Pipidae; genus Hymenochirus; species Hymenochirus boettgeri. The sequence goes on from CM033472.1 coordinate 51,655,916, forward strand.
TAAAGTTGTTTTAGTATAGTAACCCTTTAATGTTAAATTGTTTTTTTTTAGGTAAACAAACAAAAGTGTTATCTTGTTATACTGTATACCCTTAATTATGTTCAAGGACATCCTATAAATTAGTATTGTCTCTCGTTACCTGACTTGACCTCTATGCTAATTGTATAGATTTTTCTATTATAAAAATATTTTGCTTTATCTTTTCATTAACTAGTCTACCTTTATGGTTGCGATTTCGTTGTACATTGTGTTCTGAAATAGGCCGATGCACTACTCAGATATTGATGAGGTTATATTGCTGTTTAATTTTAAAAAGGACAATTCTTTTTTTCCCAAAAGGCAGAAGGTATATTTTTTCTTGAAATGCTGTTATTCAAACAAAAAATCATTCATCTGCATCGAGAATATAATCTATAAAAGATTTTAAATATTGCCCTTTTCCTAGCAGCTTTGAAATGCTAAAGAACATTGTGTAGCCCTGTTCATTAAATGAATCATTCCAGGAAAACTGGGAAACTTCACACAGAATAATATTAAATGGGATTTTGACGTTAAGTAAAGCAGATTTTCTTTTACAAGAGGCACATAAAGGATTTAGAGTTCAACTGCTGTGATAATGTGAAATATAGTCGTGTTTTGCTGGAAAAGTGTCAGATTTCTTTCCTTGCAGTAAAATGCAATTGTATTCTGTATTGTTCAATGCTAAACAATAAGATGTGTCTGGAAGTGCATATAACATTCTGTTTATGTATTAGGTAGGATATGTAGATGAGAGGTGCTTGGGTTGTGCTTCCTTTCAGATTATCTATTGCTAATACCTTTTACACATTCCTAGAAATAAAAGATTCCAACACTTGGCAATGTTTACAAAACTAAAATACTTCTGTGTGTCATTTTATAGCAACAAGAAGCTTAGACATGGAAAACATCCACAGTGTACAGTGTGAACCTAGTCCCTGGTTAGATCACAGGCCTTATCCATCAATCACAAGCTCGGCTACCTGTCCACTGAGCTTTGTATTCATTCCTCAGAGATATGCTTGGTACAACTATTTTTAAAACAGCAATACATATGGCAGTGCAAACAGACTATGTTGTGCTTTTGTGCCACCTGTCAGCCTTTTTCTTTATATTCTGAGCATAAGCTGCAGAGTGTTTGAACACATATATTGGGCTTATATATATAACACTAAATAGTATGGAAAGGGAACATGAATTCTGGTTCCCAAAAGAAACACAAATAAATGTAAGTGTGTTCTGTTTTAAAATCACAGGTTTAAAAACAGAGATAATAAACATTAATATTTAGCATATTTAAAGAGTTATAATTATGTAAAATCATTTCTATAAATTGTGCCATTTGGTGATCGGTAATAAATGCTTTGTTAGGTTACCTGTCTAGAGCAAAAGAGATAGCATAGGTACAAACTTGAGGATGATTGAATACAATTTATTGATACATTTTAACAGGGATACATGGTTTGGAGGTGTAATACTTGGTATGGGCATCCGGTCACTATCACCCGATGAAGAGCTAGCTTTTGAATTATATGGGGATATTACTGTCAACATGTATGAAATGCCTTTTATCTGCAAGTGTTCAATCCTGTGTCTTTTGTAGCCTTTTGTGGTCTTGCATGTGGACTGAGACTGATCTTCACTTTATATTATTTTCTAATCTTCGTGTAACCCATCTCAGATGACTTGTTTCTTTATCATAACAAATGATGTAGTTGCCTACTTTAATATATATTGATAGTAGGTCTGCAGCCTGATGACTTTATATAGTTCTGGAACTTTTATGTAACCTCTAATAATAATTATAAATATATCTCACCACAATTTTCAGATGCAACATTCAACGCTTTATAAGTTATATGAGTATCAAAAAGGTCCAGAACTGAGAATTGATTATTATCAATTGTGTCTATTTAGTTCAAAATTAATATTTGCTTCATGAGGAGACACGTGAACTTTACTTACAATACTGAATTCGATATACCGTAATCACTTTCCATTTTCAGCTGAAGGAACAGCTGTCTAATATTTCTAAAGTGATGTATTTGGTACAGCAAAACCTGGTTTTATATTTGAAAAGACAGCATCTCTATGGCTGGAGTAACATGTTTCATGAAGGTCAACCTTGTCATTCACCTTTTTGTGTAATAATGCATAGGTATATATGGATCTCATCTGTGACAGATGATAAAGTAAGTGTAATATGCAGCATGACACACAATTTTACATCAGCATCTGGTCAGATTTTATACATGTCAACTTTCTCAAATTTAGATTTTTACTGTAACCCCACTGCCTCTTTATGATTTATTTATGATAACAATTTTTTTCTATCATCACCTGTGAATTTATTTTTGAATATTATGATTTTTTATTCAAAGCAACCAAGTATTTAAAACACAAACAGGGTTATTCAATATAAGTTCTTATTGATAAAAATGGTGCTAATTTTGCCCCAACCAATCAGATGTTAGCTTTCAAATGTTAAATAAGATCTGATTGGTTGGTGCAAAATTAATGTTTTAAACGATAAGAACTTTTATTGAATCTCCCTGAAAATGTTACCAAGATAATAATGCTGGTGTAAACATATTCTGAAATAGTCTGTGGGTCTGAATTCATTGGATAAATATTTATTCAATGGGTTAGTTAGTTTTCAGGGAGCCAATGTCCATCATCTGTGTAATTTTCAAGTAGACCTCTTTCAATTGATTACATAGAAATATAGAAGTTGTAAGTTGCAATTTTAGTTTTACTTTATGCAAACAATCAAACAAATAGGAGAGAGGGATAAAAAAGGGTATATAGTAGCAAACATGGTAATACGTATATTATCAAACGTTCATTCACCCTGGTCTACCCTCCACCACAAAGATGTGACTATCCTATTGAAAATATAGATGGTGTTTTGTGCATGACCCACATGTCATTTTAGTCTGAGCTCCTCACTTGAACTGTACAGCTCCTCGCACTCCCACGTTCCTTTTAATCTTCCACGGTGCTGCTTCCCTCAACTGCTCAACTATAGGCAGTACATTAATAATCCAAAATAGTACCAGGGAGGCGCACTCAGACAAGATATAATAGTGTTTATTGTGATATAGCGGTGCACAATGTTTCGGGGCTTCCTGAAACGTTGTGCACCTCACCGCATTTTAACCAGATGAATTGGGTGTGTTAAATTGATCCTGACCAGTGTAACTAATGCAAGGGCCCCAAGTACTTTCATGTCACCTTTTATTCATCAATATTATGCTGCTAGATCTGTGTTTGTCTCCAATGTTTTTGAATGAGGCATCGTACTGCAGTGAGTACATGTTTAATAACATTCTTCTCTGTTCTGAGCAGATGTGGGTGTGTGACATTCAGGAATTGTGTTGGGGAAAGGGGTTTAGAACGGCCTTCCAACAAGTCCACCAGAGTTTGTACAAACATCCAATATTGTTCCAAATCTGGACAGGACCAGTAGATGTAAAAGAGGGTCCCAGTGTCTCCTCCACATCTCCAACAGGACTTTGATATTGTCGGGTTAGGTGCATGTATTATGTCTTGTGTAAAATACCACTGTAATAAAACTTTATACCTGTTTCCTTTGTGTATAGTATTAACTGAAGATTTAGCAGGTGTGCTGCAAATGTCTCCCCAGGATTCCATTGAGATTTGAAGGTGTAAATATTTGTATACACATTCGATCGTGGGTCCTGACCCGCGACGCACGATGTGTATGAACAAACATTTCGGCCAATAATCGGCCCGTGTATGGGCACTTTATCATCCGAAACAGCCATTCATTTGGTGGTCGATGCCCGATCCGACATGCGGATCTCCGAACAAGTGCCCGTTTCGTCCAATAAAGTGCACATACACAGGTCGCACTTGTGTACAAATCTTAAGGCTCTTTCCCATTTAACCTACACATGTGTTTGGAGAAAGGTTCAGTGGGTAGAGTGTTTAAAATATAGAATATGGATGAGATTATTCCTTTGCTCCATGGTCCCTGGAGAAGCAGTAGCTCAAAATGAGTTACATTTCGGAATATTCCATATTTTGTGTAAAAGTCTTATCCTGCATATGACAATGCATATAGGAAAGTGTGGGAGGGACTTTTTTCTTCTTGAATCCTAAATTTGAAATTCCTGGTGATCTTATCTAGTATATCATGGTATGTTAATGGCTCTAAGTTTGTCCATGGTTTATAGCAAGTTGAGATTAAGCTTGTTGGAACGTCTAGGGTTTGAGCGATTTTGTGTAATAATTTTATTTGCTTGGTACCACAAAAAGTAATTCTCCTAGGGCCTTTGGTTAGTCTTTTTACTGTGTGTTGAGGGAGAGGCAATTAGTGTATGAGGAAGTGTGCAGGGTATATTTGAGCCCCTCCAAATTCCGCCCAACATGCCTGTGGGTTAAACGATGACCAATGTGTTAGGTGGTGAAATTGTGATTTGTGATGCCTGGTAATATTTAGTCAAACCGGGAACGCCTTAACCTCCCTGTTTGCGTCTTGCTGTCACTACTTTTCTCAACAGCCTGTGGGCTTTGTAGTCCCAGATAAATTTCATAAGAGCGTGTTGCCATTGGTTTAAGATCTTTAAGGGGATTTCACTTGGGACTGTCATGAATAGGTATTTAACTTTTGGCAACATAGTCATCTTAATTGACAAAATTGACTGTATTTTTTAAGGACATATACATAATTTTTTCAATAATAAAGAATAGTAAAAGATTAAATCTTTCTCCTAACAGTTTTTTCCTTTTATTTCCCCATTTTGTTTCTGTCAATTGTGAATAGTAGATATTAACACTTTTTCTTTTTTACATATTAAGGAGTCTACTATCAATGAATTTCAGTTAGCTCACAGACCAGGGTGTCAGCATCTCAGATGCTTTGATTGGGATATTACCGAAATGTGGAGCCGGAAAGTGAAGGTTTCATTTACTTTCAGATAGGGACACTAATGAGAAATGCATTGCACTGAGCTGTGCTAAGATCAGGTTCATTCATTATCCTCTACCTGCAGCTCCGTACTATGTTGTTTCTAATAGTGTAAATATTAAAGGGGTAATATAAAAGGGTATGCAGATGGAATGCAATCTGTGAAAGTTTGTGACAGATTTTAATACATTTTTAGAAAGGTTTGGGCATGCATTGTGCATTTTTATGTAAAGTGATTGCAATTAAACAACATACATTCTAAAACTATATGTGTTTTTAATATACATGTTTTTCATATGTTGCAGATACTGTAGCTAGACAGATATTTAGAAGCCCTCAACTAATGCTGGCCATACACAATGACTTTCATTGTAAGTTAATAACTAGGGATGGCATAGAACTCGAACTCGAACCCGAGTTCGAGCCGAACTGTTCGAGTTTGAACGGACCCGGACTTCTCGAACTATCTCGGACGCGGACTTTCGATATTTCCCGGACTTTCGATGATTTATCGAATGTTCGAACGTTCGAGTATCGAATCCGCGAGTAAAATGTACATGGTATCTAGGCGCGAACATCGAATCTGCGAGTAAAGTCTCCATTACAGCCTATAGGCGAGTATCGAATCTGCGAGTAAAATGTCCATGTTACCTCGAACGTTCGAAAGCCAAAGCTCGAAAGTAGCGCGTGAGAGTAAAATCGATTTTACTTAAGTCCTGGATATTGGAACATGCTCCCCAGACCATTTCCCAGGTCCCACAGCCATTTACATTAAGTTACCATTAATATTTTAATTGTATTTGACTCGAACTTTTCGAACTATTTGCCTCCCATAGACTTTAATGGGTCCGTTTTCGAACTTTCGAACTTTTACAATAGTTCGAAAGTTCGAAAACGGACTGAACTTTCAATAGTTCGACCATCTCTATTAATAACAGATTAAATATTGGAAATACATATAATCCACCCAGTCACCTTATTCTCTGTATAGAAAAGTATCATCCAGCTAACTTCACATATTGCATTAGGTTTGTCATCTGGGCTGCACATTTCTGAAGCTGAATGAAACTTTCACCATCTAAAGGTAAATGAAACCTTCAAAGGTTCACTTCGTCTTTACTCTACTTGCATTCAAACATTCGATAATTAGCCCATAAACGACTTGCAGATTTGTTAATTCGATATTTACTTGCATATTGGTATAATAGACATTTTACTTGCATATTTGTTAATTCGATATTTACTTGTGAACACGGGTTTGAGTTCGAGTACTAGTCCATCTCTAGTAGAGACGTGCGGTTTTCCACCAACAAATGAGCACCCACCAAATGGCCGTTCCAGATATTTATATATGAATGGCTGCTCAATTGGACATCATTGGTGGTCCAACCAATACACAATAAGACCAGCAATTCACAAATATGTTTAGTAACAATCAGTTTCCACACTCCATAACATGTTTTTTTAAGGCATCAGAGCACGTTTTTATGGTCAAAACAAAACTGCTGACATATTTGGTTATTTATAATGAAATCTAGAAGAAAGTTTACATGTTAGAGAAAAATAATCATGGTTAATATATTTATCTACTGAATGGGTAGTTAAAAGCTTCAAATACTCTTTAGCAGACATGGGATTTACTGTAAAATACTTGTATGACCATAATTCTCTGAAAGCCAAAAGTAAAGATGGGATCTCAGACACGGATCCATCACGGAACCCCTAAGTTCTGATTACGAATGATCCTTCCAGACAGATCGTCTGGATTTCAGGACTTTGGAGCCTATTTTCTATCATTATCGAACGTTCGATGATTATCAAATCCTATAATCCTCGAAAATACGATCAGAATCTCCAAAATAGACTCCGATCGTATTTTCAAAGGTTATCGAATGTTCTGAGATATTTTCGAAAATAGCCTCGAACATTTGATAATAATCAAAAATTCGGTCCATTTTCGGATTTTTGGATCTTGGTGATTTTCTCAATATCTGGGAATCCTAAAAACCAAACGAAACTGGTGAGTTTTGGCCATCTCTAGCAAAAAACATAAGGTAGGAGCTGCTATTCCTAACTTCTTTTCTGCTGTAATATAGAAACACTCAAGCAAGAAAGTTTGGGAGAAAAACTAATTTCAAATTAAGATTGGCTTTCTCAGTGCGATCATGCCAATAAACTTTCTTGGATGAGCCCCTCTTTATTACAGCAGAACAAATGTAGAACAAATGTAGGAATAGCATTGCCCTTTCCTATAATTATAGAATAATTTTAGAATAATTATAGAATGCATGGAGAGCTTTTATTTCTCAGTATATTAGTTCTTTTAGCTCAATGGTTGCTGGGAGCTGAAAATCCCTAAAAGTTCTTATCGCTAAAAATGGTGCCAATTTTGCCCCAACCAATTAGACATTTGAAAGCTGATTGATTGGGGCAAAATCAGCACCATTTTTAACGATAACATCGCTCTGTGTTTGTTTGTTTTCGCCATTAATACAGCATTTTTATTACATCACCCTGATGGTATTTAAAAATTAGCATGGATAATAGGGAACAAAAAAATATGTTACTATTAATAAATATAATATTTCTAAATAAATATCACCTGTAAACCTTGTTTTTATTAATTAAAAATATGTAATAACAATTAATAATATATATTATTATAAATAGATTAGAGAAAAATATTCATCTAATGAAACAGAATAAAAATGTCAGAATAATATTTAATTTATGTGTGATTTATACATTCTGCGTGTAAATATTAAATGAGGAGAATAACTTGTCATGTGCCTTTCTTGTGCCCCCTTTTCAACAGCAAACTTCTGCTTCTGTGAGATTAAGCAGTTTGTGTCACATTGAGTGCCCTCTGCAAGCTGGGAGATAGAGGAATTAAACTAGAAACGGACAGTGAGGACTTAAATGTCAATTCCTCGCCTAAAAAAAGTTCTGAATTTGTTAAAACTTAAAGAGCCATTATAGTTTTTTTCATTTGAATTTTAAAAGCAAAATAACTCAAAAAACATTTCTGTGAAATGTAGCTAAAAAGTATATTGCTGAAATTTCATTTGATGATTTATTTTCACGTAAGGAGAGTATTAACAAAAGAAAATCCGAATTTTTGGAGGTTACACATATTTCAGTGTGCCCCAATAACACACACCTTGGGGCATATTTATAAAGGTTTGTTAACTTTCTTTATGGCCTCTTTTTCACTAAATTCAGACATAACACAATTTATAATGCGGAGATAGTGCATAAGTGCCCATATACAGTATGTAGCTTGTCTGTGGGTCCTTAGAAGGTGTAATAAGTGTCCAGGGGGGTGTTTGACTATTTTCAAGCATTTGCTTGAGTACGATAGGTGGTTTTACTAAGATCTGCTTTTTACATTCGCTTGCTGTCATTCTCTTTTTTTGCCATGAAAGTATATTTAACGCAATACGTTGTCACCGGTACATATCCCTGATACAATGCTGCTCATCGCCGCAAATAAACTTTTTGTAAGGAAATCGATTGGCTTTCTAAATACGGTGCCATTGCGATATCCAGGACCGGATTTATACATCGGAAGCCTGTAGGCACGAAAAGCCTGGTTCCCTTAGCCCCACCCCTAAATACAGACCACCCCCCCAAACCACAACCATTTTATCTTTTCTGGGTAGAAAATAGACTATATAGGGGTAGAGGAGTTGGGGAAAATTGACAGCCACTAACCTCAGGCACCTCTAGGCACGTGCCTCCTATGTCTAATGGTAAATCCGGTCTTGGCGATGTCCTGCGATAGCGAAATAGTGTTTTTAAATTTGTCCCTTTGTCTTATTATTCTAAAGAAAAACAGTATTCCCAGAGAAAAAACCAATGAAATGGAAGTGAGTAGCTTAGGATGGATAGTTCAAAGATACAGGATGACATATTTAAGAATATATAGTAAAAGGGTCAAAAGAGATACATGTAACACGGCTTCCAGTAACCTGGGGTCTATAAAAGCCTTGTTTTAAAAAAAGATATAGCACGGTCGGACGTGCGGCCATACATATAACGATCGTATCGGCTTCCTTTACTAAAGTAAAGGGAGCCGATAACAACCAACAGAAATTTTCCGTCTTTCCCGACCAACCATAGTGGCGACTACAGTCGTTCATCGTCACTACGATCCATCAGGAAAAGCACATACACTTGAACGATAATGGGTTTTGCTTTTTGCGAAGTGTGTTTCCTGTATGCATAGGATATCTATATTATTTATTTGGGCTTCTTTCCATATGGGGAATTTAGTCCTCTAATATTATATGTCATGATTTTTATTGTCATTTTGGGGTTTGTTGTATTTGCTTATTGTTAGTTGTTTTTATGTTGTTTCAGTAGTTGTAGTTTTGTAAATAGTATTCTTTTTTTGTTGTTCCTCTGCTAGAACCTTTGGATGGGGTATGGGAGGGGGGGGGTAATTGTGTGTTGTCGGGTTCATATGGTTTTGAGTTTTATTACTTCGGTGTTCTCTTGGGTGTTCCCATTTCATGGGTGTCCTCTGAGCTATCTAGTATTTAGGGTTTTTTTTAATGGTTGTTTTTTTTTTTTTTGAGGAAGTTTGTGTTTGTTGTGTTCTGAAATGTGTTTAGTATATACCTTTTATTTTTAATCATATCATAGGTGTTGTATACATATATATTCAAACAAATAAAATTTTTATAACCATATATACATATTTAAAGGGAGAAACGCGGAAATTAAAAAAATAAAAAAAAATTGTATATCTGACATCACCAACATATCAATTTAGTTTCACCTGAGCAGCGCAGATGAGGCCCCGGTTTTATTTCAAGTATTTTTATCTTATGTCATCCTTTTTTCCCTCCCCTCTTTTTTCTCTTTCTTCCTATCTCTTCTCTTTGATGTTGGTTGTGAGGGGTGGTTCCCCATCTGCGCCGCCTGCCGCCCGCACAGTTTTTCTCTCATTATCACTCAGGAGTTATCAGCATATTATGTAATAACATTTTAAAAAAAAAAAATCATGGCATTTAACATTTAGGCGGTTTTCACATTCAAAATAATAATGATTTCATCGCCGTGTGTGTTGTATTCTCACTATCACGGGGTGTACTTGAAGGGGAGTGAGTGACACATGAGACAACAAAAAAAAACAAAAAACACAATTTTGTTCGATATTTTAAGCATATCAGATTATGATTTCGCTTGGTTTTACAAATGGAACTTTTGATTGGCAGTTTAGATTTGGAACCAGATTCCATCTCTACTCTTTAAAGGGCATCTATAGTAAGAAAATTAACTTTTTTTTTCTTTCCTTCCATGTGTCTCTGTACTGAGATACACAAGTTAGAAGAATACGTGATTGCATTCCTGTACTCCTACTGTACTGTCAATCAAATCTGTGACGTGATCCTCTTCCCTGCTCAAGTCCCTCCTCTCTGCTTTGTTTGCACAAACATAGAAATAAAAACATTAGAGGGGGGGTGTAGCTTTGACTGCCGAGATAAGGCTGCACTTGACCCCCCTTCTACATTGCTTTCAATGATGGGTCACAAAGAGAGAGATCACACTGCAGTAGTAACTGTACTGTTCTCCCTTCTCTTACATCTCTCCAAGACAGCTTGCTTTCTATTGGCTATTGTGCATGGGTGTGTTTTTCAGGATGTTTGAACTTTTAACTCCTACTGCACATGATAAGCTTGTCGGTTAGCCAGAGTTGAGACATGAAGGAGGTAACAGAGAGGAGTGGGAATGGAGGAGTGCTGCACAGAGATCTGACACCATGGAAAAACAAAGCCACTGACAGAGGTAGGAAAAAAGGCAGCACAGAGTACATAAATTTAACTTTGCAATGGGCCAATGTGTTTTGTGTTGGAAATTAACACTGGCAATGATACTGTCAGGTTCATTAACCAGTTCAATGCACAGTGGCAAGAAACAAGATAGATTCTAACTAAAAACTGTGATCTTCTGACTAATGACTTGAACTTTACCAACTTTGTCACAGATAAACCATTGGTTACAGCCAAAAGATGCCAAAATCTGAGGGGCAAACTTGGTAAAACTCACTTTGTACATCTGCTAGTGACCCTACAGAGAGGGATCCGACTCACAGGTACTTATCTCTGTGGGAGCTGTACATACTGCCAATTTATGGATTCTAGAAAGATCGTCATTAGCACAGATGGCACAAGACGCTTTGATATCAGAAAATACTTTAATTGTAGATCGCAGAATGTAATTTATGTGCTTATCTGTCTGTGTAATAGACTTTACGTGGGCAAGACTTGACAACAACTTAAACTAGAAAGGGAAAGTTTAAGCATAAACTTTGAATTTGGCTTGAAAGGCCGCATTTTGGAAAGGAATGTGTGTTTGTGCTGCAGATTTTAAAACTCATTAATGCCAATGAGGACATTGTTTTTACTTACCCTTTTAATATGGCTGTCACCTGAATTAAAGGTAGGTCCGTTGGTGTGTGTACTCATGTCAGATTGGGGGATAAAACGCTATAACTTTTTTGATGATTGGTCAAAATGTGTTTTTTTACTATACTTTTGGTTATATATAAATATGGTTGCCCCATGAATGAATGGGTTGCTGAGTTGCTGCGTGTACCTGTCTCAAGTTACAAAAACAAACTTTTCTTTGATTATTGGTCAAAATTAGTTACCCTTTAAGTATACTGCCACGGAAATGGAAGGGTAGGTCAGTAGTTGTGTGTACCTGGGTCAGGTTGGGAGTTAAAAAAAAATTGTTGACGATTAGTCAAAATTGTTTTTTGACTATAGTTACCCTTTAAATATGGTTGCCATGGAAATGGAAGGGTAGGTCAGTAGGTGTGCGTGTACCTGTGTCAGGTTGGGGGTTAAAAAAATTAACTTTTTAAAATTTGTTTTTGATGATAGTTACCCTTTAAGTATGGCTGCCACGGAACTGGAAGGGTAGGTCAGTAGGTGTGTGTATCTGGGTTTTGTTGAGGGGGGTATGTCTTTTTTTGTGTTTAAGACCATAAAACTAACTTTTTTTATTGAGGATATCAAAATTAGTTTTTTTTTAACTTTATCTACCCTTTAATTATGGCTGCCACAGGAATAGAAGGGTAGGTCAGTGTGTGTGTGTACTAAAAATACTATACTTGACCATGTGGAACGTACAATTTATATGGTGCTCCCAGGGGATATATTACAAAGTATAAACTACTTTGGGATACAGACATCCTATATACAGATAAGACGAGTTTGTGGAGTCCAGGCAGGTATGGTGTGAGGTGCACACACTAAAATCTGTGCCACATCGGTAAGTATCAATATATATGCTTGAAGGGAGGCAAAAACAATCATCAGGTGCTGAAAACCGTGTACACAACGTTTCGGCGGTCCAGAAACATTGTGTATATGGTTTTCAGCACTTGAGTGTGCCTACAAGCATATATATAACCCATATACAGACCCCTCCATAAATGGGCACTACCACTTGATGGTCTAAAAAAATTCCTTTATTTAAAAAAAACACAAAATCCCTACATTACCAACCCCCTGTTCATATAAACCTTCAAACATAAAATACCAATTAAAAACAACTATGACTGGGTGTCCCAGGACTGTATGGTCACAGTTAACCAGGAATTTATTTAGACCATCAAGTGGTAATGCCCATTTATGGAGGGGTCTGTATATGGGATGTCTGCATCCCAAAGTAGTTGATAGAGTAGGTGTGTGTACACATGTGAGGTTGGGTCAGTAGGCGTGTGTACCTGTGTCAGGTTGGGGGTTAAAAAAAACAACTTTTTTAATGATTAGTCAAAATTAGTTTTTTTACTAGGGAGGGTAGGTCAGTAAGTGTGTGTACCTGGGTCTGGTTGAGGGGGTGTCTTTTTTGTGTTTACAACCATAAAACTATCTTTTATTGAGGATAAATCAAAATAAGTTTTTTTTTACTTTTTTTACCCTTTAAACCTTGAAACATCAATTTGAAGATTGTTACCTTTTATGGTCTATGGGGAAAAAATGTCCCGAAATTTGCCGATAATGCCTTAATGCTTCTGCAGATTCCTTAGCTAGGTAAAAGCACACTTCTCCAGAGTTTATTTAATTTTTTTAACTTAAAGGGCATCTAGAGTGGGAAAATCATTTTATTTTTCTTTCTATGTGTTCTGTAATTCCCCCCAACCCCCAGAGTATTTTCTTCAGAACATGCCAGTATAGTGTGTAGGCTTACAGAAGTTTTACAGCAAGTCTCCCAATTACTCCTTCCTGCTCACTAAAATGCTTGGCAAATACTGGGTTAAAAACAAAAGCTTTCACCAACTTATTGCATGTCAAAGGGAGATCGGGCTGCAGTGATAACGCAGGACTCGGTCTCTCCAAACTCCCCCCCTTCCCCCCCTCCCAGACCTTATGTAGCACTATCTTCAGAACAACAGAGAAACTTCCTCTCTACAGGCTCACTGTATACTGAAGTGTTTTGACCTATTGGGGTGGGGGATATATCGATCTTAGGCTCAGATTGTATGTTTCCATTTTACCCATACTATTTTTTGATACTGATTTCAATATCAGTATGATTTCAAGTATATTGCCTATATCCTCTCTGCTCTTTCTAGTTATTTCACTTATGTAAACAGGTAGTCTGGGTGTGAAAACCCCAGACCCTTCACTCACAGATCAGAGCCAATCCTTTTTCTCATATACAAATACTGACAGTGCAAAGAAATGGAGTACTCACTCTTGCTTGTTGTTAACCCAGGTGCATCTGCCCCAGGTCCCTCGCAGTATCCCGTACCATCCAATCAAATAGTATTAGGGTAGCGCACACTGGAAGATACACTTCACCCAAAATCTGATCATACGTGAATTAAAAACTTCTTTATTAAATAGAATAGTGTGTCTTCCAATGTGTGCTTCGCTAATTCTGTTTGTCTATCTATCTATCTAATTATCTATCTATCAATCTTAATTCCATTATTTGAAATTTTAGATAATAAAGTAAAAAGCTTCCTTAACACTGATGCTCTTAGACAGTTAGTCAATGAAAGGGAGAATTCAAAAGGTGCACTGCTCTTTTCCTCACACTAAATTATAGAAGTAATAGGCTTTTAGAGTAGACTGACACATAGTTACTGTGAAAAAGACAATTAAATGTGGGAAGCCACTTTTCTTAACACATTTCATTTTTATGAGAGGTTTTGAGGCTCGATAAATCTTTAATTTTTTTCTTTTACCCTGCTTCTTTTTCTCTTAATTTTCCGTAGAACATAACAACTTTACTAGAATCGTTAGAAAAACCCAAGTTATCTTCTGCTTCAGCCTCCCCCTTCAATCTGGCATATATAGTGAAAATGGATCATATTCCTTTCATTAATTTCAAATCTGACTGTATCTTCAAAGTGTCCTTTTCATTTTTGCTTACAAAGGAGAAAATAAACATTTGATTAAAGGAGAATGAAACCCAAAAATAAAAGTTTAAAGGGAAACTATAAAGTTTTTTTTAAAAACAGTTAAAATAAAAGGTATGTGAGGCAGGGAGGAAGGATTGGTGCTTTTTACCTCTCAAAATCATTTCTATGAGGAGCAGCAGGATAAAGAAAACTGCTTCTGCCAGTCTTCCTGTATGCTTCAGCACTATCTTTAATATAGAATGGCCCAGGGCCATAACCTGGCAAAAAAACTGTATGTGCTGTAGCTCCTCAACAAAGCAATATTGGGAGGTAGGAATAATCAATAATCAATCTCCTTGCCCCAGGTGCTTTTCATTTTTAAAAAGTTCATTTTTACAGTATAGTTGTCCTTTAAGTTAGAAAGTACTTACCTCAACAACCTTCTCAGCATGGAAGATTCCACTCAGATGCCTTTCCTTTTCCTGTACTCATTTTCAGTTCTGTTCATTCCCCAACTCTGAAGCTGACATTTCCCCTTCTCTGCCAGTACTTTTGCCTTCATTACATTTTCAGCACCTGTGTGATTTCCACTCCTTCATCTTAACACCTATGATGTAAGTATTTATTGAATCATCAATATTCAAATTGCAGAAATGTCTGGGTGGTGCAGAGTGATTCACTGATTAACACTTTCCTAGTAGCAGTGTTGTAGTGTGATGCATATAGATGTCTGGATATCTGGGGTTCCCAGAGCTGAAATAATACATGTCTCACCAACAGCTTCCACTCCACCTAATCTAAACATAAACATATATATTGAAGGTGAAACATAGGAAGACAAAGGTCTAGGGTCAATTAGTATATTGATATTTTTTGTAACTAGTCAGTGCTATTCCATATTCCCTTGTGTTTATTTAACACACTATGCACCTATGGTTCCCTAAAGCTACAATCAACTGAGCCACAAGCAAATAAGTATTTAATCAGATTTAATCTATGCCCCTTGGAATCCAGGGGCATATAGGAACACCCCCCCTTAAACATAGTTGATTATCAGGTAAATCAGAGTATTTCATTCATCATAGCCTGGAGAATGTGACATTCATATCAGAAATCAAGAGTGTGAGCTCTATTGTGTCTCCTTCGCCATAAGGCTTGGAAGACTTTCCAACTCTGTTCGCACATCCGATTGCTGCTGTGACAAGAGACTTTAGAAAATTGAATTAATTGAATTAAATAAAAACATTGAATGAGAAGACACGGATTTCGAAGATACAATACTCCATTAACAGGCCAAGGCAATCCTGCACATATAAAAACAAATATGAAGAACAGGGAATGGTTACATTTCAGATCACTGGTGATTTTATATATTTTTTTTATATGCAGTTAGGCTTGTAGACCAACCGTTTGAGGGCTAGGCCATACTAACGTATTTTAAGTGTGTTTTGCACATGCGATTTTGGTTAAAATGGAAATCTTTGCAAAGGAAAAATTCCTGCGATTTCCAATGCGCATGCGTTTTGCGTGCACCATTTTTTTACGCAAGCGCATGCGTTATTATAATATTAAATTACAAAAATGCATGCACAAACGTGTGGTAATGCTCACAATTGCAGCCTGAAAGTTTGTTTTATTAATACTGTGCTATATTGGGCAGGAGAACATTTTCTCTATGACCCCAGCTCTAAATAATCAGTACAATTAGTAAACTAGATACCTTATTACAGACAAAAGAAAGAAAGTGCACATAAAAAAGTCATCAGGACTACAATTTTTGAACATTTAACTTACTTTGATCTTTGTGTTTCCCTTTAATAAACAAATCAGCACTTGTTTTTATGAGAAATTAGTAAAAGAGAAAATAAAAACCTGTGTAGAAAATAACCATCAGCATTTCGTTTAAGACTTAATTTATTTAAAAAAAATTGCTATTCAGCTGCAGTAATACAAACGTCGCAGATGCAACAAAACTAGGTGAAAACTAATGTGTTTTTTTGTCCAATTCCCAAGTAACCTTTTTGACTTTAATAATTACAGCTTTCTTTGTAAAAACAAACTTGCTATACCTTGCCAGGGAAAAGAACTTCTGTATTGGCAATTTAAGTAACAGTGGAGCTTAGAAACAAACAGGCTAATTGAATCAATCTATTTTTATTCGATTAATATCAACAGCTACATAAGAAATAGTGAAGCAGGCTTCTTTTGTTGTTTAATCAATTTTCTTATCAGCAATGTAGCTTGACAAATGTTTGCTTGTAGAATATATAACTTATTTTCAGGACACTGGAAAGATATCACAAAATGCCTTTATGGGATTGTTTCTAAATCTACACAAATTTAAAATGGCTGTGGATGAAAAATTCAGGAAGTGCCTTAGATGAATTTATTGTTTTATAAAGTATAAGAATGTACAAATCTGTCTTTCTTGCCAAAATATACAGTTCCACTATTCAAAGTATAATTAATGAAATTTATAATTAATAAATAAAATGATATAGAGAGGAATGTAGTATTTGGTGTCTAATATACCATATCACAAATCCATTTTTCTGGAGTTGTCCACTTGGGGCCACCATCTTTGCCTCAGGAAAGTCAGCTTTCAATATGAGACCTTCTTCATAATGGGCTTTTTTACTTTACTGAAGAAAAATGACATATGTCTAGCATAGGTCAAGATTAATAAAACAAACAGAAACTTGCTGGTTTGGGATCTGACAAACCAGCAACACAGACAGATAATATTTTCTGATCATGTATTTTTTTCTGATTTTGCCACATGAAAGGAATAAGTCCATGTCAAGTCACAAGTAGGACATGCAAATCAAGCATTTCCTGCTTATTCAAACGATTTTAAATAATTCCAGATGTGTTAGATTTCACCTATACTCTGCAAGAGAAAACTACAGCATGTACATGGTTAAATCATTTTTCAAATATCATGTGAATGGTGGCCAAAACCATGTTGCATAGTTAGCTTGTCCAAAGGAGGTCATAGAAATGTCCGAGTTAAACAGAAAATAAAAGATTTCCATTTCACTTTAACCAATTCCTCTCACCCAGCCAAGTTATGAATAACTGCATTGTTGGTCAGGCTGTGAGCAAGCTGTAGAGCTTTGTTATGCCTTCAAAATAACCATTTTATAGTTTTTTATTCCTAAGCTATTCTGGGTAGACAAAAATCTTTACTATACATTAATGGGTCGATGTAGCAATAAAAAGTGTCTTACCTGACCTCAGTCCCACTTTAGACTTCTTTGTGAGACTTACTGCATCACGGGATCTAATTTAGGTAAAACGCACTTTTTTTACTACATCGGTCGATAGTACATGGGGTAGCATTAAACAGGGAAAAAAAGGGAATAGTGGCAACTGTGCCGGTTTTGCAAAACTAACCAATGCAACTTCTGCGATGTTATATTGCTATTTCACCAGACCTGCATTTGACAGATCTGTGCGTGAATTGGGAATTAACGAAGAGTCGCAATTGTGATATTAAGGGGGAACTGTTGTCCCCATACAAGTGCCCTTTATTAAAAAGAGCTGCTCCTTAAAATTACTACAGGATCATGCTTCTAGATGCAGTCTATCAAAATTTACAGCAGTATAAAGTGTGGTGTTCCTGCTTACACCGTGAGCTGTGACATCACCATTCTTACTCATTTTTAAAGCAAGCCATAAGACTGAAAAGAAAACATTTTCTCTCTCTAAGGTGTCCATAAGTAGAGGAAAGGACAGAATGGTTGCAGGCCTGTGACTAGCTTTAAAAAAAAAAATAGATTTTTGGGGGAGGGGCTTTTTTACACACCTGTAACAGTGACTCAGAGCAGACAAGGAAATGTAACTTTACAAGCCTGTAACTTAAATGCAGAAAAAAGCAATGCTAACAGGTATTGTGAACTCCATCCTAACTTAAAAATAAACAAGTCAAATATTTTCAAATTTTTTTTAAAAGACATTCAATGGGGGAACAATTACAGTATATGAATGCCTTGCTTGCAACACATTTTTATAAAAGCATGTGTGCATGTGTGGGTGCATTTACTGTTAAAAGTAAAATGAGTATTTAGTGTTGCTCCCTGATCTTAGTTTACTGACAGGTGTACAGAACACATTGAGCATGTGCTCAGTTAGATAATCAGACATTGTCAAAAGCAAATGGGGTGACCCCCCGTGGACATCATTTGAAACATGGAAATGTATTCTTTATGGCAGCTATGGTAAACATCAGAAGACTAATGTATATTGAGCTACACATGCTATTTATTTGCCAGGTTTTGCAGAGTTCTGTGTGCATGAAGGCATTTCCCTCTGCCCAGGATCATTTAAACAGGAAAAGAAAACATGCCCTATATTATAGTATGACAAAGACTAGTACTAATCTTTTACCACAGTAAAGGAATGTGTCCATATCAAATCACCAACAGGACATGTAAAGCCACAATTTTCCTGATTTTTTATTATGTCTTACCAATAGAAATGTTCAAAACCAGCAAGTTTCTTTCTGTTTTTCAAATGGGAGAAAATAGGGAAAACATGGTATTTTACAGAACAGTTATATTATATCAATACCTAGCAGTATCACAGAGTGACCAAATTTGAACATGTACAGATACAGTATAAACTAACAAGTTCTTACCTACCCTCTCCAAATAGGCAGAGAAAGTAGGTATTTAAATCCGGCACATTTCCCTCATCCCTTTAAACACCCTATGAATGTTAATAATAAATATAACACTTATTACATCAATAAGCAAAAGTCAGGCGGGGGGCCCATTAAAGATGATATCACCGGTTTATATATAGTATAGTATTATATATTTGTTTCCCTGTAGGCACCCTCTTATTTAGATGATCCACATATTCACATTAATTATAGGGGAGGAGCACGACACCACCAATGTATTCTACAGATACAGTATAAGATAATTGTTGGCCAATTTGGCAGACAATCTAATATGTGTGGATGCTCCCCTCAACAGAATTAAACAATCTGTTCTGTCATATCTCTTTATAATGTCAAGGATTTACCAGGTATAGAATACAAAGAGCAAGAAGGAAAATTGGCTGATAAAATACAATCCTTTATTTAAACATCTCTAAAATTATATCAAAAATGGTAAAGGGAATAAAATGAGCTGCCTCATGGACCCCTCTTTCTAGGTGACCAAACCATCCACTAAACAAACAGTTACAGTAGCCCACAGCCCTGGCTTTATTAATCATCATACTGCCCAATAAGCAGCCTTCTTGCTCTTTGTATTCTATGATTGCCATATGGGAAAGGCTTCTTATTACCCAAGGAATTATTATTTATTCTGAAAGATTTACCAGGTGTCTTCAGTCTTGTGTTCATATGCTGGTCATACATTAGTAATTCCCATCAGCAGGTGAAAATGCTTGCTTACTGCAGTTTCCATATTTAGTTGGCACAGTAACATGCAATGTTTTATTCTAAAGTATGCCATATTCTAAGTAATTCAAATCCTCAAACTGTTTAATTAAAAATTTTCCCCTGAAGAGAATCTCTGCTTTCTCTTTAAAATTCAGAAGCAGTGGTATACCAAAGCGGAAGATTGAATGGCATTCTGCATGTAGAAACCATTAACATTTATATCTTATCATCATTACCTATCACATACCTGTATTTAAAGGGTATCTCCACTGATAAAGCAAACATATACTTGCCCGTATAGTATAAGGGAGCATGTATGTAGTGGAAACTTGTCAGCGGAAGCAGCAAAGGAGCAAGACTGTGGGTAAGTGCCAGCTCCTTTTTAATTAATTGAAGGAAAGGAGGTAAGACTTAGCTCCTCTACTTCCTGTTCTTCAATTAATGTAAAAAGGGTATGTTCGCTTTCTTCAGTGGAGATGCCCTTTAAATAAAGTGCATAAATTATATCAAGAGGCTTCATCCTTTTCTTACTTCAGGGTAAAATTATTGTTACAAAGAAACAGTTATTTCTTAAACTTCACATAGGAATTTACACCGATCCATTAAGACAAGGCTAAATGTATATCCTAACATTACTTCTGAAAGGATTACTACATTAAGACTGCAATTATCACCATTTATATGTTATATCTCATTCTCCAGAAACGTTCATCACTGTAAAATGCCTTCTAGCTCTTAAAACGTTTAAGTGATGTGATTCCTAAAATGGGTGTATCAAAAGGTCAAGGTATCTCTTAGGACATCACAGTATAGTATAATATATCTGTTTATCCTCTATCAAGATTCAGAGACAGAAAGAGAACAACCAAATCAGAGAATACTTCAATGTGTTGTTTATTAAGGCTTGTGTGATAAGGCGAATGTACCAGAGCACGAGCATGAATTGCTAGGGTTGTCAAATCTTCCATTTAAACTCCATATGAAATCTGCATGTTACAAGGCTAAATACCAGTTTACTTTATGGATATGCTCTATGGCTATACTGCATGATGCTTCTTATATAAATACTGACCAGCATTTCAAAATGCAGTCAACAGGTTTTTATTTTGTACCAGCAGCAAAGTCTGTATATCTTACTGAAAAGTGTATGTTCTAAGCAGATTTTTCAGAAGCAATCCAAATATGACACAGGCTTTCAGATAAACAGCTGAAGCATCCAGGATAAGCAACTGAAGCATCTAGTCTTTGCTTCCAGTTCTCTCTGGTTCTGGGATACACTGTCTGCAACAGATTTTTGTTCCCTGAGTTAACCCTTGTAGGGCTGTAAGCAACCAGTAAGTGGTGTTTTTCAAACTAAATATAGTGATTAGAACTTTCACAGCCTATTTATTAAGATAGACATTGCTGTGGAGTTATTTTTAGTAAGCAAAATAAATGTCAAATGCAGAATGTGTTGTTTAGAATATTTTAAGGATAAGCACATTTTTTGTGGAGCCACTAGCATTATATTTTGTATCAACTTTTGGCATCAATATCATGACAGCATTGCCTGCATTGATTGGTATACTACATGCATGGCTACACACACAGACATGGCCCAAAGTGCAGCAAAGCATAAGGGCAAGTATAGCAAAAATATTTTATGCAGATCTGTAGTTTAATAGTTTTTCAATTTAAGGGGGAACTGTGGTCTCTAGACAAGTTTTCAAATGGAAGGGCAGTTTCCTACTTTTAAAACAAGCCATCAACCACCTCTCTACGTGCTCCACAGCCCAGGAAATTATTGACCAGAAAGTTAATGGGTAGGAGTATGACATGTGACATTCCAAAGACTCCACCTCACCACCAGCAGAGCACAGCCTCAGACTTCACAGTGTGTGTGAGAAACAGGAAGTCCCTCCCCCTCCCTGCTGTGTGAAGATACTTTTCTTGTGAGTAAGGGAATCTACAGCCCTACCCTCCTCATGGCCCCTCTTACTCATGGGTGTCATGGTACTCCCACTCATGGGTGCTGTGGCCCCACCCACTTGTGGGTGCCATAGCCCCTCCCCCACTTAGACCCATACCCCCTACAGAAAACTGTAAAAACAGCCTTTTCAGGCAGAGTTCTAACACTGCTTGTAAAGGTTGCTTTTACAGTTTTTTGTAGGGGAAGGTATGGGTCTGAGATCTAAGTGGGGGAGGGACTATGGCACCCATGAGTGGGCAGAGCTATGGCACCCATGAGTGGACAGAGCCATGGCATCTGCGAGTGGGGGGAATAACACCCGAGAGTGGTGCAGGGATAAAACACCCGTGAGTGGGTGGGGCCAAGTGGAGCTGCAAATGAAAGGGCCAAGGTGGTGTTGTAGGGGGGGGCAGCAAGGGAAGGGGCCAGGGGGGCTTGCAAAGGGAGGAGGAGACACAGGGCAGAGTGACTGTCACATGGATTCAGAGCAGGTAGCAGGAAGTGCATGGGATCTGGTGATGCTGCTTCTATATCACACATAAAAATGTAGATATCTTCAAAACTATTTAAAAAAATAATTAAGGTTAATTGCAAAAATACTCAGGAAAGCAATTTCTATCAATTTACTTTTATTCAATTTTATTCAATTTATTTTGGACCACAGTTCCCATTTAAACACAAATTTTGTTCCCCCTTGCAGCTTGTAAAACCCGATTAAATGTCACAGATCAATCACAAAAAAATGTGATAATTTACACATATCATAATAGAATGATGTTTAGGATTGATAGCTAATCTTCTTGGGAGAATCACTTTCTGGGAAGCAATTTCTGTGAAGTAATTCCCTCCCTCCTTTTACAGAAAAATACTTTGGTCATTAGTATTTTTTTATCTTATTAGCAAAGAATATATTAGTCATACAAGTTATATACATTTTTTTTTTAAACGTCCAACAACAAAACCGCACTGACACACAAAACAATTTATATTAGGCTATATCTCTACATGTATGGCCATACTAGCAAATCTGGTTGCTTAAAGCTATCTGATTTAAGCACCCAAGATGTGCGCAGGGTTTAAATATGCCCTACCTCTAGACCAGACTTGCCCCAATGTATTCAGCTATGGCTCTATAATTTCCAAGATGTGCCCCAGTGATTTTCAGCAAGCCACACCCCTTCAACCACACAAGCGGCAAAGTGCAGAAAATTAGGCAAAGCTGAGAATTAATAAATTTTATTTAACAAAATATTAGGAGAGTGCAGAAAAAAAAATGAAAATAAAAATGACTTTTACACTTTATAAATAAAGTATACCCCTACATAAGTATATAAAAAGGCTTCTCCTAATAGCTATACAATTGCAAAGCATTATATATGATTAAATCAAGAAACACACATATGGTCAGTGTTTATGACAACCATAACGTTAATCGTAAATTGTTTTCCTCCCACAGGAAATCACGTTAACATGACAGGGAAGAACCGCTGAATAGTTAGATGTTAAAGCCAATTAGTCTTTAACGTCTACCTACTGTATGACCAGCATAATGCTTAGATGTACCACTGATAGGTACAAACCTACACAAGGTAGAAAGCGAGCTTTTAGGTTTAATACAGGTTATCTTGCAATCAATTTGAAAAAAAAAACTAATATCCCACAAAGAGATGGTATTGTTCTATTCTTCGAAAGCTCACAGCATTTACAGAGCAGAGACCATGAAGTCTTTTTTTCTATCTCTTTTAACTACAACTCAACCTGCAGGTTCTGATTTTAACAAGAACATGCCACCATCTAGCTGAACACTTTCTATTCATTCTGATGAATTTCTAATCAGCTTTAACATTTAACTGCAAAGCAGTTCTTTCCCCAGCTGGAACACTTTATGATCAATGTTATAGCTTTAACGTTAGTCATAAGACTTGTGAAGTGGATGGGGAAACATAGTGGAAACATCACTGGTGTATGTTACTAGTTTATTACTAGTTACTAGTGTATGGGCACCTTTAGTAAACAGAGAACTGACTAGCTTAGCAGATTCAGGAGGCATTCCCTGGTAGTTCCTCGGTTCCTCTTATTAAATAAACCTCTGAATTGGCACCATCATAATGTACTTTCACCAGTAGATAGAGAACAATTTATTGAAAAATTAAACCAATGCTTTCTTGAGATGGAAGAGACACCCTGGGTTAGTCTTGCTGCTGGTATCACAATGAAATTGGCAAAAATTTGGTGTGAAAACCAATGAAAGCATCTTTAAAGCAAAAAACGTCTTCCATATCTAATGATTTCCATGTACTCAGAGCCAGATCATACATAAGACAAACTAGGGCCCAGGAAACCTCAGTGGGTCCAGTTACAGTTGCAGAAAATTGCCATGTGTTCCTAGTGCCCATTCAATATTATTGATTGATCCACCAATAGTCCTGATAATAATAGTAGTGTTTAGTATAGATGGCTAATTTTACTGAAATCTGTTCCGTTGCAGATTCACTGATTTTCCAAAAAAATAAAAAATACAAAAATACACAAGCCAAAGGGAGATAAAAAAAAAAATCTGCCTAAAATAAAGGTATAAATAGCAATGGTAACTTGTAAATGGCTTAAAGACCTAAGAAATGGTCTAGAGAACACAAATGAAGGCTTAAAATCTTTTTTTAAAAAAACAAAACACTGTCCAATACCGGAAACTTTATGCACTTCCTGTATATAGAAATTTTTACTTTTTTTGAGTTAAAAAAAAATCGACAATCTTTGAAAGTTCAAGAAATTTTGAAAACATTTCCATGGTTCTGAAAAATTCAGAAATCCGCAAAGTCTGAGTTCTGGCGGATCTGAGAAATCCACTTCAGAACCGGGTTTGGGTCAATCTCTAGTGTTTAGCATGTTCCATTATGGAAATCCCAATATATGCCCATCCCTCCATACAGTCAATCAAGGCTGTGATAACTGATAACAGCCAATGATTGAATGCTGTTTCACCTGCTGCCTCCTCTGCACATACTCAAAATTATAAAAACCTCATTGAACACAAAGAGGAGGCAGATTACCTTTGCCAGATAAAATATCTGGTTACAATGCATGTAATAAACTCGTAAAAAAAAGAATAGTTTTTGTGACAGGTTCTTTGAAGCAGAAACCTAATGGGGATATCCTATATACAATTAGAATTGTGCACTAGAATTCTATTGTTCTATTGTTTGAATGTACAGTATTGTTTGAGTGTACAGTATTGTGTGAGTGTACAGTATTGTTTGAATGTACAGTATTGTTTGAGTGTACAGTATTGTGTGAGTGTACAGTATTGTTTGAATGTATAGTATTGTTTGAGTGTACAGTATTGTTTGAATGTACAGTATTGTTTGAGTGCTTTTAGTGTATAAAAGGCAAGTACAGTACTAATAGCATAGTACCCAGCTAATGAACTTAAATGGAAATGCAGAATGTAATCAATTTTAATTGAATTCTAAATGCACTTCTATTCTATTTTAAGACATTTTAGTCCCCTTAGACTTACAAAAACCTTGATATTCTAGCACAATGTTAAATAGAACAATTTTTTTTAAATTACTTCTGCTCAACACCTCCATGACTCTCTAGCCAGCCAGATCCCAGACAGAGAACATGTGTCTGTTCTTTTATAAAATGTGAGCTTTAATTAGCAATCTTAAAGGGCATGTCCACCCCCAAAACTATAATCCCCCCAACTACTGGCCCCACCATGTAGTGTAGTTTAATCCTTACCTCACATCCCAGCTCCATAGGGTTCGCCTGTAGTCCCCCCCAAAGTCCCAAAAACTGCCCACCAGGAGGCTAGCAGAGTCCATATAGGGCTCTGCCTGCTACCTTGCCTCCGGTAGATATTTGCCATGTGTACTGCAGCCCTTCTCCCCCCTCCCTCCCCCTCCCTCTCCCTCCCATTCTACTATCCCTCCCCCTAGCATAAAACCCCTTTAATATGTTGTTCCCCCATGTCTCCCAGCCCCAACCGCATATTTTTTATTTTCAAAAAGCTCCCCAAACTCTTACTTACCTCTCCTCTTTCCTCTGCTGCACTGAATGACCGGCAGCCGCGTCCGTGATTGGCTGCCGCCCCTCTGCTTGGTAAGTAAGAGTTAGTAAGAGTTTGTAAGAGTTTGGGGGGCTTTCTGAAAATAAAAATTACGCGTTTGGGGCTGGGAGACATGGGGGAACAGCATATTAAAAATTACATTTAAGGGTGGACATACCCTTTAAAAACGTTACCATTCAGTTACCAAAATTAGTGCTGATTGTACAATAAATGGATTTGGGATCATTATTACCTACTATACAAGTGTTGTTTTTTTATTACTATTATTATTATTGTGGATATATATAGCGCCAACATCTCCTGTGTATTCATTCACATCCCCTAAGAGCTTACAATATAAGCACATTTATTTGACACTTACACCCTATCAGTAGGTCTTTATGATTGTGGGGGAAACCGGAGTGCCTAGTGGAAACCCATGCAAGCTCAGGGAGAACATACAAACTCCTTGCAGATGTGTTCAAGGGTGGAATTGAACTCAGGACTTCAGCGCTGTTTAGTAATATGGCTTTCATTAATGTTTTTAACAGATAATTACTAATGAAAAACATATTTTCATCTAAACGCCAATCTGATAATATAATCAGTTATTTTGAATGGTGTATGTATGATATTTTTGCCCTCATATATGAGAGTATATGAAAAACAGGGGCATCACTCATGTTGTGCCAAGGTCTAGTAATTATTTGGTTGCACTTTTTCTAAAAAAAATACATTCCAAACTTTTTTTTGTTTAGCATATGTTTATTAACAAGAGTGACTATAAAATGGGAAATCAGAGCAGATCTTCAATTTCACATGCTAGGCTAAATTGTGTAATTCCATGTATTATCTTTTGGGCAGTGGTTTTCAGTACTAATCTCTATGACAATTAGAAAGTTGGCACAAAGCTGGAATTTCACAGAACTTGTACCATGGGAATACTGAATGTCAGGAACCAGAAAAATTGGAAGTTCCAACTGCTGAAGTCTGTTGAAAATGTGCAAATCCTGCCAGATGGCTTCATAACACAACAGCAAAGTTGTTCAGAGGGCCTTACATTTAGGGGAAAGGATTAATAGAAGATATGCTTAGCTCTCCCACAAGGCTCTGACCATCTGGTGTCCACAACACCTGTCTGCACTTTGCTCTTCTACAGATAATCGTGTTAACTCTAATGTCTCTGTTCATATCTTAGCTCCTTAAAAATAAATAACTTCAATATATTCTAAATCAAACCCAGCTGAACACTGAGATGTCATTAAACATTCAGGTATGCTTAATTCCACCTTAAATATTTAGATTCTTTATTAACATAGCAGTGAAACACATTCCAAACATATTTCTATGTAAACATTTATCCTTTTGCAGATGGACAGTTCTGCCTGCCAAGCATTCAATATCGTGCATTATTTAGGATTTATAACGCTTTTGACTTGCAACAGCATGTGTTGGTTTAGATGGTGTGTTTATAGAAGCAGAAAAGATCTGTGCCATGGTCAAATTACCTTACATCAAGGTGATGCATCTAATATTATTAAGTTACTGTGTGATCTTTGATGATTGTGCTAGCATTGTAATTTTAGGTAGACAAAAATAAACAAACCCCAGCACTCGTAAAAACTGTTACACCTGACTCAGTAATGGTAGATATAAAATTCAATGGTGTAGTGATTAAATATTCAGTCTCTATTATTTTTAGACTTTTGGGAATCCGTAGTTGAGTTTCTTTTTGACACCTTTTTCTCTCTCGCCAATGCATCTGAAACTAGCCCCTTATTAGGGATGCCAATTCTTTCTTTTAAAAATCAAAACATAAAATCTATATACACCAAGCTAAGCACCAGTCTATGATTAAATGCATTCTGTATGTCTATGCAGGAAGAGGTGGTGACCCCACTTCTAATTTATGTGCAAATGGATAGGGAAGGTGGTAGGATCAAGAGTGTACAACAAGAGAAGTCCTGTGGAGGGGAGGAAAAATCCCATGAATAATTGAATACAACCAATTCAAGGATTCGTAGCACTGTGTGATAAGGAGACCTAACTGTATAAATATGCATATACATCTCTTAACTATGTATGAGTTTAATTTTGTTATTAAATATAAAACTCCATCCCAGTGTCCTTGTTTTGATATCCACCACTACATATGTGTCATTCATTAGAATAGCTTGTATTTAGACTGTAAGGTACTTTTTTTAATATATACATATTTTAAGAAGCATCTGCTGCATTGTATGCTCTATTTGGAGGGGCTCCTTTAAAAGCTAACTTTTAATAGAAAAGTACCTTATTCTTTGCTTATTTTAAATTGTATATAAATTGCAGGTCCTGTACATTTCAGAAACACACTCAATTGGGAATTTTGACAATAACCAATCCAGCTACTTTATTCTATTTTGTTTGACAGCCTTTGTTATTGCTGCTTCAGGTGCTGAATCCACATATATATATACAAATCTGCATTCTTTTGATATACAGAAGTCATTTGCATGGCAAAAAAAGCCTAAACAGGAACATTTCTTTCACATTTTCCAATCCTCTGAAATTATATAGACATTCATTTACATTTTAATATCACACATTATACTTTCTTCATTTTGCTGAATGTAAAGTGAT
The DNA here is from genome assembly GCA_019447015.1 of Hymenochirus boettgeri. NCBI lineage: Eukaryota > Metazoa > Chordata > Amphibia > Anura > Pipidae > Hymenochirus > Hymenochirus boettgeri. The sequence continues at coordinate 51,684,247 of CM033472.1, forward strand.
GCCTCAATTTAGATTTTGTTCAACCAGGAGTTTACGAGATGCTCCATTTAATTTACTTGCTATTCAGTATATGGAAATTCCATTAAATGATTTTGTCCGTCATGTTATCATATTGTATTAACTTACATTCACTAAAGTGGCAAAAAAAAAGTTTCAGCGTTTTTTTCATTCTAGCAGATTTCTAAATAATACAAAAGACAAAGTGAGTTTTAGTGTTGGGCTATCGAAAGGCCTTGAAAAAGCAATTAAAATAGAAAGCCAAAATCAGAATCTCCATGAATTGAAAAACAGGATTTATAAGCAAAGATTTGATTTACTGTAGTTTTCAGCTGTTTTTTCCTCAACAAAATAACATTACTCCTGAGTCCTGATTGGTTTAGTGGATTCTCTGAGATAAGAGTAGGGTAGGTTAAAATAGTTGAATTAGATAGATGTACTGTATGTCTTCATTAAGTCTACATACCCACCTTAAGACAAAGAGTCAGATTAGTAGGCAGGCAGATGATAAATAGATACTACAACAGATGCTACTTCTCACTAGTCTTCCTGCTTCTCACCTCTCTCTCCTTCAGTCAATACTAAACTCTGCTGCATTGTTTCACTCTCTAATAAACAAAATCCTAAATCACCTCGGACAACAACCTGGCTCCCCATTATATAGAAATAGGGTAGTATACATCCACACTATTTCTATATATATATTGCTCATTGCATTGGGGTTTGAGCAAGCCTATGTGTAATGTGTACTCCATCCATAGCGGATCATGTGTGCAAGTGCTTAGAGCTGGAGAGTCAGTCCCAAGAAAGCAAGCGAAAGAGAAGCAGGGACTTTCATCTCAAAAAAGGCAGGACTTATATAAACACAATGTTTGAGAATTACATCTCCTAAGAAGGTAAAATGTTACTAAGGTGAAAAGGGTTAAAAATTAGGATCCAGCAGAATAAAGCAAACTGTGAAGTGGTTGCTGGGCTTAAAATAATTTGGCCAAGTTATTGAACTAATTACTTTAATTTATCCAGAAAGAAGGGCAGGCTATTTAAGTCCCAATACAATGGTAAAGTAAAATGTAAGCAAATTAATTGGATGTGCACTAGGCTTCTATTTTTTGTATGTATTTAATAAATTTATTTACTAGTTGCCTTCTGTGTGGGTGTATACTACCCTATTTCTATATATATATTGCATGTTGCATTGGGGGTTTGAACCAAGCCTCTGAGTAATATTTACTCCACCTATAGTGGGCCATGTGTTCAAGTACTTAGATGTGGAGAGTCAGTCCCAAAAAAGCAAGAAAAAAAGCAGCAGGAACTTTTATCTCATAAAAGGCAGGTACTGATATAAACACACTGTTTGCGAACTATGTCTCCTAAGAAGGTGAAAAAGGTTAAAAGTTAGGACCCAGCAGGAAAAAAAAACATGTCTCCCTAGTATATAGAAATAGGATAGTATACATCCATCCTATTTCTATATATATATTGGTTGTTGCAATGGGGTTTGACCAAGCCTATGGGTAATGTGTACTGAAGAATTGGCTAGTAATCTGAAACTGGTGATGAGGCTGAAAAACTAAGACTTGAGAATTGTCTGATAATCTGAAACCGATGAAATGGCAATAAAGTTGTGCATTCCATGCCTCAATTTGATTACAGATTCCACTTGCACCTTCCTATGAACACTAAAACTATACTAGTCCTTTGTTTAAAACATAGCGTCAAGATAATTTAGTTTCATTTTCTAAAAAATATAGTTGATTTACATTATTTTTTTGGGACTAATGGAAAATGACTGATTAAACCACTAATGAGGGGGGGAAATTACATGTATTTAATATTGAATAGATAGCACAATATTAAAGAGGGTCTCTTTTTGAAGAGAACATAGTCATTAATGGACTATAACACAATTATATGATAACCTAGTCTGTCATGACATAAATAATTAATGCATAATAATGAATGGTACACACAGGGTGATTTTGATCTGATATTCTACAAGAAAGCTACTTACCTAAACTTGCAATTGCGCTTATGTCCCCTCTCTCAGTCCAACACCTGTGAAATGAGAAAATGCTAGAATCATAAATGACATTATTTTCAATAGATCACTTAGAATAATTAATGATAAACACGTTTTGCATAGTCACAAAAAAGGCAGTTGTCTGCCTTTTATGACATCCTAAAAGTTCTTAAAATAAATTTTTCCTTTTTGCTGGCTCATACAGTTGCATCCTAAAATCCCCTTGAGAAGTGTTCTCTGAGAAACATAGAACAGTGTGCCACACACTATATAAAACAGGCCATCTCTCTTTATATCTCACTATGAAAGGCTGGATTGTCTTCAGATTAATTGTATAAGTTATTAGGGCATATAAAGTAGGAAATGCCATTAGTTGGTTTTATTTAGATTTCATAATCACTCAAAGGCATATACTGTAGAGGCTGAGAATAGAAAAAATGACAGCAATGAATCTTAAGTTCAGCTTCATCCTGCATTTTTTCCTTTTAATGCATGGCTGTCAAATATCTTGTATTATTTAAGCCTTACCTTGGGTATTTTCAAAGCTTGAAAAATATCACTAAATTATTCTATCAATTTAAATAAAGTTAATAAAAAAACATGGAATCTGTACTGACACAATTATAAGCATTTCCAAGTTGATGTTTTCATTACATATTTAAGAAAGGACACTTAAGGAGTCAATGGTGTCACATGCTATGCTATACATATTTGACAGCAAGGGTACATTATTTATAATGATTCACAAGGCTAGATGGTACAGTTTAATTTGTGGTGTTCCTAAGGGGTCTCTCCTGTGACCTGTGCTTTAAAATGTATTATTAAATGACCTAGAGCAAGATTTTTAATGTATGGTTGTTGGGCTTGCGGATGATAAAGAATTTTGCAAGACTTTATGCTCAGTGTAAGATGTCACCACTCTGCAGAGCAATATAAATATAAATAGAGAAATGGGTTCCAAAATAGCAAATGAGATTTAGTGCTGAGTTATGCAATTTGGCAAAAACAACATGAATGCTGGTTATACCTTAAATAGAAGGGTGTTAAGTATCTGACTAAATTAAAAATTTAAAGCCAATGAGCATATCAGAATTTTTAAATCCATACAGTGTCAGGCAGTACCTGCCAAAGCAAATAACATACTTGAATGCCTTAAGTATGCTGAGGTGTTTCAAGCTCCTGTTCATAGAAGGGATACCAATGAGTCGGAAGGGGTACAGCGATACGAAGAAGATGGTAACAGGAATGAAGAAATTGTGTTATGAAGACTAGCAAATGTGGTTTGTTTCCTCTAAAGAAGAGATGTTTGCAAGGGGATATAATACAAATATGTTAGAGGGCCTTAAAGACAAAATTAAAGGTGTTTTCATTTTAAGCAATGTAAAAAGTTCTTCACTGGGAGGTCAGTGAGACTAGGCTCTAATGGGCTTGGAGAAACATACAGGGAGATTCAATAAAAGTTCTTTTCGTTTAAAATGGTGCTAATTTTGCCCCAACCAATCAGAACTTATGTAACATTTGAAAGCTAACATCTTATTGGTTGGGGCAAAATTAGCACCATTTTAAACGATAACAACTTTTATTGAATAACCCTGATAATATCCAAAGTTGCAGTTAGTTAACTGTTTTATCAACCCAGATTAACAGTGAGTTTTATTAATGATTTTCAGTAATAATAGATTAACAATAGACATTATGTATGTCCTTACAGGGTAGGATTCATGTCTGAACAGGTTTTAGAATTCTGTGGCTGCTAATGTAACCATTTATTATATTAATAATTTCCGAAATGTTTTTGTTAGCTCTTGTAGCACATGCATGTTAAAATAAAGGCAAAAGGGGGGGAAATGATTTACAAATAACTTCCCATGTAAACTCAAACTAATATGTTTAACCATTTAACTGCCACAGATCGTATATTCACGATCTGTGCAGTGAATACTTAAACTGCCACAGATGGTGAATATACGATCTGTGGCTGGCCCTTTAAAAAAAAAATTGCCCCCCGCTAGGGGCGATTGGGGGGCAGCATTCAACTGCCCCCCTAGCCCCCTCGATCCCCCCTCGGTTGTGTCCAAATCCGAGGGGGGGATCGGAAGATATCCCTACCTTTAGCCGGGTCCGCAAGGAGGAAGCCTGTCCCACGTGGAGTCTGTGGAGGAAGCAGAAAGGGAGACCCCGGTGATGTCACGGAGCTTCCTCCTTCACCGGGGTCTTCCCTTGAAGTGGTAGGATGCTGCCCCTGGTGGTCTAGTGGAGGTACTGCACTGTGATCTCATTCAGATCACACTGCAGTACCTGGTATAGTAAAAGCTGTCATGCTGGCAGCTTTACTATACTTTTTGTGAATGGAACTCAAAGTTCCATTCACAAATAGGATTTTTTCTAAGTCTTTGCTACTTAGCGAAGACTTAGAAAAAAAATGGCGACAGAGATCAAAATTTGGTGATCACTTCTGAATACCAAATTATTGATCTTTGCCAATGAATGAAAAATCACTTCCTGGAAAATGATTTCCGGGAAGTGATTTTTCCGATCGTATTTAGAATTGGAAAACGGGTATCATTCCCTAAGATGATTTGATGATCATCTTTGGGAATGATCCAAAAAAAAAAAGGGGAAATGCACACAAAAAAAATCTTAAAGTGATACACACACTTTTTTTTTTTAACCTAAAACCTATAAATTAGCAAAAAACTTGAATCATCTTATTTTATTTTTCACAAAAGTTCTTTGGATCACTGGGTCTGGAATTCTTCATGTATGTATGAAAGCATGGCATCGTAACGTAGCTGAAGGTGTGTAGATTCCAAAAATATATAGTTTGTGGGGGGAATTTCCATGTTTTGGGACTGTTTCCTTAGAAAAAGTGTAGGCTGTTCAAATTACAAAGCACTTTGATTTTTTCTTGTAATTGCATTTGTGCATGCATCCCATTTGAGCTAGTTGGTGGCCACGTCTCTGTGTACATCCACACATAAGGCATACCGTTTGATTCAGAACATGTGGGAGATAGATATTTAGTTGGGGTTTTTATTTGTGGGGGGCATTTCCAAGTTTTGGGGCTGTTTCAAATTACAGAGCACTTTGATTTTTTTCTTGTAATTACACTTGTGCATGCATCCCATTTGAGCTAGTTGGTGGCCACGTCCCTGTGTGCATCCACGCATATGGCATACCGTTTGATTCAGGGCATTTGGAAGATTGATAATTCACAAGTTTTTTTTACATGACATGGAAATTTGCCATGATTTTTAACTTTGAATTGTATTTTTATAAATATTTCCTGAAAATCTGGTAAAAAGCAAAATTTTACATGAAACTGCGCCCACACCATTGGTGGTATGCATAAAGGAATCACACCATTGTGTAGCTGAAGGTGTGTTGATTTCAAGAATATATAGTTTTGGGGGGTATTTCTAATATAGAGGGGTGTTTAGTCTGACAAATCTGAAAAGTTGCTGTAATTGGGCCATTGTTCATTGGCTCACTTTGTGGCTAGTTGATTCCACGTTTGCACGTGTAACCATACATAGGGCATACTGTTTGATTCAGGACATTTAGGAGATTGATATTTGGTAACTTTTTTTTACATTACTTGGGATTTTGGCATGATTTCTACCTTTGAGAGTTTTTTTTTTTCAAATTTTTTAAAAAATCTGCTAAAACTGCGAAATTCTACGAAGAACTGCGCCCACACCATTGTTGGTACGAATGCACAAACTACAGAATTACGTAGATAAAGGTGTGTGGATTCGAGAAATATATGGTTTGTGGGGGTTGTTTTGTGGGGAAACATTGCAGAATGTTCAAATTCAGATTTGGCTGAATATTTTTGCTGTTTCTGAGCCATTGTGCATTGTTTCACTTCGTGGCTTTTGGCTTCCATGTCCGCGTGTGTAACCACACATATGGCATACCGTTTGATTCAGGACATTTGGGAGATTGATATTTAGTAACTTCTTTTTACATTCCATCAGGTTTTGGCATGATTTCTACCTTTTGAAGTTGTTTTTTGTTCATTTTTTCAGACAAATGCGAACTTCTACGAAGAACTGCGCCCACACCATTGATGGTATGAATGGTTTTGACACCTTACCCTGGGTGTTCCTATAACACCTCTTAGCCACTATGCAATCCCGCCCTTGGCTGTGATATGCTAATTGGGATTTTCCAGGGTACATAATTGCCACAGATTCTTGTACAAGTCATTCTGAATTAAGAAAGCCAATTGGATGACTAGCGAAACGTCTTCAAGAACTAAACTTCAAGTCCAGTTGATCTAATTGAATACATCAGTAGAGATGTCCGAACTTTGAAAAATCTGGTCCGAAATCTGGTTCGAAAAAATCCGTAAATTCGAAAATCCGCGAGCGGACCCGTTAAAACGTATTAAAATGAAAGTTCGGCAAAATCTGCATTAAAAGTGGTCAAAATAGCCTTGATAACGTACACTTAATCACTCAGGGACCTGGGTAATGGCCTTAGAAACACGTATCAATGCCTACAATACCTAAAAATTGCAGTCCGCTAGCGTGAATTTAAAAAAACGGTATTTTTCGAAAATATGAGGATTTCCGTAAAACCGCGGATTTCCGTAAAACCGTGGTTTTCCTTTAAAACGAGGAATTTCGTAAAAACGAGGAACCGGAACTTCCTGCCTGCAAAATGGCGAGTTCTGCAAGGCAGCTATATGCCATGCAGTACCTCCTGTCCAGGGGGTACGATAACTTCCCCCCTGGCACCTATCATGTGCGGCGCCAAAAGCGCGGGATTATGGAGGGGCTCCAGCGCCGGCTACTGCGACGCTACGGCTACCAGACCACTGTCACTACCCTCCAGAGACAGTGGTCTGATCTCAAGAGGCAGAGGCCTCATTATGTTCAGGCCATACGGCAGATGATGGAAGGCAAGTATACTTTTTATTATATTACTGTATTGTAATAAGTAGTAAAATATTTTAATTCACTTCTGACAAAAACATATTTATATATATATTTTTAAAAACATCAATAATCCTTAAATTTGGCTTGAGAGAGAGAGAGATCCGAGTTCTTTGTATTTCTCATTCACTGGTTATTATTACCGGTACATTATTATTATTCTTATATTATTCAATATCAGCCCTATTTAAAGGGTAAGTAAAGTCAAAAAATAAATCACTGAAAAGCGACTTTATTTAACATAACACCTATAAATTCAAAATGATACCCACACATAGACACAGGTAAACACACTTGGTGGCCCACCCTTCCATTAAAATGGCAGCCTTATTTAAAGGCTAAGTAAAGTTAAAAATGAAATCGATCATTAAAAATTGATTTCTTTTTACCTTATAAATGCACACTGATACCCACACATAGACACAGTTAAACACACTATATTGACCCACCCTTTTAGTTACATGGCAGCCCTATTTGAAGGGAAAGTAAAGTCAAAAATAAAATGTTGATCAATTATTAAAAATTGATTTTTACACTCCAAAATTAAAAATGTTGTGTTACCCAACCAACTTTTCCCTTTCCATGGCTACAATACACACAATAAAAATATAAGTACTTAGCCAGAATATGGTATGAAATCATTGCCATCCTTCCTTTATATAAAATTATTTTCCATTTTGTGGAGATTGCATTGAGTTTTTAGACTGTACTATGTAGGTGGGGGTAGGCTAAAATAATATTATACATAGTAAAAGTGTATATTGTAATGTAAAAGGTATAACATGAATTAGTTTATTAATATGTACAAAATAAAGATATTTAAGTGTGTAACAGTGTGTAAATGGCATATGAAATAAAAAATAAAAAAGTACTAACATACAGAATCTCCCCACGATTGAATGGACTGGTCAAAATGGGAGCTATAGACACACCTCTCAAATGTATTAAATTCTGCATGGAAGTTTGCTGTCATTTCCTTATTGTCCTTATTATCCAATAGGTGTGCTTCTTGTAGCTGCTGTAGCACTACATCTCATCCTGACGCAATGCATGCTTTACAGTAACATCCTTTAGCTTTGCATTGTGGTAGAGACTTACTGAGCATGTGCGAGTTAATGGCCAATCAAAAGAAAGTTAGCTTTCCCAGTAAGTGTAGATGATATCTAGCTGTATTGCATTGTGGGAGAGAACTTCACATCCTGATGCAATGTGTAGTGGGAGTGGGTGGGCGTGGCCAAACGACCCTGAAGGCTGGTAAGTGTCTATGTTATTAGTTTTTTGCTTTAGTGAACACTCTCTCTGTGTGTGTGTCTCTCTCTCTCTGTTTGTCTCTCTCTCTGTTTGTCTCTCTCTCTCTGTCTGTCTGTCTCTCTCTGTGTCTGTCTGTGTCTGTCTCTCTCTCTGTCTGTCTCTCTCTGTGTGTCTCTGTCTGTCTGTCTCTGTGTGTCTCTCTGTCTGTCTCTCCCCATTAGGAAAAAACATATCCAATACATAATAATTACACTACAAAAATAACAGCATTATTACTTAAAATGTCATTCTTAGAAAGGACTACCCTAATATGGAGGGCCTTGTAAGTGGCTTACACATATATTTTAATCAATATATGTAACTAACACTCCAGCAGATAAAACTAAATAAAATTAACACATAAAAAACCCACTGTGCACCAACGGGCACACTTTTGCTAGTCTTATATAAAAAAATAAAATTTAGGGTGGACATACCCTTTAAGGATATTCGTATAGCCACGGAGTTTTGTGCAGAAGCAGCAATGGATAGTCTGAAGCTAGCAGCTAAAAGCATGGCCCTATCAGTTCTTGCTAGAAGATCTTTATGGCTCCATCAGCAGATATGCCTTCCAAGATGTGTTTGACTGCTCTTCCTATCCAAGGGGATCTTCTTTTTGGAAAAAAAAAACTAGAGGAAGCCATTTCTCGCAATTCTGCCGAGAAGGGCACTTTTCTACTACAGAATAAAAAATCCAGAAAGTTTGGAGATAAGAAGGCCTTTCAAGAAGCTAAGCAGTACAGGCCAGGGAAGACTTTGGCTTTTCGTCCATGGCGAATTAATCAAAACCAAGGAACCAAGCAGAATCAGCCCTTTCGTTCACAAAATTCCAAACCAGCTAGGGTAAACAATTATGAAGGTTTGGGAGTCCAGCAGAGGCCAGTGGGGGGACGTCTCTCCCTATTCAAAACTGCTTGGACTCACACAATTCGGGACAGATAGGTCATTCAGACAATTTCCTTGGGTTACCATCTACAGTTCAGCCACTTTCCCCGTTCAAATTTTTTCCTAACATCCAAAGAACCAAGATCTCCAGTGGCAAGAAACAGACTTCAAGAAATGGGGCCCTGCGGGCCCGCTATGTTAAACTTTTTTTGCAGCTGCCGCAAGCATTGTACGGGGTGGTACGCAACTTAGTTGAATCCCCGAGACTTTCCCTTTGAAATGTCCGCCGGCACTGCCCGACGCATAGCCGTGACGTCACGGCGCCCAGCAAGTAGGGACAGGGACTGACTGCCTAGGACGCACGGCGCACTCTGAGACTCTGACCTATGGGGAGTCACTAGTTAGGAGGAGAAGGAGGACTCAATACATTCCTGGCTGAGTTCAGTCTCATAGATAGATAGATAGATAGATAGGTAGATAGCAGTTAGATAGATAGATAGATAGCAGAGTTAGATAGATAGATAGATAGGTAGATAGCAGTTAGATAGATAGATAGCAGAGTTAGATAGATAGGTAGATAGCAGAGTTAGATAGATAGGTAGATAGCAGAGTTAGATAGATAGGTAGATAGCAGAGTTAGATAGATAGTAGATAGTAGATAGCAGTAGTAGATAGCAGATAGGAGTATAGATAGATAGATAGCAGAGTTAGATATAGATAGATAGATAGTCAGAGTTAGAGTAGATAGGTAGATAGCAGAGGTTAGATAGATAGGTAGATAGCCAGAGTTAGATAGATAGGTAGATAGAGAGTTTAGATAGATAGGGGATAGATAGCAGGTAGTTAGATAGATAGATAGCAGAGTTAAGAGTAGATAGCTAGATAGCAGTAGTAGTAGGAGAGAGTTAGATAGATAGATAGATAGCAGAGTTAGATAGATAGAGTAGGATGCAGATGATTAGATAGATAGATAGCAAGTAGAGATAGATTAGATAGATAGACAGAGATAGAGATAGATTAGATAAGCAGAGTTTAGATAGATAGATGAAGAGAAGGTTAGATCAGATAGATGCAGAGTAGATAGATAGCTAGATAGATTGATAGCAGAGTAAGACAGATAGCAGAGTAAGACAGATAGCAGAGTAAGACAGATAGCAGAGTTAGATAGATAGATAGCAGAGTTAGGATAGATAGATAGAGAGTAGAGATAATGATAGCAGAGTTAGATAGATAGAAGATAGCAGAGTTAGATAGAAGATAGATAGCAGAGTTAGATAGATAGATAGATAGCAGAGTTAGATAGATAGATAGATAGCAGAGTTAGATAGATTAGATAGATAGATAGATAGATAGTAGCAGAGTTAGATGATGAGATAACAGAGTTAGATAGATAGCTAGATAGATTGATAGCAGAGTTAGACAGATAGCACAGTTAGATAGATAGATAGCAGAGATAGATAGATAGATAGCAGAGATAGATAGATAAATAGATAGATAGATAGATAGCAGAGTAGATAGATAGGTAGATAGCAGAGTTAGATAGATAGATAGCAGAGTTAGATAGATAGATAGATAGCAGAGTTAGATAGATAGATAGATAGCAGAGTTAGATAGATAGATAGATAGCAGAGTTAGATAGATAGATAGATAGCAGAGTTAGATAGATAGATAGATAGATAGATAGATAGATAGCAGAGTTAGATAGATAGATAACAGAGTTAGATAGATAGCTAGATAGATTGATAGCAGAGTTAGACAGATAGCACAGTTAGATAGATAGATAGCAGAGATAGATAGATAGATAGATAGATAGCAGAGATAGATAGATAGAGGTACAAGAAGGTCTCCCTGGCCCAAGGTGTGGGCAAGCGTCTGACTACAACTGAACACAGCAATAAGTTTAAAATGACCAAATTGCTACCAGTATATAATGAAATTGCCAGTTTACTGTGCCTTTGTGTCATTAATTTGTGTCTCTCTGTCCAACTCTGATCTCTATCTCTATCTGTCTATTTCACTGTCTTTCTGTCTGTTTTTCATTATCGGTCTGTGTGTCTATGTTTGTGGCTGTCTGTCTGTGTCTTTTTGGCCATCTCTATTAAGTACATAGTGGGTGTAGCCTAATTGGGGCAGAGAAAGGGGCGTGGCCTAAAAATTTTCCACTGCGCTGCACGTGGGGCATGGATTGCCCGGAAGTGCCCCTGATCTTCTTAGACCCTAGATACGCCCCCGGGAACTGCCTGCCTGAATGGCTGATGAACCTGAGAGTAAGTGCGGCAAATTAAGTGACAGCACATGAGCACAGTCCAGACTCCAGAGACCACCAGACCACAGACTCCACAAGACCACTGACCACAACATGTCATCAGAGTCAGACCGGTGAGACCGCACCTGCACAGAACAGCCCTGCCTGGCAACCACATTGTATGTAGATATAAAGATATAGATTTTTGCTTTTGCCAACTACTTCGCTTGGGGCAGGGGCTGTAAAGGGGAGGGGGGGGGGTCTCTTGTTGTGGGGACTGGTGTTCCAATGATCTCCTGTGGTGGCGGCCTGGCAGGTATTATGTGTGGGGAGGTAATTACTATGGGGGGGTGTAGCTGGGGCCCAGTAATTTACCTAGTATGGGGCCCTGAAAATTCTGATGGCAGCCCTGAGTGGCGGCGTCATGGGCTTGTCAGGCTGGGGTTTCTCCTTAAGATATATGCAGAGCAGCCACTTGGAGTTCAGCCCATACTTTTATAAAGTACTACCAACTCGAAGTAGTTTCGGAATCGTATTCTAATTTTGGGCGTAGTATTCTCTCTTCTGCTACCTCATAATTCATAGCTTAATGATAATAAATTTTATTTTCATCCCACCCTTATTGTTCGGCTTTGGTATATCCCTTAATGTAACCACTGACATGTTGGGACCAGGAAAGCAGAAAATTTATCTATCATACTTACCGTCATTTTCTTTTCCTGGACAACAACATGTCAGTGGTTACAATTTTCCCACCCTTTTTTGGACCATTTGGACTAGTGAGGGGAGGGAGTAGGAACCATTTAAACTTCCTGTCCTGCGCTGGGAGCGGAGGGGTTAACCCTTAATGTAACCACTGACATGTTGTTGTCCAGAAAAAGAAAATTACGGTAAGTATGACACATTTTCTGCTTTCCTGGTCCCAACATGTCAGTGGTACTATAGGATTTATTGTATGAAGTACAGGCTTATGCACACACTGAAAACCCATGTAAACCAGCAAATAACCACTCCGGCTGAAGCCACACTATAACGGACTGGACTCTGGCACACAAGCTTGCGCGTTAATACACGCGCTTGTGTCCACGTTTCCGGCACACGTCTGCAACGATTGTGCTGCTATCCGTAATAACACACATTTATGTGTCCCGTAAATTTTTACCAAAATTCATGTCTCTAGGTTTAAAACTGTGGGAGTAGATACAGTCCAAAAATACAGAAGAATAAAAGGGAAGAAGAAGATGAAGAAGAAATAAAAGAACAGGAATTTGGCTCTTCAGGACAAATTTGTTAGCAAGATATTGGCAAGGTACAAGCAGACAGGGACAGAGGAAGTATGATATTCCTGATAGGGGCTGAGAATCCCATGTATTTAAAAAAAAAAAAAAAAGTTTGTTTAAGATGTGTTTATACCAAGCAATATTTCGGCCAGATCAGGACGAAAAAATTTCATGCATTTTCAGAGGCCGGCAACTGACATCCGACCATCTGAATCATGGACGATCGGACACGTCATAAAACTATGTTCTATGGACCATTCGCTACTTGCAAACGGTCGGCCTGGATGAAGGATTCCATGGTGCGTACCCAGCTTTAGTGTTAAATAAGAGGATCATTCTAACTTCAAAGGTTTTCCTTTCCTGAGTGTTTTTGAAATGTCCTTTTAATACCAAAATATTTAGGTCCATATAAGAATGGTGTCTGGCTGGTGTGCAGGGGGTGTCATTATCCTGGCAATTGGGTTTATTTTCATGATTTTTTATAGTATATCTGGGGTTATCCATTCTTGTTCTCGTTGCATTGGATCATATACAACATTTCTGGATGAGCAGCAATATGATCTTTTAAAGGGGAACTGTGGTTTCCAAACAAGTTGATTTTACATAGTAACTGTCAGGAAACGACATTCCTCACCTCCTCTTCACTCCCGCATGGGTCCTTCCACTGGGCACGCTGCCTGGGTCGCTTCAGCTGTTTCCTGCGCTGGTTCTGGTCATTATGGGGTCGCCCTTGTGGATCCGGAGTCCCTGTTTGGGCGTGTGCGTGTGTCCTCCACTCTCCTTATGCACTCCGCCATCAGCTGCTTCCACTTAGATGGCGGTGAGCTTGTTAAATTCAAATGCACCTATCTGCTTCCTCCTTCTCTAGTACTCTCCTCCTATTGGGCCACTTCTTATTCTACCCTATTCTGCTGGTGCTGCATTTTGTCTGTTGGTTCTCTGTTTTGACCTGTTAATTACGTTATTGACCATTCTATTGTCTGCTGCCTGGACTGACCTGTATTACGTTATTGACTAACCAATTGTCTGCTGCTTGAACCAACTTATTTTACGTTATCGTCTACTCTTGAGCCTGTTGATTAGTCGGACCCTGTTTCTTGGCTGGCCAGCCAGACGGTACTTCTGTACCTGTTCTTCTCTCATTAGTTCTTCTCCTCTCTTGTCCTCTCCTGAGCTGTTCCTCTCATCCTCCTCTGTTCCTGTTCTGTTCCTGATGCGCCACACTTATTGGGTTAGTATCGATTCCTTGCATCTTAAGTTCTGGGGGCAACTGTGTTCATCTAGGCACTGATTGCCTGGCGACAAATGAGGGCTTGTCCATAGGTGAAGCCGGCGGCCTAGATTGGGGGAATCGGCACTGAAGGAGCATCGGTGCATCACAGTTACATAGAAATTGAGGTTGAATAAAGACATACGTCCATAAAGTCCATCCTTTTTACTTTCCTTTATTTAACCCTACCTAACAGTTGATCCAGAGGAAGGCAAAAAAAATAAAACACAGCTAAAAAGTGGGGGATGGGGGGGGTTCCTTCCTGCTCTGAAACCATGTGACACTCCTTGTAAAATTAAAGTTACATTTATAGACCTTACATAATCTCTGCTGTGGGCTGTGCTGTTCTCCCCTCTCCTTCAGTCACTGTAACTCAATCTCTTCCTGGTTTCTTCTGCACTGAGCATGTGCCAACCGCAGATTAGAAGAAGGAACTAGAATTTGTGACTGCAGATTTAGAACCTCCCACCCCTAGCTTTCTTATCAGTGATTTCTTCATATCTTGGGCTCTGCAGCATGTAGGAGGTTGATGGCTCATTATTTATGTATGTATAATTTATTTATAAAGCGCTACTTGGGGACTCAGCGCTGTACAGTAACGACATACAATAAAGTCATACAAGGGGAACAAATACATAGATAGTTCAGTACATAAATATATAATTTATATAAATGGAAGTGCTAGAGCTTTGCCACAAGAGGAATGGAGGTCCCTACCCTGTAGAGCTTACAATCTAGCTAGGTGGGTAACATACAGATACAATGGAATGGGTATAAGTGCTGGAGTGAGACGTATGCAGTGCAAATAAAACAATCCTATACTGTTCTGGTTACCAGATAGGTAGGATATAAGAATAGATTTAAACCTGCTTATAGAGGTTTCTTGACGTAGAGAGAGGTTGTTAGAAAAGGAGAGAGAGGAAGGTACTGTAGAATTTACTGAAATTTTACATTTATAAAATAGCTTTTAACCTCCCTCTCTATCATCAGCCAGACATCATTGATGTATATCTTCATTCAACTTTCTATGTTATGTAGGTAACATAGTAACATAGTAACTAAGGTTGAACAAAGACATTCGTCCATCAAGTCCAACCTATCTTTTTTTTTTTTTTTTTTTTTAACCCTACCTAACAGTTGATCCAGAGGAAGGCAAAAAACCCCAGCTAAAAAAGGGGGGAAAAAATTCCTTCCTGACTCCAAACGGCAATCGGAAAGTATCCCTGGATCAACCAGATCTATATGCATTAATACCAGTAATTCTCAATATTTTTTAGTTTTAGAAACTTATCCAGGCCTTTTTTAAAGTTATTCAATGAACTTGCCATTACCACCTCCGCTGGAAGACAGTTCCACAGTTTCACCGTTCTCACTGTAAAGAAACCTCTCCTAACCTGAAGATGAAACTTCTTTTCTTCCAACCTTAAAGGATGTCCACGAGTCCTCTGATATGACCTATTAGTGAACAATGCACCAGAGAGTTCACTGTATGGGCCATTAATATATTTGTATAAGGTTATCATGTCCCCACGCAACCGCCGCTTCTCCAATGTAAACAGCCCTAACTTGTCTAATCTGCCTGCATATTCAAGCCCCTCCATTCCCCTTATTAATTTAGTTGCCCTTCTCTGAACTGCCTCAATTTCCAAGATGTCCCTTTTGTATATGGGATTCCAAAACTGCACCGCATATTCCAAATGTGGCCTTACCAGTGCCTTGTAAAGAGGGAGAATAATATTTCTCTCTCTTGATTCCATTCCCCTCTTTATACAAGACAATTTCTTGCTAGCTCTAGCTGTTGCTACCTGGCATTGTTTGCTACAGCTAAGTCTGTTATCTACCAGAACCCCCAAATCTTTTTCCATTTTAGATGCACTTAACACAGAGTTATTTATGGTGTAGGTGGCACAGGGATTATTAAATCCCAAATGCATCACCTTACATTTATCAACATTGAATCTCATCTGCCATTCTGCTGCCCATTTTGATAATCTATCTAGGTCTGCTTGCAGCACTTGCACATCATTGGAAGTTTCCAAAGCTCTGCATAATTTAGTGTCATAAGCAAACACAGAGACCTTGCTCTCAATGCCCCCTTCTAAGTCATTTATAAACAGATTAAACAGAAGCGGCCCCAGTACAGAACCCTGAGGAACTCCGCTTAGAACTTTAGCCCACATAGATGTAGCTCCATTAACCACCACTCTCTGTTTGCGGTCCAATAACCAGTTCTCTATCCATGAACAAATGTTTTCTTCAAGGCCAACAGTCCTCAGTTTATACATTAGTCGCCTATGTGGCACAGTATCAAAGGCTTTTGCAAAATCCAAATATACCACATCCACAGCTGTGCCTGAATCTAACTTCTTACTCACTTCTTCATAAAAACCAATTAAATTTGTCTGGCATGATCTATTTCTCATAAATCCATGCTGACTACTACTAATAAGATGATCTCTGGAGACAAAGTCAAGGATATGATCCCTTAACAAAGTTTCCATCACCTTCCCTACCACTGATGTTAGGCTTACAGGTCTATAGTTACCAGGCTGTGAACGACTACCTTTTTTGAATATTGGTATTACATTGGCTTTTTTCCAATCCAGCGGCACATCCCCAGACAAAAGCGAATCTGAAAATATGAGACACAGTGGTCTTGCTAGAACTGAACTAAGCTCTTTTAAAATCCTAGGATGCAATCCATCTGGTCCTGGCGCTTTATTGATATTAACTTTGTCTAATTGATTCCGTACCATATCCTCTGTTATCCAATGTGAAGACTCTTCATTTCCTCCCTGCACATTGTTACAATCCCTACTGTAAGGATTCTCAACAGTAAAAACCGATGTAAAAAAACGGTTTAGCAGATTAGCCTTTTCGGCATCCTCTACAACCACCTCAGCTCCATTATTTAATGGTCCCACATTCTCAGTCCTCATCTTTTTACCATTTTATACTTAAAAAACATCTTGGGGTTGGACTTGCTTTGTTCGGCAATCCGTATTTCATTTTCTATTTTAGCTAGTTTAATTGCTTTCTTGCACTCTTTATTACAACTTTTGAAGTCCCTGTAAGCCTGTTCTGTGCCTTCTGCTTTCAAAATTTTAAAAGCCCTTTTCTTTTTTTCCATTTCCCTTTTTACCTGAGCATTAAGCCATGCAGGAGTGGACCTAATTTTTTTACACTTGTTTCCTAAAGGTACCGATTTGGAAATGTTATAGTTTAATATCCCTTTAAAAGTGGTCCACATCTGCTCAGTATCTTTACCTAGAAACAGTTCCCCCCAGTCTATGAGCAGGAGCGATTCCTTTAAAAGCATAAAATTAGCTTTCCTAAAGTTAAAAGTTTTTGTTAAGCCAGTGCACTTTAGTTTTCTGCAACCTATATTAAATGACACTATATCATGGTCACTATTCCCTAAGCTTCCCATTACCTTCATCTCCAAAATGAGCTCTGGGTTATTAGATATCACCAGATCCAACAACGCATTCTTTCTAGTAGGAACTTCTACCATCTGTGAAAGAAAATGCTCATATAGGAAATTTAAGAACTTTATACCTTTTGAGGTGCTGGCAGTTCCATTACTCCAATCTATTTCAGGGTAGTTAAAATCCCCCATAACCAGAACATGCCCCATACCAGCAGCCTTCGCCAACTGCATATGGAGATTCATTTCCACCTCTTCCCCGGCATTTGGCGGCTTATAACACACTCCAACAATTAATTTACCTACCTTCTTGCTTCCTGTACACAGTTCCACCCATAATGTTTCTGCCGCATCGTTTGCTCCCCCCATCTATTCCATCTTTTAAATTTGGCTTCAATTCCTGTTTAACATACATACATACTCCTCCTCCTTTCTTATTAACTCGGTCATGTCTAAATAAGGAGTACCCTTCAATATTTACTGTCCAGTCGTGTGAATCATTAAGCCATGATTCTGCTATACCAATTACATCGTACCTTTCCTTTAACGCTATTAATTCAAGTTCGCCGGTTTTTCCAGCCAGACTCCTTGCATTTGTAAACATACATTTTAGATTATCAATTGATTTACTTCCATACATGGTCGTACATGCCTCCTTATCCTCTATGCTCCCCCCTCCTCCTTCTCCTCCCTCCGTTGTGTTACTAGCCCCCAGATCCCTAACTTCTCTATCTACCCCTGTGTAGTTAAACTTTCCCTCCCCCCCCATACCTAGTTTAAAATCTCCTCCAACCCCCTAGGTATGAGTAGGTAAGACCAGTATTTACAGGGAATTGGTCCATTGTCTGAAAAGCCAAATTATGTCCACAGGTACCCCACCCCTCACGGATTGTCCGGGAGTCTCCCTCATTCTGGGGTGGTCTCCTGCGAGACCACCCCAGACTCCCGGACTTTAGTCTCCTCCCCAGCCACGCCCACTTGGCAAGGGCACCTCCGGGAACATAACCCCTCCCTAACCCCGCCTCCCACCACCCTAGAACATTGGCCGCACCAATGTTCCACAACAAGTGCTGCTCTCACTGGACTATATGGTATATCAACTAATGTGTGACTTCACGCCCCCCCCCGCGTGATGTCATGTCCCCGCACCACGCCCCCTTTCCCCATCCTGCCCCGAAGCCTGAAGGGGCAGGGTGGGATGTCTCTGTCCAATGTACAGCAGCAAAGAAATGGCTCCCAAACTTAGCATTTAGAGGATTCCTGACATCCATTCCTCTCTTCTCTAAGACAATCAAAAGAGGGCACTGTGCACAGTGATTAATTCTCATAATGCTTTTTTTCTATAATTATTTCTATATCTCTGTCTAGAGCAGTGTTTGGGCGCTCTATTTAAAGTGAAGCCGGAAACAGTCATGACCTGTCAGTGGAGGCGGCGGTGGATCGCGCTGAAGGGTAAGTTCTTCACTGTTGTTCCTGGCTCCTTCTAAATTAATTAAGAACAGGAGGTAAGGCATAACTACCCTACCATTCTTCAATTAATACAGTAAAGAATAATTTCACTTTATGAGTGAACTATTACTTCAAATCAGACGGGAATGCAGACATTACCCAAAGTAATGTAACCCTCCCTGATCATTGGTAATTCAGCTTTTGGGAACTATCAGGGTTATTCAATAAAAGTTCTAATGGTGCTAATTTTGCCCCAACCAATCAGATGTTAGCTTTCAAATGTTAAATAAGATTTAATTGGTTGGGGCAAAATTAGCACCATTTTTAACAATAAGAACTTTTATTGAATCTCCCTGTATATGCTAGCTTGCAAGGGAACAATGTACAGCACACATCACAAATATACTAGAATTCAATGTGAGATAGGAGCATTCCAGATAGGTAACACCAATGTGGTGCCATATGAGAACATAAGACCAGGATTGACCCTACTCTAGAAAACTTTGCATTTGAGCTGGTTTTAGGATCATAATAATAGGTGCCACCTTGATGGTGCTATATAGAGTCCTATGAAAGCAATAAGGTAAACATTGTAGATAAAGCCATGGTTAACCTTACCCAGGCCAGATTGATTCTACCTACCAATTATAGAGCTGATAGAACATTGTATAACCATTACATGCCAGCCAAACTTGTAGAGCCAAGCAAGATTGTCCCAACCCAAGACATATTTGGTCTCAACAGCAAGTGCTGCTCTCACTGGACTATATGGTATATCAACTAATGTTTCAAACACAGGTGCGTTTTAGAAAACAGACAGTAAAACACCATAGGATTTCACAATATCAATCATACTTGCTGCGTTATATTCCATTCCAGTCCATATGTGTACACACACATTTGCGTTTCTGTCCATTTTTCACAAAGAATGCCTGGGAGTTCTTGGAAAGTCATTTCCAGTCCGTAGGCAATAGGAAACATGATGAAGAATAGCAAAATCACCATCAAATCTCTTCACAATGCTATCTGATACCTCTCTCCAAAGCTCCTGAAACTCCCGCACTCCCAGAAAGTGACAAATGTTCTTTGATCCAGCCCCTTTAAATTCGAAAAATGCGATCAAAAACACATTAAAACACAACGGACAGAAACGCAGAAAAAACTGACTAACACACACAAACGAGTAGCAACAGATACAAAAACATGTTAATACGTAACTAAATGCACTGCATTTCTAGTTGCATTTGTCCATTCCTAGTGTGAATGAGCCCTTAAGCTAGGTACACCCCTAGCGATTTTTCCTCCTGACCGACCGTTCAATACTTTCGACCGGTCGGCCAGGAGGAAGGACCGTCGGTCGCGGCAAAAGCAGCCGCGTCCGACAGTTACCGCGACCGATCGTGCGGTCCATAGAGGACCGCACGATCGGACGAGGTTTTCCACCATGTCCGATCGTCCTTTCGTCCGATTCAGACGAGCGGTTGGTTGGACATGGCCGCATTCGGATGCCATAATTTCGGTCCGATCGACCGATACACTAAACTAAAGGTCGAAACCACTGAATAATTTGTTCCAAGTAACACATGTGACCTACCCCTGCGGAGGACTATTGCTATTGTACATTGCCTCATTATGCTCTCTTTAAAGTTGCAGGGTGTCTGTTACTCTGTAGCTGGGAATTCAGTTAAATACCTACCTTCCTTGAGTTTATTGCTGAAGCAGGGCCACCCTGAAATATATATAACAGTCACTCCCATGGGGTGGTTCATCCTGTCCAGTGGAACAGGATGAACCTCTATACAAAAAAGCCAACTAAGCCATGATCAAACTGTCCTAATGGGAGTCAAAGCCTCTAATTCTGAAAAAGGAAAATGTTTGCCAGCCTAATTCAAATATTTGTCTTAAATATATATAATTCAAAATATACGATTTAAAATATAATAATTTATCTATAATTGTTTTAAATTTTTATAATGTCACTAGGGGAGTATCCGGCATTGCCTGTTGTTTTTTCTATTGATCCGACCCGAACCTGCATTTGAAATTCAACAGACCTGCAGCTTTCTAACCAAACCTGACCCATTAAAACTCACTGGGTGTTAGCTGAGACACAAATCTGGTAAACCTCGGGTGTCCAACACGATGCAGGATTCTAGGCCAGATCTCATTACCAAGTAGCCTACTTCACAACATTTGGATTCATACCTCCAAACATTTTAAAATGCAAAAGAGGGACAAACCGGGAAAAGAGATGCAGCAGACCATGCCTACTTTGTTTAATTTACACCTATTTTAAAGACGATTATTCCCATTTTACATTGTTACCTGCAATATTTCCAAGTGTATGGTGTGGTTGAAGAATTAGTTCACTCAGAAAGCGAACTATTCCGATTTTGCATTAATTGAAGAAAGGAAGGTAAAGGAGCTATGTCTTACCTCCCGTTCTTCAATTAACGTAACAGGAGCCAGGAACAAAGATAGAAAACTTACCCGCAAGTGTGATCCACCAATGGCTCATGTTGAAGAATGGGAGGTAAGACATAGCATCCTTACCTCCCGTTCTTTTTTAATATCTTTTAAGATTACAGTAACAGACTAATAAATTGGATGGCTAACAATACTGGCTTATGAACTGGAAGGCTGACAACACTAGCTAATTAACTGGAGGGCTAACTAACACTGACTGGAGGGCTAAAGTAAAACATGGACTGGAAAGAGGAGTGGATTAAAAGTGTTTTTGTTTTAGTGTAGCATCTGAATTGTATTTTCTGGTGGAAATTGTGAGTCAATAATTAATTTTGGTTAATTGCACTACTTTTAAATATAGGGGTTATTGTTGTACAACATAGTCACTATTAAGGGAATATTGCATAATGTCCAAATTTTAGGGAAAATTATGTTTCGGTATTTACCTTTAAAAATATATCAATGTGAGATGTACCTCAATGTTAAAGGGGAAGTTGATATGATGACTACTACTCCTGTAACACGTACCACGCCAACTTCCCCTTTAACGTGGACCATGCCAACTTTCCCTTTAACGTGTACCACGCCAACTTTGCCTTTAACCCGTACCACACCAACTTCCCCTTTAACCTGTACCATGCCAACATCCCCTTTAATCCTTATCATGCCAACTCCCCTTTAACCCTTTTTTATGTATGTATGTATCGTTTATTTATAAAGCGCCACTTGGGGAGGCAGCATGGTACAGTAACAAAATACAATAATCACACAAGGGGGATGTCATGATATGGATCCTGCTGTAAACAGATCTAATATAGTTATTAATTATATAATGTCTGTAATAGTGGGATCCAATTTGTTTTATTTATTTGTACCTTGTGTTTTCCCCCTTTCACTCTGTATTTCTGTACCATTTGGCTGAGGTGTCATAAAACTCAGCAGGATGCCAAGGATTGTTATTCCTTGTAGCTTACTTCTAAAAGGATACAGTAGATTTGAGTCTCCTGATCTCACCAGGAGGTCAAACAGACCTGGGAATGTGACCTTTGGTTTACCTATGATAAAGGCACAATCCCTTTTTCTATAAAATATACATAAGTCGGCCTATGTAATAGAAAATGGTGGGCCGATATGAAATATGGTTCCAGATTGGTGAGACCATTTGGTACAATCCAAACATCATCACATATCTGACACACCCTCAGTCCAGCCTACACCTGTTGGTGATTGGTTGGAGTAAATCATTTGCCCTCCTTTTGCCTGGGGGTAGATAAGGAGCCACACAGCTACTGGATTGAGAGCTCCTGGTTTACATCTTATGGAACATACAGCGAGTTACCTTTTTGGAGCCAAGGAACTTTTTTTCATCAATATTCTTTTAAGGACTTGGACTGTGACCACCATATAAGTATTTTTCCCTTTTATCCCTTTATTTTACTGTTGCTTGTTTTTATGTCTGTTTGTTAAATATTTTTTGTAATCACTATTGCACCGTTTTTTGTTTTTCTTTTATTAAACGATATTCTATAAAATCGTTAAGCTGATTCTCCTAATGCTCTAACAGAACTAAGTAAGAATCCTGTCCTCTGAGACGCTACATATAGTAATTGTATTACCTGGTACTATTCCTGCCTGAGTGTGGCAGCGAGTGATACAGATATTTAGTATTATTTTACATTTATAGCCCTTAAGGCTGGTATCGGTTTCCACGGCCGTTAGTAAGTGGGTTTTTGTTGTAGTTTATATACCTGGTAAGGGGTATATGTTAGTGACGACAACCTTCAACCTGGTTTTGACCCGGTGAGCTGGGAAAGCTCTGTTTGGTCTGAGGTTGAGAGTTGTGGTATCGTCACTGGTATCGGTTCCCACAGCCGTTAGTGAGTGGGTGGTGGCAGTGTTTTATTTACCTGGTAAGTGGTATATGGTAAGTGATGGCAGCCCTCAACCTGGTTTTGACCCTGTGAGCTGGGAAAGCTCTGTTTGGTCTGAGGTTGAGAGCTGTAGTTCCATCACAGGGGACAAATACATACATAGTTCAGTACATACATTTATAAATTATAAACATAGAAGTGCTAGAGCCTTGCCACAAGAGGAAAGGAGGTCCCTGGGCTGTAGAGCTTACTATCTAGTTAGGAGGGTAACACACAGATACAATGGAATGGGTATAATTGCAGGAGTGCGACATATAGTTAAAATAGTCCCCTGGAACCATTAGCTTATGCCTACTATGCTATGCTTTGTAGAAACTACGGGCAGTGTGTGTTAATGGCTATATTAGTTCACGTCCATTCAGCAATTTAGTGAGCTGGTTATGAGCTTGAGAATGCTCAGAGGAGGCAGATAGGGTGATTAGCCAGTATATTATTTTTCATTTGAGAACTGGACTTGCCCTTTAAATTCAGGTCTGTACAAATTTTATAAGTTACCAGGAAAAATTATTTTTTTTTATCAGTGTCTAAAAAGTCATCAGGAATAAACTTCTTGGCACATTGCCTACCTGACTTCAAGGATTTTTTCAGGCATTATTAATAGTACTGTACAGTATATCTGTTAATGTTAAAAAATAAAAACCTAGCCAAATCAAAGTGTTTTCGTTCAAACAAAATCATTTTATTTGCAGATAATTTACACATTTGTTATATTTATGGAAGTAAATTAATTTTAACACAATGCAACAAAATTTAGGACCATTTTTAATGTTATGAACTTTTATTTAATCTCCATGAAACATAAGTCAACTAAACTAAAATATCTGTGATGACCTTCTGTTGGACATTATTATTGCTCTTCAAGAAAAAAGTTTAAATTAGTTGTTTCTGATGTTCTTCCACTTGGGCTGACAAAACTAAAGCCCTGGAATAGACCTTGTTCTTCAGAAGAGATTGGTAGACGCTGGTCATCCAATGATAATGCAGGATTTTCAGACTGCAAGTAGGAGGTTTTCTTCACTGGGGGCTAAAAAGAAAAAGACACATTAGACAATGAACAGCATTTAATATTGCAGTATATAGCATCTAATACCCAGTACATTATTACATACAGTAACAAGATCAAATCATAGAACTGAATTTATTACTAACTGTTGTGAATGGTGGCTGAATACAATGGGTCTTCACTGCTACCCAATCAATACCGCTAAATATTGGATGCTGGTAGATGGTATTACCAGTGCCAAGTCGTAGAGGAGGATCTTTGCAGTGGAGCTGTGAAAAAAGAACTATGACGATTATTCGCATACTGTGTTTTCATTTACACAGATTAAGACTTTCAATTTTACTGTCTGGGAAAACAAACACTATTGTGTGGTCATTTTTGTAGTTAGATCACAGATTAGTAAACCTTTATGTCCATATTGCACTAATCTTATTGGTCAGACACAAATGTATGTAAATGTATGTGAAGTGGAGGAAGTTGTTCTCCCTGGTGTTTCTATGTGTCTATAACCCCCACAATGTCATTGCCTACTGACCAACATTGTGGTGTTGAGCAATGTTATTAATCCATATAACTGTATAATTCTTATACTCACCTGTGTGATAATATCCTCTGTCTCACTGCTGATCCACTCTGGGTAAGATGGTGTTTTGAACAGGACAACACCTACAAACTCAAACTGTGCTTGTTCAGAGGCCAACAGTTCTTCTTGACTCCCGGAGTAAAATCGGTGAGTTCCAATATCTGGTAAATCAATACCCGTAGTGCCCACCAATCAATGGAAGCATTGTATGGCTCCCCATAATGCATCTGCAAATAGAACAGCAAGATCATGTTATGTATATATGTAACACAGGCCCATATAAGATGCCTGCATTTCCTCCCTCTCTATAGGAGATGCAGATCCATTATCTATGATACTTACTAACCCTAATTATGACAATGTAAGACTTCCTGTCCATGGGTATTTTGATAGCACTATATAAAAGATATGCAATGACATTCAGAATTGGCTGACATTTAGTAATACAGATGAAAAATAATTGTTTTAATCTTTACCTCTGGGGCAACGTACAGCAGGGTCCCAACATAACCAGTCAAGACATCTGTCCGATATATTTAACTTGAGATATCAAGTACCAATTGATGGACACCTACTTCACCCCATGTAATGGGGGATACTCGGCTTTTATGATAATACTTACCTTGGAAAATCTCCGATCCAAGATGATCAGGAACCATAGTCATTGAAGAACTCCATTGTGGACTATTACGAACTTTATAGACCTTAATTTGGCTTGATATCTGTCTTGTGTATATTTAAGGATGTCTCTATGCATTTGGTACCATACACTTATGGGACACATGATACTTTAATATGCAATGATCTACTTGTACTGATTTTTGTGCATGTATTGCACATTTTCATTTTGGGGCATTGTAGATGTTCTATAGAAGGCTCTTGTTTAGGCTTATCTTCTATGTTTTATATACTTATTGGGGTACATTAGGGCATTGTTTATTGTTCTATCTATGTATATTTGTCTTATTTGTTATATACCTGCACAACATCGTTTGATCACGTTTTGGATATAGAACCCTCCGTTTACATCTTGTTTCGGAGGGTTACCATGGTGATATTTCGCCGCTCGCACATTGGGGTGTGTAGACGTCGCTGTTGTCTGACGTCATCACTCAGGGACGGCCACATGGCTTAAATAGGCGCTCAATTTTGATGCATGTACGCTGCTGAGAAAGCTTTAGTAGCGAAACGTGTTCAGCGTCCTCTACTTTCTGGATGTGATTCCGATGCATACTATTTATCTAGATTTGTCTTCCCTCTGCCTCTAGCCATGCTGGAGCCCCCATGGTGACTTACGACTGTGACTGAGACTTTCCTACAGATGAGTATATATGGGGTCTTGTGCTAACCACAATAGATGTTTGTTTGGCGAGGGAGATGTTTAGTGATATATGCTACTAATCGGTATCCATCTTTGTATGTGTATATATGTTTTTAAATGTTTTTATTAGCACCTGATGTTATTCCCAATGTTGCACAATAAAGGGATTGTTTTATAGCTCATATCTGGGTTGAGTGCCTGGCTCTTTGCTCTCATTCTTGTTATATTAGGGTCCAAACATAACCAGTGACTGTGGTTTTTCCAAACAGATTTTGTAAAGCGATTCCAAGGTCTGCTATACGAATGTGACCCTGACTGTCAAGCAGAATATTTCCTGGTTTCGCGGCCCTGTAAAGAGAAACATTGGGAGCTTCACTCATATTTTAAGATGAAGATAAAACTCATTGTAAAATTTTTCCAGCTATATTTCTAAACAACCCCCATCAGAAATATGTACAATGAAGGCACGGGCACACTGCGCCACATATGGAATCGTACATGATTCCGTTGCGATTCCTGTGCATTTGCGCATGTGATTTCTCCTTATGAGATACGAAATCGCATGCGATTGCGCATAAAAATGTTGATCGCATTTCACCCGAAAAAACGGGTTTATATATAAATAACTTTGATTAATAATTCTGGTTGGTTTTAGTTGGGGGATAAGGCTTTGTTATACTAGACTGGAACTAACTCCCATTCATAGTTACATAGTTCATTTTGGGTTAACTAAAGAACAGTCCAATAAAAGACAGTTCTGCATGTCTCATACACTAGGCTTCGTACAGCTCAGTTACTCAATAGGGTTTTATTTGCAATTTACCTGTATATAAGCTCAGAGATCCATAATAAGGTATAAGGGGGAGTGCAAAGAACAGGACAACTGGACAATAACAAAACCCATCTCTGTATGAATGGAAGAAGTTGATTACTCTCCAATGGACTATGCCCTTTGCATTAAGAAACTTCAGGCCACAGACAATCTCTGATGCAAAAAATCTGATAAATGAAAGAAAAAAATAATTCAATAGCTTGAAATGAAACTAATAGAACAGTAAAAATTAACAAATCTTATTTGTTTCTTTTAACATCAGAATCTTACTCTAGCACTATTTAAACTACAATACAATAAAATACACGCTGGTGTATTTCCCATTAAGGAAAAAACTCTACTCTACGTCTGTTTCCATTTCCAACATACTTACATTGTGCTGCTGTTATCCAGGGGTCGGTTTCTCGTCATTCACCAAGTAATCGAAAGTTGCTTAGTGTAGCATTCAAGTTCACTTGTGTCAATCCCTGTAGCGCGTCCGCTTACATGCCAAACAATCCAACAGGAACAAAAGTAGAAGCAGGGAGACACAGGCAAAGCATAGTTTGCATTTCAAAGTGATTTTTAATGCTGCTTAAACAGGGTCTCGTCATGTGTTGTTTTAAAGTGCCACCAGTTATATATTGCATGACAAAGAAGAGATGTTCCTGTTAAAGAAGTGAGACATGTTCACACTGAGAATACACTATCAGGGGTGTCCCTAGGGTTTTTGGCACCTGAAACAACTTCTGAATGCTGCCGTTGAGGCAAAGTGGGCGTGGCTTTGTGTGGGGGCGTTGCTTTGTGTGGGGTATGGCTTTGTGCGTGGGTGTGTTCTCTATTGTTATGACACATAAACATGTTGGTGCAAGTGGTATAACACATTAGAAATCTCTACCATACTTTATGTACAATAAAAGATGTTGGCCAAATTATTTGTTAGCCTGCCATCACGTCAAGCTACGTTCTTCCTTAAATATCCAACGTGTCTGGGTGGTGCAAACATAACTATTGATAAGGACAGAAGGTGTCAGAACCTTAACTGTAGCGTTTCAGCCACGATCCAGGCTGGCATCATGGTCTTGGTTCTCTTTTAATCTGCTACTTTACAGTGTCAGACACTCCCAACATAGGAAACCCTTTAAGAGTGACACATCACCAGAGTAACCAGTAGGGAATGCGGCTTTATGGATGGTAATGGGTGTTCCTAGGTTTTTTTCCTTTTTGTACCTTAAACAACTTTTGAGTGCTGCCTGTAAGTATGTGACACTGGGGGATAAGTGGGAATGTGACACTGGGGGATAAGTGGGAATGTGACACTGGGGGATAAATGGGAATGTGACACTGGGGGATAAATGGGAATGTGACACTGGGGGATAAGTGGTAATGTGACACTGGGGGATAAGTGGGAATGTGACCCTGGGGGATAAGTGGTAATGTGACCCTGGGGGATAAGTGGTAATGTGACACTGGGGGATAAGTGGGAATGTGACACTGGGGGATAAGTGAGAATGTGACACTGGGGGATAAATGGGAATGTGACACTGGGGGATAAGTGGTAATGTGACACAGGGGGATAAGTGGGAATGTGACCCTGAGGGATAAGTGGGAATGTGACATGGGGGATAAGTGGGAATGTGACACTGGGGAAGAATGGGAATGTGACACTGGGGGAGACAGGGAATGGGAATGTGACACTGGGGGATAAGTGTGAATGTGACACTGGGGGATAAATCGGAATGGAATGACTGGGGGATAAGTGGGTAAGTTGTTAAAACAGGGGATCAGTGGGAATGTGACACTGGGGGATAAATAAGTGGGTAAATGTGACACAGGGGGATAAGTGGGAAATGGAACCCTGGGATAGTGGGAATGTGACACTGGGGATAAGTGGGAATTGTGACACTGGGGGATAAATGGGAATGGACACTGGGGGATAAGTGGAATGTGACACTGGGGATAAGTGGGAATGTGACCCTGAGGGATAAGGGATGTGACACTGGGGGGGAATAAGTGGGAATGTGACACTGGGGGATAAGGGGGAGGGAAGGTGACAATGGGGGATAATGGTTGAATGTGACACTGGGGGAGGGGATAAGTGGGAATGTGACCCTGGGGGGGATTATAAGTGGGAAATGTGGACCTGGGGGATATAAGTGAGGAATGTGACCCTGGGGGATAAGTTGTGTGGAAAATGGGAATGATGACCCTGGGGGAATAAGTGGGGAATGTTGACCCTGGGGATAAGTGGGAATGTGACCTGGGGGATAAATGGGAATGTGACCACTGGGGGATAAGTGGAATGTGACACGGGGAAAGTGGGAATGTGGAACTGGGGGATAAATGGGAATGTGACCTGGGGGATAAGTGGTTAACTGTTGACCACATGGGGGATGGGGATAAGTGGGAATGTTGACCCTGGGGGAATAATGTGGGAATGTGACCCGGGGGATAAGTGGGAATGTGACCCTGGGGGATAAGTGGGAATGTGACACTGGGGATAAGTGGGAATGTGACACTGGGGATGAGTAAATGGGAATGTGACACTGGGGGATAAGTGGGGGGAATGTGACCCTGGGGGATAAGTGGGGATGTGACACTGGGGGATGGGCTAGTTTGAGAATGTATGTGACCCTGGGGGATAAGTGGGAAGGAAATTGTGACACTGTGGGATAAGTGGGAATGTGACACTGGGGGGGAAAGGGGATGGGGATAAGTGGAATGTGACCTGGGGGATAGTGGGAATGTGGATGTGACCTGGGGATAAGTGGGAATGTGAACTGGGGATAAGTGGAAGTGACCCTGTGGGATAGTGGGAATGTGACACTGGTGGATAGGTGGATAAGTGGGAATGTGGACACTGGGGGATAAGTGGGAGGATTGACACTGGGGGATAAAATGGGAATGTGACCCTGGGGGATAAGTGAGGATGTGACACATGGGAATAAGTGGTGAATGTGACACAGGGGGATAAGTGGAATGTGACCTGGGGATAGTGTGAATGTGGACCCTGGGGGATAAGTGGGAATGTGACCCTGGGGGATAAGTGGGAATGTGACCTGGGGGATAAGTGGGAATGTGACACTGTGGGATAAGTGGGAATGTGACACGGGGATAGATAGTGGGAATGTGCACTGGGGGATAAGTGGGAGGGAATGTGACACTGGGGGATAAATGGGATGTGACCCTGGGATAAGTGGGAGTGACAGGGATAAGTGGGAATGTGACTGGAGGATAAGTGGGAATGTGACCCTGGGGGATAAGTGGGAATGTGACCTGGGGGATAAGTGGGAATGTGACCCTGGGGAGAAGTGGGAATGTGACACTGTGGATAAGTGGGATGTGACACTGTGGGATAAGTGGGATGGACACTGGGGATAAGGGGAATTGACACTGGGGGATATAAGTGGGTAATGTGGACACTGGGGGATAAGTGGGAATGTGACCCTGGGGATAAGTGGGAATGTGACACTGGGGGATAAGTCGGGAGGGAATGTGACCCTGGGGGATAAGTGGGATGTGACCCTGGGGATAATGGAATGTGACATGGGGGATAAGTGTGGTAATGTGACACAGGGGGATAAGTGGGAATGTGACCAGGGGGATAAGTGGGAATGTGACCGGGGTGATTAAGTGGGAATGTGACCCTGGGGATAAGTGGAATGTGACCCTGGGGATGTGGGAATGTGACACTGTGGGGAGTGGAATGTGACACTGGGGGATAAATGGGAATGTGACACTGGGGAATAATGGTAATGTGACACGGGGGATAAGTGGGAATGTGACACTGGGGGATAAGTGTGAATGTGACCCTGGGGGAAGGGGATAAGTGGGAATTGACCCTGGGGGATAAGTGGGAATGTGACCCTGGGGGATAAGTGGGAATGGGACACTGGGGGGATAAGTGGGGGTAATGGTGACCCTGGGGGATAAGTGGGAATGTGACCCTGGGGGAAAGTGGGAATGGGACCCTGGGGGGAAAGTGGGAATGTGACCCTGGGGGATAAGGGGGAATGTGACCTGGGGGATAAGTGGGAATGAGGGACACTGGGATGAAGTGGGAATGGACCACTGTGGATAGTGGTAATGTGACACTGGGGGATAAGTGGGAATGTGACACTGGGGATAAGTGGGAATGTGACACTGGGAAGGAAAGTGGTAATGTGACACGGGGAATGGGGATAAGTGGGAATGTGACCCGTGGGATAAGTGGGAATGTGACACTGGGGGAATAAGTGGGAATGTGACCCTGGGGGATAAGTGGGAATGTGAAACTAGGGGGGATAAATGGATGTGACACTGGGGGAAATGTGGTAATGTGACACAGGGGATAAGTGGGAATGTTGACCCAGGGGGATAAGTTGGGGAATGTGATCCTGGGGGATAAGTGGGGGGAATTGTGACACTGTGGGATGAGTGGGTAATGTGACACTGGGGGATAAATGGGAATGTGACACTGGGGAGAAGTGGTAATGTGACACAGGGGGATAAGTGGGAATGTGACCCTGGGGGATAAGTGTGAATGTGACCCTGGGGGATAAGTGGGAATTTGACCCTGGGGATAAGTGGGAATGTGACCCTGGGGGATAAGTGGGAATGGGACACTGGGGGATAAGTGGTAATGTGACCCTGGGGGATAAGTGGGATGTGACCCTGGGGGATAAGGGGAATGTGACCCTGGGGGATAAGTGGGAATGTGACCCTGGGGATGAAGTGGGAATGTGACCCTGGGGGATAAGTGGGATGTGACCCTGGGGGATAAGTGGGAATGAGACACTGTGGATAAGTGGGAATGGACACTGTAGGATAAGTGGTAATGTGACACTTGGGGGATAAGGTGTGGAATGTGACACTGGGGATAAGTGGGAATGTGACACTGGGGGATAAGGTGGTAATGTGGACACTGGGGAAGTGGGGAATGTGGACCCTGGGGATAAGTGGATGGAAGTGAACTGGGGGATAAGTGGGATATGTGACCTGGGGATAAGTGGGAAGTGACACTGGGGGATAAATAGAATGTGACACTGGGGACAAGTGGTAATGTGACACAGGGGGATAAGGGGAATGTGACCCAGGGGATAAGTGGGAATGTGATCCTGGGGGATAAGTGGGAAGTGTAACCCTGGGGGATAAGTGGGAATGTGACCCTGGGGGATAAGTGGGAATGTGACACTGGGGGATAAGTTGGTAATGTGACACTGGGGGATAAATGGGAATGTGACACTGGGGAAATAAGTGGTAAGGGAATGTGACCCAGGGGATAGTGGAATGTGAACTGGGGTAAGTGTGAAGGTGACCCTGGGGATAAGTGGGAATGTGACCCTGGGGGATAAGTGGAATGTGACACTGGGGGATAAGTGGGAATGTGACACTGGGATAAGGGGAATGTGACCCTGGGGATAAGTGGTAATGTGACACCTGGGGATAAGTGGGAATGTGCACCTGGGGGGAAAGTGGTAATGTGACCCTGGGGATAGTGGAATGTGACCACTGGGGGATAAGTGGGAATGTGACCCTGGGGGATAGTGGGATGTGACCTGGGGATAAGTGGGAATGTGACCCTGGGGGATAGGTGGGAATGTGACCCTGGGGGATAAGTGGGAATGTGACCCTGGGGGATAAGTCGGGGAATGTGACACTGGGGGAATAAGTGGGAATGAGACCACTGTGGGATAAGTGGGAATGTGACTGTAGGATAAGTGGTAATGTGACACTGGGGATAAGTGGGAATGTGACACTGGGGAGATAAGTGGAATGTGACTGGGGGATAAGTGGTAATGTGACACGGGGGATAAGTGGAATGTGACCCGGGGGAAAAGGGGAAGTGATATGGGGGATAAGTGGGAATGTGACACTGGGGTGATAAGTGGGGGAATGTGACCCTGGGGGATAAGTGGGAATGTGACCTGGGGGATAGGGAATGTGACACTGGGGGATAGTGGTAATGTTACACTGGGGGATAAATGGGAATGTGACACTGGGAATAAGTGGGATGTGACACAGGTGGGATAAGTGGGAATGTGACCCTGGGGGATAAAGTGGAATGTGACCCTGGGGGATAAGTGGGATGTGACCGGGGGGGATAAGTGGGAATGTTGACACTGGGGATAAGTGGGAATGTGACACTGTGGGATAGTGGTAATGTGGACCCTGGGGGATAAGTGGTAATGTTGACCCTGGGGATAAGTGGAATGTGACACTGTGGGATAGTGGGAATGTGACACTGGGGTAAGTGGAATGGACCTGGGGGATACGTGGGAATGTGTCCGGGGGATAAGTGGGAATGTGACACTGGGATAAGTGGGAATGGACACTGTGGGATAAGTGGGAATGTGACACTGGGGGATAAGTGGGAATGTGACATGGGGGGTAAGTGGGAAGTGGACCCTGGGAGGATAAGTGGGAATGTACGACAGACAGGGGGATAAGTGGGAATGTGACCCTGGAGGATAAGTCGGGAATGTGACCCTGGGGGATAAGTGGAAATGTGAAACTGTGGGATAGTGGAATGGAACGGGGGGTGAGATAGATGGAATGAAAATAATTACTATACACAATATAAGTGGGATAAGTGGGAATGTGACACTGGGGGATAAGTGGAATGTGACACGGGGATAAGAATGTGACCCTGGGGGATAAGTGGGGAATGTGACACTGGGGATAAGTGGGAATGTGACTGGGGGATAAG
Source organism: Hymenochirus boettgeri (assembly GCA_019447015.1). Lineage (NCBI taxonomy): Eukaryota > Metazoa > Chordata > Amphibia > Anura > Pipidae > Hymenochirus > Hymenochirus boettgeri. The sequence continues at coordinate 51,717,856 of CM033472.1, forward strand.
TGGGAATGTGACCCTGTGGGGGATAGTGGGAATGTGACACTGGGGGGGGATATAAGTGGGAATGTGACACAGGGGATAAGTGGGAATTGACACTGGGGGATAAGGGGGGGAATGTGCACCTGGGGGATAAGTGGGAGTGTGACACTGGGGGATAAGTGGTAATGTGACAAGGGGATAAGTGGGAATGTGACCCTGGGGGTATAAGTGGGAATGTGACCCTGGGGGTAAGTGGGAATGTACCCTGGGGATAAGTGGGAATGTGACCTGGGGGATAAGTGGGATGTGACACTGTGGGATAAGTGGAGGTGGGAACTGTGGGGATAAGTGGAATGTGAACCCGGGGATAAGTGGTGAATGTGACCTGGGGATAAGTTGGAATGTGACACTGGGGGAGGAACAGTGGTAATGATTGACCCTGGGGGATAAGTGGTAATGTGACCTGGGGGATAAGTGGGAATGTGACCCTGGGGGATAAGGGGGAATGTGAACCCTGGCGGGATAGTGGGAATGTGACCCTGGGGATAAGTGGAATGGGACCCGGGGGATGGGGGGATAAGTGGGAATGTGACCCTGGGGGATAAGTGGGAATGTGGTGACCTGGGGGATAAGTGGGAATGGACACTGGTGGGATAAGTGGAATGTGACACTGGGATGGAAGTGGTAATGTGACACTGGGGGATAAGTGGGAATGTGACACTGGGGGATAAGTGGAATGTGACACGTGGGGGATAAGTGGTGGTAATGTGACACCAGGGGGATGGATAAGTGGGAATGTGACCCGGGGGATAAGTGGGATGTGACCTGGGGGAAAGGGAATGTGACCCTGGGGGAGTAGGTGGGGAAATTGTGACCCTGGGGATGAAGGATGGGGATAAGGGGTGGACCGGGGGCGAGAAAGGGAGAAGGGTGGCCCAGGGAGGAGAGGGAAGGGGACCACGGGGGGAGAAAGGGTAAGGTGTGACCGGGGTAATAAGAAGGGGCGAAGGGGACACAGGGGGAAGGGGAAGGGACCGGGGGAAAGGGGAAGGGACCCGGGGGAAAGGGGAAGGACCATGGGGGGGGGAGGGGGATGAGGGGAGGGGGAATGTGAACCGAGATGGGAAGGGGGAGGAGGGGGTGGGAAAGGGAGGACTGGGGAGGGATGTGAGGGGGAAAGGGGAGGGAGGAGGGGGAAGGGGAAGAAGGGGGGGCCTGGGGAAGGGGGAGATAAGGTAGGCAGGGGGGACAAGGGGAAGTAAGTGGGGAGTGGATGGAGGGGGATGAGTGGGGGAAGGGATGGGGGGGACGGAAAAAAGGGGAGAGGAGTGGAAGATGGGGAAGACGGAGGGGGGGAGTGGAGAGGGGAGTGGGAGGGGGGAAGGGGTAGGGAGCGGGAAGAGAAGATCGGGGGGGATGAAGGGGATGTGGACTGGAGGGGATGGGAAGTGACCGCGTAAGGGGGATGAAGGGAATGTGACCCTGGGGGATAATAGAGGTATGGGAATGGAGAAAGAGAAGCTGGCGGGGGGGGATGACGAGGGGGAGGATGGGAAGAGAGGGAATGGGAGATGACCGGGGGAAGGGAATGAACACAGGTGAGGAGGGGAGAAGGAGGGGGAGGGAATGTGACACTGTTAGAGGGAGGGAACGGGAAAGGGTGATGGAGAGAGGGGACCTGAGAGGGGAGGGAGGGGTGGACAGAGGGGGGAATGAAGGGGAGAGGAGGCGAGGGGAGGGGAAGAGTGGGGGGAAGTGCCCTGAGAGGAAGGAGGAGTAAGGGGGGGAGAGGGAGTGACCGACGAGGAGAGCGGAGAGTGGGAGGGGAAGTAAAGGGAGATGTGGGGGGGGAAGACAGTGGGGAAGTGAGGAGAAAGAGGGAGGGATGTGTGAGACTGGGAGGGAACAGAGAGCGCAGGAGGAACTGAGGGGGGGGATGGAGGGGCGAGGGGAGATGGGGAGGGAGAAGTGGGGGGGAATGGAGGATGAGCGAGATTGGAAGTGCGGGGAAGGAGGGGAGGGGGAAGTGGATGGGGGGGGGGAAGGGTGAATGGATGGATGGGGAGAGAGATGAAGAGGGGTAGGGAAGAGAGAGGATGAGGATAAGGGGAGGAGATGGGACAGAGAGGAGAAAGGAAAAGTAAGGAATGGGAAGTGGGAAGGAGGAGAAAGGGAGATGGAGAGAGTGGATGGAGGGGATGGGGGAAGTGAAGATGGGAGAAGTGGGAAATAAGGGAAGGAAGCGGGGGGGCGGAAGGGATACTTGGAAGTGGAAGGAGCGGGGGGTGGAAGGGAAGGAACGAAGGAGACCGGAGGGGTGGAGGCAGGGGGGGGAGGGAGGGAGTGGACGAGGTGGAGGGGGGGGGAGAACCGGAAGGGAGGTAAGGAGGAGGACGGACTGAGGGGGATAAGTGGGAGGAGGAGGGGGAAGGTTGGAGTGGGAGGGGAGAGAGAGGAGGAAGGAGGAAGGGAGGGGGGGGGGGGGTGGGGGAGAGAAGCGGAGGAGTGAGAGGAAGGGGGAAGGACCGAGGGGTAAGGTGAGGGGGAGTGGGGACCCTGAGGGACGGAGATGAGAGTGAATGAATGGGGAGAGTGGGACATGAGGGTGGGATAGAGGAGGGGAGTAGTGGATAGGAGATGGGAGAAGGAGAGGGAGAGTGGAGGAGGGGGACTGGAGAGGAGAAGGAGGGTGGGAACGTGGACGAGGAGGGCTGGGGGAGGGAGATGTGACGGGGAGGAGAAGGGGAGGGGAATGTGACCTGGGGATAAGCGGAATGTGACCCTGGGGGATAGAGTGGGGGAGAGGGGCTGAGGAGAGGAGGGAAGACGTGGGGGAGGGAGGACGGAGAGGAGAAGAACGGGGGGAAAGGGGGGATGGGAAGGGAAGGGGAAGGGGGGCGAATAATTGGAATGAAGTGGGAATTGAATTAAGGAATATTAAGTTAATTAATAGAGTTAATGTAATTGAAATAAGTGGGATGTGACACTGTGGGATACGTGGGAATGTGGACACTTGGGGATAAGTGAATGTGACCCTGGGGGATAAGTGGTTAATGTGACACACTGGGGATAGTGGGAATGTGACACTGTGGGATATAAGTGGGAATGGACCTGGGGGATAAGTGGAATGTGACCCTGGGGGAAGTGGAATGTGACCCTGGGGAGTGATAAGTGGGAATGTGACAGTGTGGGATAAGTGGGAATGTGAACTGGGGATAAGTGGGAATTGTGACACTGGGGGATAAGTGGGGAATGTGACAATGGGGGATAAGTGGGAATGTGACCATGTGGGGGGATAAGTGGGAACGGAATGTGACATGGGGGATAAGTGGGAATGTGACCCTGGGGATAAGTGGGAATGTGACACATGGGGGATAAGTGGAATGTGACACTGGGGATAAGTGGTAATGTGACACTGGGGGATAAGTGGGAATGTGGACACTGGGGGATAAGTGGTAATGTGACACGGAGATAAGTGGAATGTGACCCTGGGGGAGTGGGATATAAAAAGTGGGAATGTGACAATGGGGGATAAGTGGTGAATGTGACCCTGGGGGAGATAAGTGGGAATGTGACCCTGGGGGATAAGTGGGAATGTGACCTGGGGATAAGGGGGAATGTGACACTGGGGGATAAGTGGGAGGAATGTGGATACTGGGGGATAAAAGTGGAATGTGACACTGTGGGGATAAGTGGGAGTGTGAACACTGGGGGAATAAGTGGAATGTGACCCGTTGGATAAGTGGGAATGTGCACCATGGGGGATAAGTGGAATGTGACCCTGGGGGAATTAAGAGGTAATGTAACCCTGGGGGATTAACGTGGGGAATGTGAACCCTGGGGGATAAGTGGGAATGAGACCACGTGGGAAAGTGGGAATGTGGAATGTAGGTAAGTGGTAATGTGACACTGGGGGATAAGTGGGAATGTGACACTGGGGGGATAAGTGGGGATGTGACACTGGGGGATTAAGTGGTAATGTGACACAGGGGATAAGTGGGAATGTGACCCAGGGGGATAAGTGGGAATGTGAACCTGGGGGATAAGGGGAAAGTGTGACCCTGGGGGGAAAGTGGAATGTGACCTGGGGATAAGGGGAATGTGACACTGGGGGAATAAGTGGTAATGTGACACTGGGGGGGGGATAAGATGGGAATGTGGACACTGGGGTAAGTGGGAATGTGACAAAGGGGATAAGTGGGAATGTGACCCGATGGATAAGTGTGAATGTTGACCCTGGGGGATAAGTGGGAATGTGACCCTGGGGAATAAGTTGGGAATGTGACTTGGGATAAGAAGGAATGTGACACTGTGGGATAAGTGGAATGTGACACAGGGGGATAGTGTGAATGTGACCCTGGGGAATAAGGTGTGAATGTGACCCTGGGGGATAAGTGTGAATTAACCCTGGGGGATAAGTGGGAATGTGACCCGGGGGGATAAGTGGGGAATGATGGGACAAGTGGGATAAGTGGAATGTGACAATGTAGGATAAGTGTAATGTGACACTGTGGGAAAGTGGGAATGTGACAATGTAGGATAAGTGGGAATGTGGACATGGGGGGATAAGTGGGATGTGAACAGGGGGAAAGTGGGAATGTGACCCGGGGGATAAGTGGGAATGTGATCCTGGGGGATAAGTGGAATGTGACCCTGGGGGATAAGTGGGAATGTGACCCTGGGGGATAAGTGGGAATGTGTGACACTGGGGGATAAGTGGTAAGTGACCATGGGGGATAAAGTGGGAATGTGACACTGGGGATAAGTGGAAGTACACAGGGGGATAAGTGGGAATGTGACCATGGGGATAAGTGGAATGGACCCTGGGGGATAAGTGGGAATGTGACCCTGGGGTAGGATAATGGAGGGATGGGATAGTGTAATAAGGGGGGAATGATGAACTGTGGGATACAGTGGGAATGTGGACACTGTGGGAATACAGTGGTAATGTGACACTGGGCGGCAGGGATAAGTGGGGTAATGTGGACTGGGGGAATAAGGGAGAATGTGACCCTGGGGATAAGGGGAATGTGACCCTGTGGGTCAATATGAGTGGGGAAATGTGCCACTGGGGTAAGTGGTAATGTGATACAGCGGGGGGGATGAAGTGGGGGAATGTGACCATGGGGGAGATAAGTGGCTGAAATGTGACACGGGGTGGATACGTAGTAGTGAATGTGACACTGGGGGGATAAGTGGTAATGTGACACTGGGGATAAGTGGGGAATGTGACACTGGTGGGAATAAGTGGGAATGTGACACAGGGGGATAAGTGGGAATGATGATCCCTGGGGGATAAGCTGATGTGAATGTGACCCTGGGGGATAAGTGGTGAATGTGACCACTGGGGGATTAAGGTGAATGTCATGGGGGATAGTGGGAGGAATGTGACCCTGGGGGATAAGTGGGAATGTGACACTGTGAGATAAGTGGGTAATGGGACACTGGGGGATAAGTAAAGTGGAATGTGACACTGGGGGATAAGTGGGTAATGTGACACAGGGGGATAAGTTGTGAAGTGGACCTGGGGGTAAGTGTGAATGCGGACCCTGGGGGATAAGTGGGAATGTGACCGGGGGATAAGTGGGAATGTGGACACTGTGGGATAAGTGGGAAATGTGACACTGTGGGTAGTGGTATGTGACACGGGGGAATAGGGGAATGTGACCCTGGGGGATAAGTGGGAATGTGACCGGGGGGATAAGTTGAATGTGAACCAGGGGAGATAGTGGGAATGTGTGACCTGGGGGATAAGTGGGAATGTGACCCTGGGGATAAGTGGGAATGTGACACTGGGGATAAGTGGGAAGTGACACGGGGGATAAGTGGGAATGTGGACACTGAGGGGATGAAGTGGGAATGTGACCTGGGGATAGTGGGGAATGTGACCCTGGGGATAAGTGGAAGTGAGCCTGGGGGGAATAAGTGGGAATGTGACACTGTGGAAAGTGGGAAGTGACACGGGGATAAGTGGGAATGTGACATGGGGATAAGTGGGAATGTGGACATGGGGATAAGTGGTATGTGACACTGGGGGATAAGTGGGAAGTGACCCTGTGGGATAAGTGGGAATGTGACACTGGGGGATAAGTGGGAATGTGGACCCTGGGGGGATAAGTGGGATGTGACACTGGGGGATAAATGGGAATGTGACACTGGGGATAAGTGGTAATGTGACGCAGGGGGAATAAGTGGGAATGTTTGACCCAGGGGGTATAAGTGGAAATGTGACCCTGGGGGATGAGTGGGAATGTGACACTGTGGGATAAGTGGTAATGTGATCCTGGGGGATAAGTGGGAATGTGACCCTGGGGGATAAGTGGAAATGTGACCCTGGGGAATGAGTGGGAATGTGACACTGTGGGATAAGTGGTAATGTGACACTGGGGGATAAATGGGATGTGAACCTGCGGGGGATAAGTGGTAATGTGACACAGCGGGGAAAGTGGGATGTGACCCTGGGGAAAGTGGAATGTGACACAGGGGATAAGTGGGAATGTGACCCTGGGGGATAAGTGGGGAATGTGACCCTGGGGGGTAAGTGGGAATGTGAAACTGGGGATAAGTGGGAATGTGACACTGGGGGATAAAGGGAATGTGACACTGGGGGATAAGTGGGAATGGACCCGGGGGATAAGTGGAAGGTGACCCGGGGATAAGTGGGAAGTGGCCGGGGGGATAAGTGGGAATGTGACACTGTGGAAGTGGGAATGTGACACTGTGGATAAGTGGGAATGTGACACACGGGGGATAAGTGGAATGTGAACCTGGGGGATAAGTGGTAATGTGACCTTGGGGAAAGTGGGAATGTGGACCCTGTGGGATAAGTGGGAATGTGACACTGGGGTAAGTGGGAATGTGACCTGGGGGATAAGTGGGAATGTGACACTGGGGGAATAAATGGGAATGTGACCACTGGGGGATAAGGGATAGTGACGCGGGGGATAAGTGGGAATGTGACCCAGGGGGATAAGTGGGAATGTGACCTGGGGGATAAGTGGAATGTGACCCTGGGGGATAATGGAAATGTGACCATGGGGGATGAGTGGGAATGTCACTGTGGGATAATGGGAATGTGACCTGGGGGATAAGTGGAATGTGACCCTGGGGGATAAGTGGAATGTGACCCTGGGGGAAATGAGTGGGAATGTGACACTGGGGATAAGTGGTAATGTACACTGGGGGATAAAGGGGAATGTGACACTGGGGAATAAGTGGTAATGTGACCCTGGGGGTATAAGTGGGAATGGAAGGTGACCCTGGGGATAAGTGGGAATGTGACCCTGGGGGATAAGTGGGAATGTGACCCTGGGGGATAAGTGGGAATGTGACACTGGGGGATAAGTGGGAATGGGACATGTGGATAAGTGGAATGTGACCTGGGGGATAAGTGGTAATGTGACCGGGGGAAGTGGGAATTGGACTGTGGGAATAAGTGGGAATGTGACACTGGGGATAAGTGTGGTAATGGACCGGGGGATAATGGGAATGTGACCTGGGGGATAATGGGGAATGTGACGGGATAAGTGGAATGTGACACTGGGGGATAAGTGGGAATGTGACACTGGGGGATAAGTGGAATGTGACCACTGGGGGATAAATGGGAATGTGACCCTGGGGATAAGTGGGATGGAACCAGGGAGTAAGTGGGAATTGACCCTGGGGGAAAGGGAATGTGACCTGGGGGATAAGTGGGAATGTGACACTGTGGGATAAGTGGTAATGTGACACTGGGGGATAAGTGGAATGTGACATTGGGGATAAGTGGTAAGTGGACACAGGGGGATAAGTGGAATGTGACCTGGGGGATAAGTGGGAATGTGACACTGGGGGATAAGTGGGAATGTGACCCTGGGGGATAAGGGGAATGTGACCCATGGGGAATAGGGGATAAGTGGGAATGTGACACTTGGGGATAAGTGGGAATGTGACACTGGGATAAGTGGAAGTGAACTGGGGGAAGTGGGAATTGTGACACTGGGGGATAAGTGGGAGTGTGACACTGGGGGGATAAGTGGTAATGTGACCAGGGGGATAAGTGGGAATGTGACACTGGGGGTAAGTGGGAATGTGACCTCGGGGGATAAGTGGGGATGGGACCCTGGGGGATAAGTGGGAATGTGACCTGGGGGATAAGTGGGAATGAGACACTGCGGGATAAGTGGGAATGTGACACTGCAGGATAAGTGGTAATGTGACACTGGGGGATAAGTGGGAATGAGACACTGTGGAATAAGTGGGAATGTGACACTGTGGATAAGTGGTAATGTGACACTGGGGATAAGTGGGAATGTGACATGGGGATAAGTGGGAATGTGACACAGGGGATAAGTGGGAATGTGACACAGGGGGATAAGTGGAATGTGATCCTGGGGGATAGTGGGATGTGACCCTGGGGGAATAAGTGGGAAGTGACCCTGGGGGATAGTGTGGAATGTGACAATGGGGATAAGGAATGTGACACTGGGGGATAAATGGGAATGTGACACTGGGGGGATAAGTGGTAATGTGACACAGAGGGGATAAGTGGGAATGTGACCCTGGGGATAAGTGTGAATGTGACATGGGGGATAAGTGGGAATGTGACCTGGGGGATAAGTGGGAATGTGGACACTGGGATAAGTGGGAATGTGACATGGTGGGATATAAGTGGGGTAATGTGACACAGGGGATAATGGGATGTGACCCTGGGGATAAGTGTGAATGTGACCTGGGGGATAAGTGTGATGTGACACCTGGGGGATAAGTGGGAATGTGACACTGTGGGATAAGTGGTAATGTGACACAGGGGGATAAGTGGGAATGTGACCCTGGGGGATAAGTGTGAATGTGACCCTGGGGGATAAGTGGGAATGTGACCCTGGGGGATAAGTGTGAATGTGGGACCCTGGGGGATAAGTGGGAATGTGACACTGTGGGATAAGTGGGTAATGTGACACAGGGGGATAAGTGGGAATGTGACCTGGGGAATAAGGGTGGAATGTGACCCTGGGGATAAGTGGGAATGTAACACAGGGGGATAAGTGGGAATGTGACACTGGGGGATAAGTGGGAATGTGACACAGGGGGATAAGTGGCAATGTGACCCTGGGGGATAAGTGTGAATGTGACCCTGGGGATAAGTGTGAATGTGACCCTGGGGGAAAAGTGTGAATGTGACCCTGGGGGATAAGTGTGAATGTGACACTGGGGGATAAGTGGGAATGTGACCCTGGGGGATAAGTGGGAATGTGACCCTGGGGGATAAGTGGGAATGTGGACACTGGGGATAAGTGGTAATGTGACACTGGGAGTAAATGGGAATGTGACACTGGGGATAAGTGGGAACGTGGACCCTGGGGGATAAGTGGGAATGGGACCCTGGGGGATAAGTGGGAATGTGACACTGTGGGATAAGTGGGAATGTGACACTGTGGGATAAGTGGGTAATGTGACACAGGGGGATAAGTGGGAATGTGACCCTGGATAAGTGGGAATGTGACCCTGGGGGATATAAGTGGAATAGTGACACTGGGGGAAAAGTGGTAATGTGACACTGGGGGATAAAGGGATGTGAACTGTGGGAATGTGACTCTGGGGGATAAGTGGGAATGTGACACTGGGGGAAAAGTGGTAATGTGACACTGGGGGATAAATGGGAATGTGACACTGTGGGATAAGTGGTAATGTGACACTGGGGAATAAGTGGGAATGTGACCCTGGGGGATTAAGTGGGAATGTGACCCTGGGGGATAAGTGGGAATGTGGATGGACACGGGGGATAAGTGGGAATGTGACACTGGGGATAAGTGGAATGTGACATGGGGATAAGGGGGAATGGACACTGGGGGATAAGTGGGAATGTGACACTGGGGGATAAGTGGGAGTGTGACACTGGGGGATAAGTGGTAATGTGACACAGGGGGATAAGTGGGAATGTGACCCTGGGGGGATAAGTGGGAATGTGACCCTGGGGGATAAGTGGGAATGTGACCTGGGGGATAAGGGGAATGTGACCCTGGGGGAATAGTGGATGAGGACAGGGGGATAAGTGGGAATGTGACACTGTAGGATAAGTGGTAATGTGATCCTGGGGGATAAGTGGGAATTTGACCCTGGGGGATAAGTGGGAATGTGACCCTGGGGGATAAGTGGGAATGTGACACTGGGGGATAAGTGGTAATGTGACACTGGGGGATAAATGGGAATGTGACACTGGGGGATAAGTGGTAATGTGACACTGGGGGATAAATGGGAATGTGACACTGTGGGAATGTGACTCTGGGGGATGGGGATAAGTGGGAATGGTGGACCTGGGGAAAATGTGGTAATGTGACACTGGGGGATAAATGGGAATGTGACACTGGGGATAAGTGGTAATGTGACCACTGGGGGTAAGTGGGAATGTGACCCTGGGGAATAAGTGGGAATGTGACACTGGGGGGGATAAGTGTAATGTGAACTGGGGGAAAGTGGAATGTGACAAATGGGGGTAAGTGGGAATGTGACACTGGGGATAAGTGGGAAGTGCACTGGGGGATAAGTGGGAGTGTGACACTGGGGATAAGTGGGAATGTGACACGGGGGAAAGTGGGATGTGACACCTGAGGGGGAAGGGGGAATGTGACACGGGGATAAGTGGGAATGTGACCCTGGGGGATAAGTGGGAATTGACCTGGGGGATAAGTGGGAATGAGACACGGTGTGAATGGGTAAGTGGAATGGGAATGTGACACTGTGGATAAGTGGTAATGTGATCTGGGGGATAAGTGGGAATTGACCCTGGGGGATAAGTGGGAATGTGACCTGGGGGATAAGTGGGAATGTGACACTGGGGGATAAGTTGGTTAATGTGACACTGGGGGATAAATGGGAATGTGACACTGGGGGATAAGTGGTAATGTGACACAGGGGGATAAGTGGGAATGTGACCCTGGTGGATAAGTGTGAATGTGACCCTGGGGGATAAGTGGGAATGTGACCCTGGGGGATAAGTGGGAATGTGACACTGTGGGATAAGTGGGAATGTGACACTGTGGGATAAGTGGTAATGTGACACAGGGGATAAGTGGGAATGTGACACAGGGGGATAAGTGTGAATGTGACCCTGGGGGATAAGTGTGAATGTGACCCTGGGGGATAAGTGGGAATGTGACACTGTGGGATAAGTGTAATGACACGGGGGATAAGTTGAATGTGACCCTGGGGGATAAGTGTGAATGTGCCCTGGGGATAAGTGGGAATGTGACACTGTGGGATAAGTGGTAATGTGACACAGGGAGATAAGTGGGAATGTGACACGGGGATAAGTGGGAATGTGACACAGGGGGATAAGTGGGAATGTGACCCTGGGGGATAAGTGTGAATGTGACCCTGGGGGATAAGTGTGAATGTGACCCTGGGGGATAAGTGGGAATGTGACCCTTGGGGATAAGTGGGAATGTAACCCTGGGGGATAAGTGGGAATGTGACACTGTGGGGATAAGTGGTAATGTGACCCTGGGGGATAAAAGGGAATGTGACACTGGGTGATAAGTGGTAATGTGACACAGGGGGATAAGTGGGAATGTGACTGGGGGATAAGTGTGAATGGACCCTGGGGGATAGGGGAGCCTGGGGGATAAGTGGGAATGTGACCCTGGGGGATAAGAGGGAATGTGACACTGGGGATAAGTGGGAATGTGACACTGGGGATAAGTGGAATGTGACACTGGGGAAAAGTGGGAATGTGACCCTGGGGGATAAGTGGTGTGACCCTGGGGGAAGTGGGAAGGACATGTGGGATAAGTGGGAATGTGACACGTGGGATAAGTGGTAATGTGACAATGGGGGATAAGTGGGAATGTGACACTGGGGGATAAGTGGGAATGTGACACTGGGGGATAAGTGGGAATGTGTCACACTGGGAGATAAGTGCGAATGTGACACTGGGGACAAGTGGGAATGTGACCCTGGGGGATAAGTGGGATGTGACCCTGGGGGATAAGTGGGAATGTGACACTGTGGGATAAGTGGTAATGTGACACAGGGGGGTAAGGGGAATGGACCCTGGAGATAAGTGGGGAATGTGACCCTGGGGGGATAAGTGGGAATGTGACCCTGTGGGGATAAGTGGTAATGTGACACTGGGGAATGAAATGGGAAGTGACACTGTGGGAATAAGTGGTAATGTGACACTGGGGAATAAGTGGGAATGGACCCTGGGGGATAAGTGGAATGTGACCCTGGGGATAAGTGGGAATGTGACACTGTGGGATAAGTGGAATGGACACGGGGGAGGAGAAGGGAGTGACACGGGGAAGGGGAAGGTGACACGGGGGGAGAAGGGGGAAGGGACGGGGGGAAGGACCGGGGGAAAGGGGAAGGGACCGGGGGTGGAGGGGGAAGGGACACGGGGGAGAAGTGGAAGGTGACACTGTGGGAAAGGGGGAGGGGACACGGGAGAAGGGGAAGGGACCCTGGGGAGACGTGGGAAAGGTGACCCGGGGAAAGGGGGAAGGGACACGGGGGAGAAGGGAAAGGGGAAGGTGGGAATAAGGGGAATGGGACACTGGGGGAGAAGGGGGAGTGGACACGGGGGGAGAAGGGGAAGGTGGACACGGGGGAAGAGGGGAAGGGGACCCGGGGGAGGATAGGGGATGGGAATGGGACCCGGGGGGGAAAGGTGAGGGAGGGAAGTGGGACCCGGGGGGGAGAAGTGAAGGGGAAACGGGGGATAAGTGGGAAGGGGCAGGGGAGAAGGGAAGGGGACCACGGGGAGAAGAAGGGGGGAAGGGGACCCGGGGGAGAAGGGGGGGAATGGGACCCGGGGGGAGAAGTGGGGAGGGGGCTAGCGATCGAGCGAGCGAGCTAGCGAGCGAGCAAGCGAGCGCGAGCGAGCGAAGCGGCACGAGCGAGCAGCGAGAGCGAGCGAGCGAGCGAGCGAGAGCGAGGCGAGCTAGCAGCAAGCGGGCGAGAGCGAGCGAGCAAGCAAGCGATGCGAGGGAGCAAAGCGAGCGGGCTAGAGCGAGCGAGCGACCGAGCGACGATCAGCTAGCGACAGCGAGCGAGCTACAGCACATGAAGCGGCATAGCGAGCGATGAGGGGCGATGTTAGCGAGCGGCTAGCTAGCTATTAGCTCATCACAGCTATCTCTACTATCATTGTTTTTTTCTATCTATCTCTATCTATCTATCGATCTATCTATCAATCTTCTCTGAAAACTGTCATTTCATGATCATTCATATTATCACAGTAGTAAAGAAGCTTCAGTTAGCCAACACTTACTGGTCAGTCGTCTGGACTCTGGGCTGACATGGATGAATGTACAGTGACAACTACACGGCAGGTGAGGCAGAGGCACAGCGGCAGCAGGTCAATTAATGTCTCCCTATAGTGGTGGTTGCAGCTTGGGAGTTGAACAAACGACACACTCTCAACACACTCTTACACACTCCCTCACACACACAGGGCGTAACTAGAACTCAGGGGCCCCTCAGCAAGAGATGGCCCCCACGCCACCACACTTCACCCCACACAGCAAGACCACTATCAGCACACGCTACCACAGCGAGCGAGCGTCAGCGACAGCAGATCTAGCGACTACGAGCGAGCGAGATCCGAGACGAGTCACCACGATCGATCAAGCATCTCACGAGCACAGATCACAATCTAGTCGAGCAGCGAGCATCAGCCTCAGCTATCATCTAGTCGAGGATCGACATCGAGCGAAAGAGGCCGAGCGTAGATCGATGTGATGCTATCTAGCGAGGAGTCCGATGGGACGAGCGAGCGTACGATCGATCATCTATCTTTCATATCGATCGATCTAGTCAGCGAGTCGATCATCTAGCTAGCGACATATGAGCACAGCGTGCTAGGATCGAGCGATCTTCATCTACGCTCAGTATCTATATCTATCTATCTATCTACTATCTAATATCATCATCTATCTATCATATCTATCTATCTATCTATCTATCTATATATCTATCTATCTATCTATCTATCTATCTTCTATTATCTATTATCATATTCTTTCTCTTTGTCGTCTGTCTGTCTGTCTGCTGTTCTTCTGTCTGTCTGTCTGGTCTGTCTGTCTGTCTGTCTGTCTATCTATCTATCTACTATCTATCTATCTATCTATCTATCATCTATCTCTATCTATCTATCTATCTATATCGATCTATCTATCTGTCTTCTTCTGTCTGTCTGTCTATCTTCATCTACTATCATCTATCGATCTTCTACCATCAGCCGACTCTAAGCTATCTATCGATCTAAGTCAGTCTAGTCTATCGATCTATCTATCATATCTATCTACTATCTACATCAAGCGTTTCGATCTACTATCAATCAATCTATCTAGGTATCGAAATCGAGCTTTCGAATCGATCTATCATCTATATTGCTTCTACTGTCTATCTATCTATCTATCTCTATCTATCTATCTCTATCTACCTATCTACTATCTATATCTATCTATCAATCTTTCTGTAAAACTGTCATTTCATGATCATTCATATTATCACAATAAAGAAGCTTCAGTTAGCCAACACTTACTGGTCAGTCGTCTGGACTCTGGGCTGACATGGATGAATGTACAGTGCACAACTACACGGCAGGTGAGGCAGAGGCACAGCAGCAGCAGGTCAATTAATGTCTCCCTATAGTGGTGGTTGCAGCTGCTGGAGTCTGGAACAAACACACACACTCTCATACACACTCTTTCACACACTCCCTCTCACACACACATGGGCGTAACTAGAACTCAGTGGGCCCCTCAGCAAGATTTGAATGGACCCCCCGCCACCGCGAGCGAGCGGACGAGGCCGAGCCAGCCAGCAGGAGCCGCGCGCGCGAGCGAGCGAGCAAGAGCAGCGAGAGCGAGGAGGAGCAGCGAGCGGGCGCGAGCGAGCGAGCGAGCGAGCGAGCAGCGAGCGAGGCGAGAGAGAGCGAGCGAGCGAGCGAGCGAGCGAGCGAGCGAGCGAGCGAGAGCGAGCGAAGAGCGAGCAGCAGCGGGCGAGCGAGAGCGAGCGAGCAGCGAGCGAGCAAGCAAGCAAGCGAGCGAGCAGCGAGCGGGCGAGAGCAGCGAGCGAGGAGCAGCAGGGCGAGACGAGCGAGCGAGCGAGCGAGCAGCAGCGAGCGAGCGAGCGAGCAGCGAGGAGCGAGCGAAGCGAGGAGCAGAGCGAGCGGCGAGCAGAAGAGAGAGGATCGAGCGATATCTATTCATATCTATCTATCTATCTATCTATCTATCTATCTATCTATCTACCTATCTATATCTATCATCTATCTTTCTATATCTATCTATCTATCTATCTATCTATCTATCTATCTATCATCTATCTTTCTCTATCTATCTGTCTGTCTGTCTGTCTGTCTTTCTGTCTGTCTGTCTGTCTGTCTGTCTGTCTATCTATCTATCATCTATCTCTATCTATCTATCTATCTATCTATCTATCTATCTGTCTGTCTGTCTGTCTGTCTGTCTATCTATCATCTATCTATCTATCTATCTATCTTACTATCTCTCATCTATCTTTCTTATCTATCTATTATCTATCTATCTATCTATCAATCTATCTCTGTAAACTGTCATTTCATGATCATTCATATTATCAGAATAAAGAAGCTTCAGTTAGCCAAACACTTACTGGTCAGTCGTCTGGACTCTGGGCTGACATGAATGGATGTACAGTGCACAACTACACGGCAGGTGAGGCAGAGGCACAGCGGCAACAGGTCAATCAATGTCTCCCTATAGTGGTGGTTGCAGCTGCTGGAGTCTGGAACAAACACACACACATCTCATACACACTCTTTCACACACTCCCTCTCACACACACATGGGCGTAACTAGAACTCAGTGGGCCCCTCAGCAGATTTTGAATGGACCCCCCACGCCACTCTCTATCTATCATCTATCTATCTCTCACACACTCTCACACACACTCTCTCACACACACACACACACACATACACTCTCAAACACACACACACACACACAACACACACAAACAGCGAACAGCGAACCCTGTCCAATCAGCTGCAGAGTCCTGCTCGCAACACAAGCGCACTCGCGGCAGCTCAATAAGGTAACAACTGCCGGGGAGAAATGGCGCCTTTTTTTTTTTTTTTTTTTTTAAAGCTAGAGACTAGAATGCCGCCATGAGCAACTTTTTCAAGCGGCGTTGTACACTATGTATATAAATAGCTGGACTATGGACTGTGTTCTGTGTCTCTGAACGGGTTTACCTGGTTATATTTAATCAATTCGAGCTTGTAATAGAAACTATTTTACTGATAGTACATCAGACATCCCCCAAAAAGAAGAGGTCTGGTTACAATGACTGTAGCAATTCCTAGGTAAGTAATAATATTGTAAAAATATGTGAATTAAAGTTTTAAATCCCCATAAAAGCTAAACTTTGTTTTGGTACCTGGCTCTGGAAGGAGGCATACATTTGGGGAAAGAAGGCACAGTCTGATACAACTTCCAGTGCCCAACGCTCAACCATGGCTTCTTCCCTGTTAACCCCATCAAGCAGCAATGTCCTCTTCTTCATAATTTTTATAGCCACCAAGTCATCGGTGATAGAATCACCTGGAGACATTGAGAAGATAAGTTGATCACATATAAGAGGAACATAAAGATCAAAATAAAAGTAGGCTTCAAGGACAACTATTACTGAAAAATAGAAGAAATCTATTTCCCATTAAGATAGGAAATCCTTTCCCCTTCCCCCTGGGCCACTTGTATGTTTGTACAATGGACGACAGCTCACTGCATTGCACAAGTGTGGCTATGTCCCTTAATGTTAGAGATAGGTTATGCTTTATGTTCATGGGCCCACCTTTTAAGGTACCAACAGAATTTTCTACCTCCTTAAGCAATTGAATTTAAAACACTGTTCACATTTAAGTTGAATTTTTCCATCATATTAGCCCTTTGGTGGTTATGGGGTCTGGGTGTATGTTGGTCAGTTATGGTATTATCTTTCTTTTTAAAATGGTACAGTAAGAACCCAATAAAACTGGCCTTCTGAGGTCCGAAATGATTAAATGATCAAATGCATGAAGAGAAATTGTAATATTTGCATCCAATTGGGTGAATCTATCACATACCTCTCCATAGCAGCCTCATCCAGTTCTTGGTGAAACTGGAAACAATCTATGGATACATTGGTTGTTGGTGTATACTCACAGCTGCTTGTTATACAGATGGTAATATGTTCATCTAAGATAGATTATATAAATATATTTATATATGGTAACTATGATGGTAACTTTGGTAATATGATGGTAACTATAATGGTAACTACAGTATGATGGTAACTTTCTTAATATGATAGTAACTATGATGGTGATATGATGGTAACTATGATGGTCATATGATGGTAGCTATGATGATAACTATGATGATGATATTATGCTAACTATGATGGTAACTATGATGTTAACTTTGGTAATATGATAGTAACTATGATGGTGATATGATGGTAACTTTGGTAATATGCTGGTAATGTGATAGTAACTATGATGGTGATATGATGGTAACTTTGGTAATATGATGGTAACTTTGGTAATATGATGGTAACTATGATGGTAACTACAGTATGATGGTAACTTTCTTAATATGATAGTAACTATGATGGTGATATGATGGTAACTATGATGGTACTATGATGGTAGCTATGATGATAACTATGATGATGATATTATGCTAACTATGATGGTAACTATGATGTTAACTTTGGTAATATGATAGTAACTATGATGGTGATATGATTGTAACTTTGGTAATATGCTGGTAATGTGATAGTAACTATGATGGTGATATGATGGTAACTTTGGTAATATGATGGTAACTAAAAAAATCCGTATCCACACCTGACCCGCAACCCAGTTTTTCTATCCACTTCATACCTGCGACCCGACTCGCAAGTTTCGGCGAGTCGGGTTTTAATGCTTTTAATCATTCTTCCTAAAATTTGTACAGGGAAGTTAAAAAAAGTCTAAAAGTTAAAATAAATGTTTTATTCATAACCAAAAATCTTCATAGAAGCCTACCATATTCTCTGAAATATTTAGCAGGGGGTCTTCAACTTGCAGGCATCCAAATGTCTGAAAACTACAACCCCAAGCATTCCCTAGATGCCCTATAGTAGAATGCTTCCCCTTTAAGGCGTATCACACCAACTTCCCCTATAACGTGTATCATACCAACTTTCCCTTTAAAGAGCATGTCCACCCTTTTTAAAAAATTTCATATGTTGTAGGGCTTCCTCTCCCAGCCCCAACCAGCCCTAGCCCCAACCGCGTCCAAAAAACTGCCCACATATCCTCCGCCGCACTGTCACGGCCCTCTGCTTGCATAAAACTGCAATAAGGGGGCCAGACCGCCAGCCGCGTCCATGATTGGCTGAGAGGCAGCCAATCACGCACGTGGCTGACGGTAGTTCAGAATGCCAGAGGAGAGAGGGAAGGTAAGTAGAGTCCGGGTGACTTTCTGAAAATAAGAATAATGCGGTTGGGGCTGGGGGAGGAAGCCCTACAATATATGAAAAGGGAATTACACTAGGGGGAGGGAGATGAAAATGGGTAGGAGAGGGAGGGGGGGAGGACTTTACTGCGCATGGCAAAATTCTCCCAGAGAAGAGACAGGAGGCAGAGTCCTTTATGGACTCTGCTAGGCTCCTGGTGGGCAGTTTTTTGGACTTTGGGGGAACATTGCAGGATTGCAGGGCAGCCATTTGGAGCTGGGGTGTAAGGTAAGGATTTTTATGCACTACACATTGGGGCCAGTAGTAAGGGAAATTCTAGTTTTGGGGGTGGACATGCCCTTTAAGATGTATCACATCAACTTACACTTTAGCACATGTCGCATCAACTCCCCCTTTAGCACGTATCGCATCAACTTACCCTTTACCGGGCATCAGATTTACTTCCCCTTTAGCGCCTATCGCATCAATTTCCCCTTTAGAGTGCATCGCATCAACTTCTCCTTTAGCGCCTATTGCATTAATATCCCCTAAACTCGCATCGCATCAACTTCCCCTTTAGCACATATCGCATCAACTTCCCCTTTAATAATGGGGTACATCTCACATTAATTTATTTTTTACTGCAATCGATCAAATTAAATTACTGACACACAATGCCCCCCAGAGAACATAATTCAGATGCCAGGTAAAATTTTTGATTGCAAAAATGACACATGGAAAAGTGTGTATGTGGCCTTTAATACTGGGGTTTCAGTATTTATTGGGTATAAGAGACACAAGGTGTGAAGTAAAATGAACCCCTTACAGTGCTGTTGTATTGCAATTTGGGCAGTGTCATCCCATTCACAGCTTATTGTCTTACTTAAGTAAAATGGGATGTATTACCTTGTGCTGCAAAATACATTTCATGGCTATCAGCAACCTGCAATGGGAAACTACACATTTTCTTAGCTGACTGACCTCCATGACTATTATTCACAATATAACAGCATTACACTTACACATTATACTTACAGGAGCTCCTCCAAATGTTTCCGTGGTGCTCACACTCTCACAATGCTGCTCAGCTTGCAGAAAACACCATAATTGCAAAATAGGAAGATAGAGCAGGTTGCACACGAAAGTCCTAAAATCCAATCTTTAATTCATCGGTTAAAATCGAAAAAGCAGAAAATACAAACTCAGCATGTGGAAGCCATCACAACAGCAGGGGGGGTGGAGAAAAACCTGATGCATTTCGTGAAAGATCACTTCCTCAGAGGTGTGTCTCCTAACACTCCCTTGACCATGTGTCTTATATAGCAAACTTGTGTTTACCAATGCAAATTAACCAATAAAAAAAGTTAAAAACAATAGTGTGAGGTGAAACAGGACAAGATCAAAGGTATTGGTAATTACATAAAGAAAGTATATATATATATATATATATATATATATATATATATATACAGTATATATATATATATATATATATATATATATATATATATACATACTAGCAAAAGTGTGCCCATTGGTGCACAGTGGAAATTATGTGTGTATGTTTTGCTATGTATAGTAGCAGGGTTCACAGGAACCATCAATAATAAAATTAGTCCTAAAAAAACCCAAATAATCGCATCATATTAAATGAACAAACACACACTTATATCCTCCCTTACCTATACTACCTGCCAGCTAGAATATAGAGGGTCTACGTGGAATAAACCTGCAGGTCTGAGAACTGAACCAGGCAATCTAATCAGCACCTTCGGGCAATCAAAAGCAGCCCATACATATATCCGATTTTACTTTCCCGACAAGTGCTCCCACGTCATTAGACCGATCCTGCAAGAACCGCCTGTCTGTGGATAGAAGAATGGGAAAGGTGGTTCTGGCAAGAAGAATGGGAAAGGTGATTCTGGCAAGATCAAACTAATGATGAGCGCTTGGTTGGATAACTAAAATCGGATATATGTATAGCCATCTTAAATCCTATACAGAATCCTGATTAACATGCAAGGTTCATATTTATTAGTATTTACCACAACAAGTTTAACTAACCTATGGGGTTAGGACTTGGGAGCACAGGATACTGATTGAATATACATGTTAGGGAGAGGTGTGGATAGAGGAGCTAAAAGCTCCACACAGAGTATAAAATGAAATAGAGCCTTCTTATAACAGAAGGTACCTCATAGAATCATGTTATTATAATAGCATTGCCATAATAATCTAACATATAAACACACTTAAAGAAATGGGTGGGGACATGCAAAGTATCTTATTTATTGCCTGTGGAAAAGGCATGTGTCTAGATTTAATACAGCCTAATGGTATAGAGCAGGTGTGTTTAACTTGTGACCTTTTACGTGTTTGAAAACTACAATTCCCAGCATTCTCTGTTTGCAGTAAGTTTTTTCTTAATATCCTGTAGCTAAGGCATCTGTCTAGATCTAATACAGCCTAAGCTTGTGACCTTTCACATGTTTGAAAACTACAAATCCCAGCATTCTCTGTTTTGCAGTTAGTGTCTTCTTAATGAACTTTTCACATGTTTAAAACTACAACTCCCAGCATTCCCTAACTGCACAGAAATCTGGAAAACTTAGTTTTCATACATCCTGGAATAAAGACATTTTCCTGACTTACAGACATTAAAAGCCCACGGTCATGCTTTAGCGCTTCCTACCCAAGGGTTTGAACATGCAAGTGATTCATCTGCCCTTCCCCTACATCCATAGCTATTAGACTATTGCATTAGGGAAGCATTATATGGGTTGATTGGTTGGCGCAACGTTAATGCCCACTTTGCGGTGGCAGCGCGAGTACCACAAGAGGCACTCGTGCGGCCGTTTCAAAGTAATTTACCAGAGGTTGCGTGCCTCTTTACACGTAAGTATTAAACACCAACTAATAGCTGGCGATAAATACTTATGTGCGGGTGAGATTCACCCAAAATCGCACAGCCTCTGGTAAATCCTGTACAGGAGATTTGCCCAGAGAGCTTGTGGTTCTGGGTGAATCTCCCTGTTAACGTTATAAACTTTACCATATTTGCACTCACTTCCAAATACCACCTACCTGGCAGTTATAATCTATAAAGTCTAAAGGTTCGTGCACACATGCGAACGCCGGTGCTGACGCATGACGTGTGTCAATGGCCGTTTCGAATTATATTTGTGCCGTGTATCGACAGAATGGCCATTTTAGCCGATAAAGTGCCAATACATGGCACGATTATCGGCCGTTCGTACACATCGTGCGCCACGGGTTGGCACCTGCAATCGCATGTGTGTATGAACCTTAATGGTGGGTAAACACCAGTAACGAACCAATAGTGCCACGGATTAGTCAGCTGGAAATATGTGATGGTGTGGGGCGGCCAGCCGCGACTGAGTTCGGTCGTCCGTATCAGACAAATGGGTTAGTTAGTAAATCACGGCCAATCATGCAGTTCCCTATAGGACCACATAATCAGTCTGTCACATGCGCTGCTGGCTGCAGCCACTGTTACTGTGACCAACAGTCATCTGTCCTGGCAGGGCTCACACACAAAGCAGATGCTCAAATGGAACACATGTATTATATGTATCCAGACAAAATGGTATTAACCTGCAGATCTGAACACAGATCCAGGCAATCCTGTCACAATGTGCAATTCAATCTGAACAGCTCCAATGGACATCCTGAGACCTTATACAGGATCCAGAATAACATGCTAGGCTCATACTTATTGGTAATTACCACAGCAAGTTCCAGATTTACAGTCACTATGGGGTTAGGAAACACAGGATTCTGATTAGCTTGACAAGTCATGGAGAGGTTTGGATAAAGGAGCTAAAAGCTCCCCACAGGGTATAAAATGAATTAGAGCCTTCTTATAACTGAAAGTACCTGACAGCCTCATGTTTAATATATTAATATTGGGGGGGAAACTGCCCATTTATCTAAGAATGCTGGGTAGTTTTAGAGACAAGCAAAGTCATTTAACCCTTTCCCTGCCACAGATCGTATATTCACGATCTGTGCAGAGAATGCTTTAACTGCCACAGATCGTGAATATACGATCTGTGGCTTCCCCCCTCCAAAAAATTTTTTCCCCCCTGCTAGGGCCGATCGGGGGGCAGCATTCAACTGCCCCCCTAGTCCCCTCGATCCCCCCTCGGTTTCGTCCAAATCCGAGGGGGGGATCAGGAGATATCCTACATTGAAGTTTTCCCTACCTTGAAGCTGCCGGTCCGGAGGAGGAAGCTGAATGGGAGACCCCGGTGACATCACAGAACTTCCTCCTTCACCGGGGTCTTCCCATATGGAGGTACACTGCTGCCCCCGGTGGTCCAGTGGAGGTACTGCAGCATGATCTATGGAGATCATGCTGCAGTCCCTAAGTATAGAAAAAGCTGTCAAGCTAACAGCTTTTCTATACATTTTGTGAATGGAACTCAAAGTTCCATTCACAAATAGGATTTTTTCTAAGTCTTTGCTACTTAGCGAAGACTTAGAAAAAAAATGGGGACAGAGATCAAAATTTGGTGATCACTTCTGATCACCAAATTATTGATCTTTGCCAATGAATGAAAAATCACTTCCTGGAAAATGATTTCCGGGAAGTGATTTTTCTGATCGGATTTCGAATTGGAAAACGGGCATTTATGCCCGTATTCCAAGTTCGGTATCATTCCCTAAGATGATCTGATGATCATCTTTGGGAATAATCGGGGAAAAAATGGGGAAATACACACAAAAAATTCTTAAAGTGATACACACACCCTTTTTTTTTTTTTACCCTAAAACTATAAATTAGAAAAAAAGTTGTCTTCTCCAAGCTCCCCAATGTCCCCAGTGATATCGGTAAAGTAAACGCGGATACTTATTTGTACGATTTCAAGGGAAACTAAGCCTATTTTTTAGAAGGAAATTTTGCAGAGGTACCAAATAAAGACCGTATTGAATTTTTAGGATCAGTAAAGTGTGCAAAAACGTGTGTGACTCTCCATACTAACCGATTTCACTAAAATACCACTAAAAGGGGGAGAGTGTGTGTGTGGGGGGTGGGTTGTGGCGTTTTTAAAATTTTTTCTTGTAACTGCACTTCTAAATGCGTCCCATTTGAGCTAGTTGGTGGCCTCGTCTCTGTTTGCACCCACGCAAATGGCACACCGTTTGATTCAGGACATGTGGGAGATTGCTATTTAGTGGGTTTTTTTGCTTGTCAAGTGGGTTTAGGTAGGATTTCAACCCTTGAATCATCTTATTTTATTTTTCACAAAATCTCGTAAAAACACAGAGTTCTTTGGATCGCTGGGTCTGGAATTCTTCATGCATGTATGAAAGCATGGCACCGTAACGTAGCTGAAGGTGTGTAGATTCCAAAAATATATAGTTTGTGGGGGGAATTTCCATGTTTCGGGACTGTTTCCTTAGAAAAAGGGTAAGCTGTTCAAATTACAGAGCACTTTGATTTTTTCTTGTAATTGCATTTGTGCATGCGTCCCATTTGAGCTGGTTGGTGGCCACGTCTCTGTGTGCATCCACGCATATGGCATACCGTTTGATTCAGAACATGTGGGAGATTGATATTTAGTTGGGGGTTTTATTTGTGGGGGGCATTTCAAAGTTTTGGGGCTGTTTGAAATTACAGAGCACTTTGATATTTTTCTTGTAATTACACTGCTGCATGCGTCCCATTTGAGCTAGTTGGTGGTCACGCCCCTGTGTGCATCCACGCATATGGCATACCGTTTGATTCAGGGCATTTGGAAGATTGATAATTGACAAGTTTTTTTTACATGACATGGAAATTTGCCATGATTTTTAACTTTGAATTGTATTTTTATAAATTTTTCCTGAAAATCTGGTAAGAAAGCGAAATTGTACACAAAACTGCACCCACACCATTGGTGGTATGCATAAAAGAATCACACCATTGTGTAGCTGAAGGTGTGTAGAGTCCAAGAATATATAGTTTTGGGGGGTATTTCTAATATAGAGGGGTGTTTAGTCTGACAAATCTGAAAAGTTGCTGTAATTGGGCCACTGTTCATTGGCTCACTTTGTGGCTAGTTGATTCCACGTCTGCGTGTGGAACCATACATAGGGCATACCGTTTGATTCAGGACATTTGGGAGATTGATATTTGGTAATTTTTTTTTACATTACTTGGGATTTTGGCATGATTTCTACCTTTGAGAGTGTTTTTTTTCAAATTTTTTAGAAAATCTGCTAAAACTGTGAACTTCTACGAAGAACTGCGCCCACACCATTGATGGTACGAATGAACAAACTACAGAATTTCGTAGATAAAGGTGTGTGGATTCGAGAAATATATGGTTTGTGGGGGTTGTTTTGTGGGGAAAAATTGCAGACTGTTCAAATTCAGATTTGACTGAATATTTTTGCTGTTTCTGAGCCATTGTGCATTGTTTCACTTTGTGTCTTTTGGCTTCCACGTCCACGTGTGTAACCACACATATGGCATACCGTTTGATTTAGGACATTTGGGAGATTGATATTTAGTAGCTTTTTTTTACATTCCATGGGGTTTTGGCATGATTTCTACCTTTTGAATTTGTTTTTGTTCATTTTTTCAGACAAATGCGAATTTCTACGAAGAACTGCGCCCACACCATTCATGGTATGAATGAACAAACTACAGCGTTACGTAGCTGAAGGTATGTAGATTCTGAGAATATATAGTTTTGTGGGGGTATTTCCAAGTTAGAGGGGTGTTCAGTTTGAAAAATCTGGGAAAATGCTGTTATTGGCTCACTGCGCATTGTTTTACATTTTGACTAGTCGCTTCCACGTCCGTGTGTGTAACCACACATATGGCATACCATTTGATTCAGGACATGTAGGAGATTGATATTTGGTAAGTTTTTTTTACATTACATGGGGTTTTGGTGTGATTTTGTAACTTTGAAATGTATTTTTCTCTATTTTTCCAGAAAATTGTGTAGAAATGCGAAATTCTATGAAGAACTGCGCCCACACCATTGATGGTATGAATGAACGAACTACAGTGCTACATAGCTGAAGGTGTTTAGATTTCAGGAATATATAGTTTGTGGGGGGTATTTCTGAGTTATCAGGGTGTTTTGTGGAAAAAACTGCAGACTGTCCAAATTCGGAGTTGGCTAAATATTTTCGCTGTTTCTCAACCATCATACATTGTCTCACATCGTGGCTTTTCGCTTCCACGTCCGCATGTGTAACCACACATATGGCATACCGTTTGATTCAGGACATTTGGGAGATTGATATTTAGTAACTTTTTTTTACATTCCGTCAGGTTTTGGCATGATTTCTACCTTTTGAAGTTGTTTTTTGTTCATTTTTTCAGAAAAGTGCGAACTTCTACGAAGAACTGCGCCCACACCATTGATGGTATGAATGAACGAACTACAGTGCTACATAGCTGAAGGTGTTTAGATTTCAGGAATATATAGTTTGTGGGGGTTATTTCTGAGTTACGGGGGTGTTTTGTGGAAAAAACTGCAGACTGTCCAAATTCGGAGTTGGCTAAATATTTTCGCTGTTTCTGAGCCATCGTGCATTGTCTCACTTTGTGGCTTTTCGCTTCCACGTCCACATGTGTAACCACACATATGGCATACCATTTGATTCAGGACATTTGGGAGATTGATATTTAGTAACTCTTTTTTAGATTCCATGAGGTTTTGGCATGATTTTTACCTTTTGAAGTTGTTTTATGTTCGTTTTTTCAGACAAATGCGAACTTCTACAAAGAACTGCGCCCACACCATTGATGGTATGAATGAACAAACTACAGCGTTACATAGCTGAAGGTGTGTAGATTTCAGGAATATATAGCTTGTGGGGGTTATTTCTAAGTTACGGGGGTGTTTTGTGGAAAAACTGCAGACTGTCCAAATTCGGAGTTGGCTAAATATTTTCGCCGTTTCTGAGCCATCGTGCATTGTCTCACTTTGTGGCTTTTCGCTTCCACGTCTGCGTGTGTTACCACACATATGGCATACCGTTTGATTCAGGACATTTGGGAGATTGATATTTAGTAACTTTTTTTTACATTCCATGGGGTTTTGGCATGATTTCGACCTTTTTGAACGCTGTTTGATGTTCATTTTTTTTGAAAATCTGGTAAAAGTGCAAATTTCTACAAAGAACTGCGCCCACACCATTGATGATATGAATGAACGAACTATGGCGTTACATAGCTGAAGGTGTATAGATTTCAGGAGTATATAGTTTGTGGGGGGGTGTTTCGTGGAAAAACTGCAGACTGTTCAAATACAAAACTGGCTAATTTTTTTTTGCTGCTACTGACATTTGGCACTGGTCACGCTCTGGGTTAGTTGGTAGCCATGTCTCTGGGTACACCCATGAATGTGGCATACCGTTTTATTCGGGAGGGGTTAGGCTTTCATATTTGAGATGCGTTTGAACTTTCCTCCACAGTTTTTAGCTGAAATTCGCATTTGATTTTGTCTCTGATTTTACAGTTGAGGAAAAAAAGGAAAATGTGAGAAAGTAACTTACAATTTGACGAAGAGCTGCGTCCGGGTACCTGCATTTTGATCGAAACTAACCTCACTCGTAAAATCCTGCGAGTGTGTAGTTTCTAAAAATATCTCACTTGTGGGGATAGTTTAGATAATTTGGTAGATATTCTATGTTAACTGTTAGTAGTGGTTACACATTTTAATTTGGTGTAATATTCTAGGAGGTGCAGTTTTAGTTTGGGGGGTTCTCCTGTACAGGAAAAGTCGGGTACCTACATATATCTGGTATCGTTGTACTCGGGAGTATCTGAGCTTTTAGAAACAGTAAGATTTTTGTGCGTAACCTTAAGATAACTATAAGTAAAAATGGGAAAAATCCATGAAAATTTGCAAATTTTTCATTTTTTTTACATATTTTACCCATAATTCCAGTAAAATTTCCAGAAAAGTTACAAAATTCTGTTACCATGTTAAAGTACACTTTGTGCTGAAAAAAACAATGTATAATATTCCTGATTTACTGCAAGGTTTCCTACTGTAAAATTAGTCTAAAGCGATTAAGGGCAAAATCCTGAAAATTCTTCTGGCAGTTAACACAAAAAAAAATGAAAATCTCCTGGCAGTGAAAGGGTTAATCATAAACAGACATTTCCTGTCTAGCAAACAGAAACTGGATTGTCTTATTACTCTCTATGGAGAGGGGAGGGGGAGTAAATCTGAGAGTCTGAAGAATTTTCTAATTGGCTAAGACTGTCACATGTTTTACAAACAGCACATAACTGGGTGTAATACAGGAACTTCCTTGCACT
The DNA here is from genome assembly GCA_019447015.1 of Hymenochirus boettgeri. Lineage (NCBI taxonomy): Eukaryota > Metazoa > Chordata > Amphibia > Anura > Pipidae > Hymenochirus > Hymenochirus boettgeri. The sequence continues at coordinate 51,745,571 of CM033472.1, forward strand.
TCCTGTCTTGTCATGGACAGTGCCTAAGAGAATTTTTTGATTTGCTAACAGTGGAAGAACCTCTCATTGGATATGCTTGTGAAGGTTCTCATTCATCCAGGTCATGGTATATCTGTTGTATTCAATTAGATCAACTGGACTTGAAATGTAGTTCTTGAAGACGTTTCGCTAGTCATCCGACTGGCTTTCTCAAAGCAGCAATTGGTACACCCGAAAGACCCAATACCTAAACACAAGAAAAGCGACATCATATATGCAGTGCAGTGCAGTGAAGAATGCTCTGATTTGTATGTGGGGGAGACCAAACAGCAACTGCATCAACATATGGCCCAGCACAGAAGAGCCAATTCCTCGGGTCAGGACTCAGCCATGTATCTGCATCTTAAGGATAAAGGACATACCTTTGAAGATTGTAATGTTAACATACTGGCGAAGGAACGTGACTGGTTCAAGAGAGGTGTTAAGGAGGCCATTTATGTGAAAATAAAGAAACCAAGGTGGGGGGGTTCGACACCAACTGTCTGCCATGTACAATGCTGTTTTAACACCTTACTCTGGGCGTTCCTATAACACCTCTTAGCCACTATCCAATCACACCCTTAACACCTGGCTGTGATATGCTAATTGGGATTTTCCAGGGTACATAATTGCCACAGATTCTTGTACAAGCCATTCTGAATTGAGAAAGCCAGTCGGATGACTAGCGAAATGTCTTCAGGAACTAAACTTCAAGTCCAGTTGATCTAATTGAATACAACAGATACTCTCATTGGATGTTAGTAAAATTCCACATGGAGACCCTGTAGAAATCCTGGAGGTGTGTCTTAACCTATCATTTTGAGTTTTCCATTCAAACTTAGGGGTGTCCAGTAAAGTAAGTTTAGTTTATTAATTGTATATAAATTGTTTTGTAATTCAGTAGTAGGTAGTAGTACTATACTTTGTATGGTGTTATTTCTTATGGTGATTTTAATTAAATAAGGCTAATTACACTCATACATATGGACCTTTCCTATGTGTAATAATGCTATATACCCCCCACCTAGTTAGTTGCTCCTAAAAACTTAATGCAATCTATTTATATAATATAAGGGATAAGGAATATATATATATATAGATAGATAGATAAGATGGATATAGATAAGAATATATAAATGGGTATAGTACAGTATATCAATGACTTAATTGTTAAATGTAAAACATCAAAATACTCATTTATATCCCATGCTAAAGAGGAATATAGGTATAAATATATATATATATAAATATGAAAGATATAAAAGATGTACATAATATGCAAAAATGTATAAAGAACCCCTCAACCACATATTTCCTAGTTCAAAGTTTCTATTGAGACCCAATGGGGTGGTAGTTTTTTAGACATAAATCCATTTTGCTTCCAATTTTAGTATTTTTTTATTTCTATCTCCCCTCATATCTTTTGTGACTAGATCTATAATTTGAAACATAAATTTATTTTGAGCTTGATGTAATTCAATTAAATGTATTGATATGGCCGAATCTAAATTCCCCTTGGGTATAGCATTGATGTGTTCAGCTATCCTCTGGGAAACATGTCTTATGGTTTTACCCACATATTGTAGTCCACAATCACATGTAGCTAGATACATCACAAACTTGGTTTTACAGTAGCAAAACATCTAATATCGTACTGTATATCAGTATGTGTACTGCAAAAGGATTTGGATTGTTTTATATATTGGCATACTGTAAATCTGGGGAGTACAGATCTGAAGCATCCCTTAGTACTCAGCCGAATTCCTCTGGTATTTGATAAAGAATTAACAGGGTTATTCAATAAAAGTTCTATTGTTAAAAATGGTGCTAACTTTGCCCCAACCAATCAGATGTTAGCTTTCAAATGTTAGGTAATATCTGATTGGTTGGGGCAAAATTAGCACCATTTTTAACAAGAACTTTTATTGAATTCCCTGTAAATAAGCTGGGTGAAACCCTACATGCAATACTTTTAGCTTTCTGAACGAAAATCTTGGTTTACTGGGTTTTAAAACATTATCCTCCAGTAAGAGATTTCAGTATTTCGAAATAATACGTTTCAACTTATAAGAATCTGAAGAATAAGTGGTAGTAAAATATGGGCCCTGTTCTGGTGTATTGGTCTATTCTGATCTAGATCTATTAAGTAAGGTTTTTCTATCGCCACAGACAGCCCTCTCATATGCTGATCTAATGTTCATAGTATGATAGACTCATAATCAATCTATCACATAATTCTATGGCTTCATTTTGAAAGGAGTCCCATGTGGAGCAAATCCTTCACAATCTAATAAACTGACTGTATAGGAAAAAGTTGAAGGCTCTTCTGGAGCAAGGATTGAAGGATAACATAATCTCCAAGGATGAGTTTAATTGTATGTGGAATAACAATCCCAGAATCTCATTCCCCCCCCCCCCCCCCCCCCCCCCGGGAAGACCAATTGTCTCGGGCCAGGAAGGGCCGACGGAAAATGTTTGTAAATACTTGGATGCCATATTAGTCCCTTCTCATGGTCATTAAGCTCCTTTGTACTTAATAAGGAGACGTTCTCCAAAAATTTGATGGCATTATTATAGAGGAGGACGTAATATTGGCAATGTTGGATATAGAGGGTCTTTACTCATCTATACCTCATGAATTGGGGTTAAGGGCTTTCAAAATGTTTTTAGACTCTAGGGGTGAGAAATTTAAAGGGCAACTAAAGCCACAGAACAACACTGAACCAGAAGGCAGAACACCTTGATATAAAACCAGTAATCTGTGTCTTACCTCTCATTTTGATACGGGCACTGAGAAATTAACCAAAATAACAAATGGTTTGTGCTTCACTTCACAGCATTCTAGTATCACACAGTTTGGTCAACGACCAATATGTTCTGCACATGCTCAGTCCTTAGCTATGGCAGAAACTTGTTACAGTTGGTCACACCCATTAATAATCTCTAGCCAATCTTTTTACAGAAAAGATAAAGCAAGGAAGCATGTGACTGAGGTCAGGAGGTGTGGCCTGACACTGCACATACACACAGATACTTCATCCAGTTCTGAACAGGCTTACATTTACTTTAATACAATTTACTGAAGTGGTATCTTATAGCTTATTGGTGTTTTTAGGGGGTTTGTTTTCAGATTCTGGAGTATAAAAAATTGGGTTTAGTTCTCCTTTAAGAAACACACAGATCTTGTCATTTCCCTATTATCTTTCATATTGACAAATAATGTTTTTGTGTTTAAGAACAAATTCTATAGACAGGTTCAAGGAACAGCGATAGGGTATTTGACTGAAGTCAGTCAAATACCAATGAAAGCCATTGTTATCTGGGGTGTCATATGGACCATTATATTTTAATAAGGTTGGTGCTATTTTGCAGTATACTTTGTTAGGGGTTATATGTTATAATCTTTTATTAATTAAATTGAGACAGCCGTAATATTGTAAAAACACACCCTTAACCATGTTTAGTTTAAAATCCCTCACCTGAAGGGTAGAAGGAGCCTTTAAAAAAAAGTGCAAGTACCATAGAGACCATCTGACCCTGACATGTATATAGTATAGTATTTGAGGTTGAATAAAGACACATGTCCATCCAGTCCAACCCATCTAGCAATATCCTCATTTCCTGCCTAACTGTTGATCCAGAGGAAGGCAAAAAAAACCCCACCAAATTTATGAAGAGGAAAAAAAAATCCTTCCTGACTCCAAGTGGCAATCGGAAATTTCCCTGGATCAACTCTACTTTATGTATCAATACCAGTAACTTGCAACATTCCTTGTTTGCAGAAACTCATCCAGCTTCTTTTTGAAACTGACCAATGAACCTGCCATAACAACATCCACTGGAAGACAGTTCCATAGCTTTACCGTTCTCACAATGAAAAACCCTTTCCGAACTTGAAGCCTAAACCTTTTTTCTTCAAGTCTTTAAAGGGCATGTCCACCCCCTTTTAAAAAAAAATTCTGTAGTGTAGGGCTCCCTCTCCCACCCCCAACTGCTATAGTACTTACTTGTGATCGGCTATGTTTTTTTACAAGGTACAAGAGCGGTTGGGGGTGGGTGAGGAAGCCCTAAACTACAGAAAAGGGGTTTGGAGTTAGGGGGAGAGAGAGGAAAAAGTGAGGGAGAGGGAGGGGGGGGGCCTTCTCTGCTCATGGCAAACTTCTCCCAGAGGAGAAACAGGAGGCAGAGACCTATATGGACACAGCCAGGCTCCTGCATCTTACTCTTTAGGTACAACAAATGGGGCCAGTAGTGGGTTAAAATGTAGTTTTGGGGGTGGACATGCCCTTTAAGGAATGTCCATGTGTCCTCTGATATGCTCTATTGGTGAACAATGCCCCAGATAGTTTATTGTATGGCCTGTTAATGTATTTATACACAGCATACATAATTGTAACTTTTCCAGTCTCTCTTCATATTCAAGCTCCCCCAATCCCCTTTAATTTAGTTGCCCTTAGTGAACCCTTTCCATTTCAAAGATGTCCTTTTTGTACACATATTGCACTGCATATTCCAAATGAGGACTTTCCAATGCTTTGTAAAGAGGGAGAATAACATTTTCCTCCCTTGAATCCATACCTCGCTTTATAAAAGACCATACCATGCTGGCTCTGGCTGTTTCCACCTGGCACTGCTTGCTTCCTTTAAGTTTGTTATCCACCAAAACTCCAAGATCCCTTTCCAACAGGGATTCACTTAACACAGAGCCATTAATAGTATAAGCAGCACAAGGATTTTTAAGTCCAAAATGCATCACCTTACATTTCTCAACATTGAATCTCATCTGCCACTTAGCAGCCCAATGTGACAATCTATCTAGATCCCCCTGTAACGATTGCACATCCTCTGAAGTTTTTAATTGTCAACAAAGTTTTGTGTCGTCAGCAAACACAGAAACCGTACTGACAATACCCACTTCCAAATCATTTATAAATAGATTAAATAGAAGCGGCCCCAACACAGAACCCTGTGAGCCAGGTGAAACACGTCAGTCATTCCTGTTTGGTGTTTGGAGTGTCCGGAGCCGCATCACTAGCAGCAGTTACCTGTGATTGGAACCGGTACTGGGAGCCGTTCTCGGCATGGTCAGTTGGATCCCTCTGTGAACTACACATTCCCTGCTTTTATCATGAGTGCACAATAAATGTTTTTTTTTTACTAGTTAAACCATTATTTGGTTGTGCTGTGAGTGGTCATTTTTAAGGATGCTTTACCTCCCGTATTTTGTAATCTTGCAATTCAGCTTACCGCTCTTAGCACCGCCTACACTTTTGGTGTTCCAATTGGTCACAGATTGAGCTGTGCGCCGATCCGACAGTCTAGCTTCCAAAAAACTTACCTTAAACATTAAAAAGGTTATTCAATAAAAGTTCTTATCGTTTAAAATGGTGCTAATCAGATGTTAGCGTTCAAATGTTAAATAAGATCTGATTGGTTGGGGCAAAATTAGCACCATTTTAAACGATAAGAACTTTTATTGAATCACCATGTAAGTTTTTTTTTGCCCTTTTATTTTGCTCTGAGACCTGTTTTTCAGATTTCATCCGCTTTGCATATCACATGGACACAGTGTTTCCATGTAAACTGAGGTCACACTATTTTCACGTGATCGCAACACCAACACGTGTGATCGATATTTCTCGATACTTTAAGCTAATAGCTGGCCTTAAAGTCACGGCAAATCATGTTAATAAATTCTGGAAGGGAGACTTACCAGAGTGCTCGGGGTAATCTCCCAGATAGAGGGTTATAAACCAAGAGTCGCTATTGCACAAAACTGACATTAAAGTGGCAGTTGGCAAGTGGCATTGGTTCTGTGTGACATGGCAACAGTTTAGTGTTGAGTCACTGAGAAGTTCCAAAATCATATTAAAGGATAAATATACTCTAAAAATTTACTTTTTAAAAATGGAAAGTACCTTAGGCAGGGAGGTCGGATTGATTATTCCTACCTCACAATATTGTTTTATTGAGGAGCTACAGCACATACAGTTTTCATTTGCCAGTGCTGAAGCCACTGGCAGAATCTGTTTTTTTTGGGCTGGTTCTCCTCACAGAAACAATATTGGGAGGTAGGAATTACCAATCCTATATCCCTTTGCCATGTACTTTTCATTTTAACTGTTTTTAAAAAATCTTTATACACACGATAGATTTCCTTTAAAAGTGAATTTATCCAGCAATGTTTTTATAGTTAGAAGACCTGTATAAAAACAGTGTTACCTGTCTCTTTACCTTTTCGCTGTTCCACTATCTTCTCTTGTTCTTGTTGTTTGTTTATTTGTTGAAGCATAAGATGTTTGATTTAATAATGAACTGGTCACCTATCAAGTTATACAAAGAACATAAATCTTGTCTTTCATAACAGGTATAACACAAACACACCTTTGTAATTGTGCTATAATCCTGCCCTACAGCCTAAAACCTGTGTGTACACACAACACAAAATAATTATTTTCTCCACTGAAAAAAAAACTGTTCTGGAAGGTAGATTGCCCCCCCCAAACCCCATTTTCGTCATATCCAGTTTCAGAAGATGCTCCAGAACTTTCTTACATGACCCGGTCCCTTGACACTCCTACTCTGCCGCTGCGGCTGTCAGTTAAGGCGCAATGTGATGTCACTCCCAATCACCTGACAGCCGCGACCAGGAAGTAGAGCAGCTATCGGGCGCAGAAGTCCCCTCCTGTTTTTGCTCAATGAGCTCAAAACAGGAGCAGGGGGCGGCACCTAGACGGCGAGCGACCAGGTCAGGTAAGAAAGTTCAGGAGCAACTTTGAAAACGTTGAGTATCGCGAAAGTGGAGTTTGGGGGGTAATCTACATTTTAAAGCAAAGTTTTTTTGAGTGGACTTGCCCTTTAAAGGGCAACTCCACCCTCATAAGAACTTTTTTTTTGAAAGAATGGCCTCTTTAAAATATGTTGATATACCATACTTTGCCCTATGAATTTATCACTGTATGCCTGCTATGCTTCTGGATGCCTCATGGAAACTGAGCAATTTAGAAACGTATACTAAGCCTGGGCATGCTCAGAAGAGGCAGACAGGGGATTAACATTCAGTCATTGGCTGTGATGTCAACTGTCAAATCCATAACTGACAGTTACTAACTGGAAGAACCAGGCAGCAGAAACAGGGAAACAGGACATTGTGCAGGATTTCAGGTTAGACTTATATATTTCACATTTCAAACTATTACCGTTTGGGGTTTTGGGGGGTGATTTTCCTGTATGTAAGTTTTCATTTTGGGGCTAGACTTGCCCTTTAAGGCTAATCTTCGACCTGGTAAACATGGACAGATTTATGCCCTAATATGCAAAAAATTGTAACTAAACCCCCCCCCCCATGTTTTTACTGTTTGCACTAGCATAGATGTTCTAATATACAGACAACAGAACTTTCAATTGTTAAATGGATCAGTAGTCTATGGAATTAAAATGTCCCTGATTACACGTAAAAAAAAATGGTGACTTGTCAGTTATCACTTACTCTGCTAAAATGGAAGCAATAATTATCATTAAATGCATCTAATTATGTGCAGAATATATAACTGACAGGTGACCAGTTTTACACATCACAGAGCTGGATTATCCACAACAGGTAACCTAGGCCTCTGTCTTGGACACAATTCCTATGGGCCTGCCCCAGAAAAACAATGAGGGGTCACCAAGAAATCTTATTGCAAAGTTTAAGATCAACCGTGAAAACCATTCTTACATTTAAATAGAATTTTGTGGATTTGCAATTGCAACACTCATTTAAACAGGTGTTACAATTTCAGTGCAAAAACAGAGCAATTTTAAAAAGGCGTTAGTTTGTCCCTATTGGAAATGTGCACAATTTAGAACAATGATTATGAAAACTGGTTCAACCAGCTCAATAGGCGCACTCTGTTAATGACCCCCCAAACTTTTGTACTGGGAGAGGCTGACTTGGGCAGGGCTTCAACAGTCCAAAGAAGGGTTTGTGTAGTCTTAAGGTTAGTACACATGTGCGATCGCGGGTGCTGACCCTTGACCTTGAACTTTATCGGCCGAAACAGCCGCTCGATCTGCCCAGCGGAACGGGCAACGATCCCCGAACGAGCGAACATTTCAGCCAATAAAGTGCCCATGAATGGGCCGATTATCAGCCGAAACGCCCATTTGTACACATTGTGTGTTGGCACCCGCATGTGTATGAATCTTTAGGCTGGGATGTCAATGGGTGGGGTTGTTTTCGAAATAAAATGAAAGGTATGTATGTCAAACTAATATCAAAAAGCCTTTCAAACATTTAAAGTCAAGACGTTAGTGGCTTTTTTACTTGGAAGATAAACTTTGAAGCGTTTTTTAGCAATGCGTTTTCATACATCGTACAATGTGCATGCATTCCTTACCATGTACATTATGATTACGCAGCTGTGCAAATCATGAACAATATTGAATTGCGAAATTGGGGCCAAGCTTGGTGCCAATAAGAAACAAGTACCGCACCATTGGATCCCATAGGATTTGCCGATTATGACTTGTGTAAATGCTGAAAAATTGGCTGATCCAGAGTCCCACGAACTATTGACATTGGCCATGGACTGGATAGTTTAGTAGAAAAATTTTTTTAGTGAAAGTTTAACCTGTGTAATAAATAAGCCCTTCCATGTCTGAATGCCTTGCTATATAATATGCTGTATCATCTCTGTAATATGTGTCTCCAGGATGCTTCTCTAATGAGGCAGAGTGAGACATTTGTCTCAGGTGGCACATTTGGGGTAAAGGGAAAGGCATCAGAGGGGGGGAATGGGAGCTTGTTTCCCTGCAGAGCCACAGAGGTAAGGGATTCCCCATGATGTCAGAGAACTTCTTCTGATGCCAGGGACCTCCCCTGGCCTTACTCCAAATAGCACTGGTAGTCTAGTGAAAGAAGTGAACCCTGGTGGTCAAGTGCAGATACTGCACTATGATCAGCTGTTTGATCACAGTTCACTACCTGCTATGGAGTAAGCTGTCACACTAAAATACTTTAGTATTTGTGAATGGATCAATGAGATCCATTTTACAAATAGAGATTTTTTTCTAAGTCTTTGCTAGTGAAAACTTAAAGGCATTGAGCTTTGCCAGTAGAAAAAAAGTACTTTGAAAAGTGTCAATGATACCCATATTCAAACTTCATTATCATTCCCAAAGACGATCATCTTTGGGAATGATAAAAAAAAAGTGAAACACATTTACACACCTTTGTTTTTGTTTTGTTTTTTTACAATAAATTATGAAAACTGCCCTTTCCTAAGCTGCACAAAAACTGCCCATGCTGCACAAAAGTATCCATGGAATAAATGCAGATTAGACGTCCATCAATTTCAAGGTAAATTGAGCCTCAATTTTCACCTGATAAAACCGCAGGGGAAGAATTGGTTTCACATATTCTTGTAAAACCAATACCAAAATGAACCCTTTATTTTTTAACTGGTGTTACAATCCCTTCACCTCGTTCTGCTGGCTGTCCTGTTGCCTTCTTTCCAAACATCCTGTGATAGAAACCCTTTAACTAAAGGAAGCTGTTGTGCAAATAAACTGTGACCTCATTACCTATAGAACAGGATGTCTCCAGAACAGGAACCTTTATAACCTTTACTTCCATGTTCCAAAGAAAGCAAAATTGGTATTTTCCTTCAAAGAACGTACTGTATGTATATGTAATTTAGACATTTTAGCAAAAAATTTAAATGTACATGGAAGCAGTCTACTATATATGTATATTTAAAAAGAAAGTAACCAAATGCATTCCTACTCCTACCTCCCCGGGTGGCTGCTTGTACAAATGGAGAGCTGTCAAAATGCTGCTAGTTAAGCAGCTAACAGCACGCTTAATGTTAAGATTTCGGAAATCATCACGCTCTGTGTGCATTGCAGCAAGTGTTCCTCTGTGTCCCTGACACAGAACTGGGGTTTTAGAGCAGTTTTCATGCAAACATAATAAACAAAGCAAAAAAGCAATGTGGGGAATTTAACCTGCAACCTCGTGTACTCTGTCTTACTAAAAATAAAGCTTTATAACTCTAAACCAACAGTTTTATATATACACTAGTACATGTAGAATCTTTATCTTTTGCTAGAAATATAGCATAGCATATACAAAGAATACAGGTATATTTAGAAGCTTTACCTTTTTCTACAAACTAAAAAAACTGTTGAAAATGTTGTATTGCCCCAGGAAGGCTGCATGTAATATGCAATGGCTGGTAAATAAACAGCAGGGTAACAAGTAGAGATGGCTGAACTTACAAAATTTAAAATTTCTGAAAAAGTGCGAAAATCCAAAAATCGAACCCATTAAAGTCAATGGGGACAAATAAGTTGAAAAAGTTTGGGTAAAATAATGTTAAAATACTGTAGCAATGGTAACTTATTCTAAATGTCTCTGGGACCTGGCAAATGGTCTGGGGAGCACGTGCAAATATCCAGTCACTTCCTTCACACTACTTTCAAGCTTCCACATTCGACATTTGATAATTATCCCAGAAATTCGCAGATTTTTGAAAATTAGAAATTTCTAGAATCTGTCTCTGAATTTCTTAAAAGGGGGTGTTCTTTATTACACAAGGGGAATCATGCCCAGCATGCAGTGGTAACGATTCCTTGTTGCATACCTCAAAAAAAGGGGTTAAAAATAATAAAAAATAATAAAAATGTGGCTTTAAAAGTGAAAGTTCCATGGAAAATATCATTATTTTTTAAATTCATGCAGGGAGATTCAATAAACGTTCTTATCGTTAAAAATGGTGCTAATTTTACCCCAACCAATCAGATCTTATTTAACATTTGAAATCTAACATCTGATTGGTTGGGGCAAAATTAGCACCAATTTTAACAATAAGAACTTTTATTGGATAACCCTGTTAGTTTATGCACTCTAATTATTCTATATACTGTATTCTCTTCCATTTTAAAACTTATTTGAATTTATACCCCCTGCTGTTCCCTACTATTCGGTGAGCTAACATTTCAGGTTCTGTAACAGTCCTTCTTCTTTGAAGAATGCACACTAACGTGAAATGATTCTAACAGTAATTTCTACTGATTGGCTGTTGGACGGGTCAAACATGCTCAGATCTCTACTGAGCAACTAAATCAACCCAGGCGCTGTGTCAAGGGCAAGACCATAACGGTCTCTACTAAGGGTCCTGCAAACAAGAAGTCAGTATTTCGGAAGCATTTATTTATACACAGACAAAATGCTGAATGGACGGGTTACGGTCATTAGGATTAAACATTGGCTTCTCTCCCTTACAATTTGCATAATACAATGGAAAATGGGCCAAAAGGGTAATAGCAGCAGAATCATTGAGTTAGAGTAGGCTCACTGCAGTCTGCCACCATTATTGAGGAGCCAGGCAAGTTTGGCCCCTCTGGACATACCCCACACCACATTGGCTTCTCTCCCTTGGAGTAAGTATGCATTGTGCAAAGGAAAGTGGGTGGAAGGGTAACACATCACAATGACAAGGCACCTGTCAAGCTGTCTTTTTTACCCAGGGGGTTGGCACTGCTAAAAAATAGTTGTCATTGGTGAATTTGGGACATGCAGATGTATCTTCTCCCCAAATTCGATAAATTTAGAAAATTCTCGAACGTTCAAACTTGTCAAATCCGATTTGAACTTGGGTTCTAGTTCGAGTTCTAGTCCATCTCTAGTAACAAGCAGCTTTCAAGTCTTATCAGGGACTTGGTGTGGAGACATCTGTATAGAAAATCTGTGCATAGAGACAGTGAATACTGGGATCAGGGGGCGTGGCCAATTAGTGCACATCCTCACAAGGGCTGTAAGTTGTACTGGCATGGAAGTCTTCTTAGTTACAGAATCTATTTCTCACATACACGTAAATGCAACTACTATAGAGAAGAATCTTACAAATGCTTTAAAATTAGGATTAAAAAAATTAAAGGGACACTATACTGAAAAAATAACTTTGCCTCATCTTAATCTATAATTGAACACATGTAAGTAGCACTTACTCTGATTTGTTTGTGTTGCTGCATGCCTTCAATCTAGCACACATTTTGTTTAGGAGCAGTATCCCCCTTCCCTCTTTTAACCACTCCCACTTCCATCTGACCTGACTTTTTTCCCACAAACCAACTGTCAAGCTTGCACACAGCATTCCAACTGTCAAACCTCTGTCACCATTCCAGCTACAGTAAAACTACTCACAGAAGAATTGTTTTTGAGAGCAAGGAACTTGATTGACAGCTGAAATATAAGAAGTTTTATATTGGATATATAAAGAAATAGGGGGCAGATCAACAAAAAAATTATACAGTGGTGGATGAGAAAAGTTATAGTTTACCGTTATGGTCAATTTAAAATAACCTATTTTTCGGTATAGATGCCATTTAAGTTTAGTTCTCCTTTAAGGTAATATGGAAATTGTATGAGTTGCATAGCTTTATAGAGACAAGGAAATGGTATCCTAGCTTGTGTTGTGCCCATTAAGGCTACAGGGGAACAGGTTCCAGCCAACAAGTTTTCATTTCTATCCAGCCACCATGTTATGATGGAACCAATATAGAGACAGTTTGAGGGAAGTATTTGGAAATCTGGGTAGGCTAGACCACATTGAGAGCAAATCCAGCGATCCAGTATCTCCCGTGTCTGTGAGCAGTAGATGATATGAGGTATGTGACCTTGTTTTTGTTTACAGAAAACTGACCAGGATTTCACTCAAGTTAATGCTGTGGGAAATTCCAGTGTGTTTCCCAATCTTTGTTACTTAACATTAATCTGTTTGGCTGACGTCAGGACTTCCTCACTGAGATGTTGCTTCTGCTAACTGTTTAAATACAGCTGTGAGCAAACTAACAAAGCACAGAGCCCCAGGAAGGCTCTGAGAGGCCAACAGACCTAGCAAAGGCGCAACTGAATATAGCCTACCTTCTCACAGACCACAGACACAGAGAGATTAGTAAGTATTCTGGATTTGCTAACTCACACTTTGAACATTTTGTATTTTTACAAACAAAAGTTAATTGAACGGAAATGAACCTTAAAACAGAACTAACGTGTAACATAATCAGGGAGAATTAATAAAAGTTCTTCTCGTTTAAAATGGTGCTAATTTTTCCCTAACCAATCAGATCTTATTTAACATTCGAAAGCTAACATCTGATTAGGCAAAATTATTACCATTTTTAACAATGAGAACTTTTATTGAACCTCCCTGAAAGTTTTCTGAAAGATAGATGCAGCAGTCCAGCACCCTGGAAAGAGCTGGACGACATCACTTCCCTTTGTAGCATCGTTTTTTGAAACTTTAAAGCAGTAATCTAGTATAGTGGATAGCTGCTATACCTTCACCTGAAGGGCATGTCCTTTTCAATTTTATGTTTCTTATGTGTGCAGCAATTGAATTCTCTCCTCCTATAGTGGGCAGTGTTTGTAGTCTATGGAGATATGTCCACCAATCAGAAGGGTTTGTATAATGGTTAAAATAGCACATGCTATTTTTATTAATTAAACATGCAGAATCTGTTAAACATGCAAACAATATTCCAATACTCCAATAGATCTCCTATTGAGTATTTAGTTGGGATAGCAAGTCAAACTTTTGCTGGAATTTTTTTTGATCTTAGATACTGATAACCAAATACTGAGAACGAAACAGAGCCATCTGAGCTAAGAGCTGCCCAGTCAGAAACACTAAATAAGCTTATTTCCCAATAAATGCCTTAGTACAAAGACATAACATTTAAGATGAAATGCAAAAGTGAAACTAACTCTCCTTACTGAATATTCACTATTTGTAGTGACTCCTTAACCCACACCCATAATCTGATTGGTCCAAACCTAAGATCCAATCAGGATTTAAGATTGTATCTAGACTAATCAGATTTTGGATGGGTGTTTATGAGACACTATAAAAAGGCATGAAATCTTCAGAGAAGCTCAGTTTTTAATCAGCAGTCAAACTAGCAGGTCTTGCCTTTGTATTTAGGTTAGAGATTTGCAAGTAGGCTGGTTGTTTGCTTGGACTGCAGAAATGTATATTTTATAGCTCTTGGGTTTCTTACCTATGGTGTCATTGTGTAGTAGTCCACAAACTGCACATACCTGTTGATATAACAGAGAAATAATAACAATAGATTTTTTGATTACAGAGCCTGAAAATGCTTTACTGTGGCCAGTTTGCCTGCAAAATTGTGAGCAACCCAAGTGTATATGTAGGTGCACTACTGCTTCCACCATTCCCTGACAAGCACTTTTAAACAGCAGAGGGCAGATAGGAAATGTTAGGGGTTTTATATTGAAAACATGCAGAAAGGTTGTCAGAATCAATGCAGTATAAAAACAACCAGGTTGTAATGAATGCAGCCCCGCACTCTATGCACCCCCCATTTATGAGATGATCTGGGGAATAAATGCACTGTAAAATCAAGTTATGTTCATTTGGAAGCTGCAGCTTTAAAAATACCGTTGCCGTTTTTGGGGTTTTTTTTACCTATGCCCCTCCAGAGCCTAGTTTTGTGCCTTGGAAGTTGCTGACATCTTGTTACTGGTTTGCTGAATGTTAAGCTCCACCCCTCTGAGATTTCCTCTGCTTTCTCCTGCTTGAGCCTCAAACAGAAATGCCTGTGAGTTCCGTGCATGCTCTCCCTCATAGAAACCTCCAGGAGGAACAGTTAAAGGCAGAAACGTATTACACCAGAAATAGCTCCTACTCCTTACTTTCTGGGACTTTGAACAGACTTTGCAGGAGAACCATAAGGAAATGAGGGATAAGGTAAGGATTTTTTTTAACAGGTTCTAGGACCATTAGAACCTGAAATGGCAGCTCACTAATGTCAACAGCAGGAAATAGCAAGGGGTAGAAATTCAACTGATTTTTCAAAATGGGAGAGAATATCTAGAATAACTAGGTATGTATAATATAAACTAATCATTTTTAAAATATTGATATGTTCCACTGAACGTTCCCTTTAACTCATTCTAGCTTTATTACAGGAAAAGTTGAAGTGGTAGGATTGAAGGCCATTGGGCTGACTGACTTAACATTTATGTGGGTCAATATTGATTTCTAAGTTCTCCTTTAAACTTCTCTTTCTTATATTTTATATTTCAGTAAGAGCATTCTCCCTCTTTTCCAGCAAGATGTAACCTTGTTTTTTGTATTATTACAGGTAGGATGTTACTCCTGTATATTATCCTTCTTATCTGTTTGTCATCATTCGGTGCCACTGTGCCACCTTCCAACTGCACATCATTTCATAGCCAATTCCGGTTTGTATTCAGCTGCCAAGCCAAGCAACTACTCACTGTTCCCTTGGATATCCCTAACAACACTCAAACCCTGCTCCTCTCTTTTAACCACATTTCATCTATCAACCAGGACTCCTTTTCAGACCTTCTTCATCTACAGGCCCTCACATTGGGTGGCCAAAATACATCTGGCACCTTTTCTGTTGGAAAGTCCGCCTTTCATCACCTCACCAATTTAATTTTTCTTGATCTGGGAGGCAACCGCAACATAAGTCTGCACCCACAAGCATTTCAAGGACTGTCTCAGTTAGAAACACTTCTCTTAGACAGCAATGGTCTTGACGAATCTGTGCTTGAGTCTGGCATGTTTAAGGATCTTTTCTCTCTCAAGAAGCTTGACCTCTCTTTTAACTGGATCCGTCAAGTACGTCCTGATCCCACTTTTCTGAAGTTAAGTTCCATTTCATTTTTGCTTCTAAAGCACAATAAAGTCCAGATGCTTTGTGGTGAAGATCTTCAGAACTTACAAAGAAAGAAGTTAGAGCTGCTTGATCTCTCCTCTAACCCACTACAATTTTCTGCCACAGTTAATTGTACCAATCCTTTTAAAAGCATTACTCTGGAAACTTTAGTTGTCTCATCTATGGCATGGAATGCAGATCAAGTAAAAGATTTCCTAAGCACAATCTCAGGAACACAGGTGCACCATATAAAAATGAGACATACTGCTTCTTTGGGAAGTGGGTTCGGGTTCTTCAATCTGAGGGACCCAAACAACAAGACTTTCTCAGGTTTAAATATTAGCAACATGCAAATCTTCGAATTGTCTCATAGCTTTATCTCCCAATTAGTCGCTAATGTATTTTCTGCCTTCACCACCCTCCTGTCTTTAGACCTCTCTTTCAATAAGATAAGACAAATAGACAAAGGAGCATTTAATGGTTTAAATGAGCTGGTTAGCCTCAACCTTTCAGGAAACCTTCTTGGAGAACTTATGGCAAGCAGTTTTCAAGGTCTAGGAACCAACAATTTAAAAGCCTTAGATCTCAGTTCTAACCACATAGGGGCCATACAATATAATGCATTAGACCCTTTTATTGCTTTGAATTCTTTAAACCTAAGGGACAATGCGCTCAAGAGAATCCCACCAATCAATCTACCAGGTCTAACTTCTGTCTACCTAGGACAAAACCGCATTGCAGACACGTATGGTCTTACCTCCTTCTGTCCAAATGCCACGCTTTTAGACCTTTCCATTAATCGATTATCTGATCTTTCGAACTTATGGGAGATTCTAAAACTAAGGTCCTTGAAAGTCCTCTTCTTGGAAAGAAACTACATCTCCCAGTGCTATCAATCACATACAAGCAATACGGCTTATGAACACAGCCTTCTCTATTTAGATATTTCTGATAACTCTCTTGGAACAATTTTTAAGTCTGGAAAATGTACAGATATTTTTACACGCTTAAAAAATCTTCAATATCTCAAACTAACCAGAAACCATATTTATAACATACCTGAAACCATATTTGAAGGACTAGTCAGTCTACACACACTGGATTTATCAGGAAATGTATTAGGAAATATACAGAATGATTTGTTTTCTGGCCTTACTGCACTTAAAAATCTCAATTTGGCCAGAAACAGCCTTGTGACACTCTCACCATCAGTTCTGGGCCCACTGGATTCTTTAAAAAGTGTTGACTTGTCAGAAGTGACATTTGTGTGTGACTGTAGCCTAATGAATTTCTGGAAATGGTTAAAGAAAACCCAGGTGATTGTGCAACTAGGGGGACAGGAGGTTTCATGTATGAAGCTGAATAGAACAGTACAGGAGACATCATTAGCTACTTTTGTTAATAGTTGTCAGTAGGCATTAATTTATTTCCATTTACTAACCTTTGTCACTGCACATATACCATAATGGGTGATTCCCATGTTTCCAATATGTGATTATAAACCTAATTATGTGAATCTATAAGCACATCGATATCTGCCATATTTTTTAAATTCATATTAAGGGCTCGTTCACACTAGAAACTGACAAAAACGCACAGCATGTGTTTCTGTCAGTTTGTATCCATTATTAAACAAGGTGTATTCCATAGATTTCTATAGAAAATGCATGAAAAAACGGACAGAAATGCTGCATGCAGAGAACTCGTGATAGGGAGAACATCGGTGCTGTGTGTACCCAGATGTGAAATGTGTCTGCCATTGATTCATTGTTTTAATGAGCTTTGAACAGGGATTTAAGCATTTTTAAAGGTATTTAAAGGGCTCAAAAGAAAAACTGTATATATCCCCTCATCCCCAAAACTGCAACAGTTAGAAATCTGAGAGGTGTAAGAATGTTAGAATAACCTGTCACAAAAACAAAACAGAAAACCTTCTATAGAGAACGCTGCACAGTAGATAGAAATGTTGGCTCTGTTTAAATAACGGTTATTTTCGTGAATATAGTTTTAGAGAGTTTTTCAGCTTTTGCAATTATATGTTGTATTAAAAATGATTTAACCTGTTTATGTGTCCCGAATTTTTTTTTTTCTTCAATGATTTGTCATGTCTGTTAGCTAATAGTTCTAGAGGTGTACAAAGCATTGCTTAACCTTATTTCACCAGTGGTGCTGTTTGGTTTGAACTGCACAATGTGACAGAAATGCCTGGGTCTATTCTCAGACCTGCAGGTTTATTCCATTGACATTTTATGAATTATAGCTGTCAGATTGGGGGTTGGACTCCTACTGCCTGAAGGAACCTGAATAATCCTTCTCTAAACTAATAGTGCAATTGCTATGGAAGTAAGGGAAGGGCAGATGAATCACTTGCATGTTCAAACCTTTGGGTAGGAATCGCTAAAGCATAGGCTTTTAATGTCTGTAAGTCAGTAAAAGAGCTTTATTCCAGGATGTATGAAAAATAAATGTTCCAGCATTCTGTGCAGCCAGGGAATGCTGTGAGTTGTAGTTTTTAAACATGTGAAAAGTTCAACACCCTATCATTAGACTGTATAGCATACATTCATTAGCTAATGGACATAAATTTGAAACTTACTGCTAACAGAGAATGCTGGGAGTTGTAGTTTTCAAACATGTGCATATTCAAACCCTTTGGTAGGAATCACTAAAGCATGGTCTTTAAATGTCTGTAGTAAAGTTAGTAAAAGGGCTTTATTCCAGGATGTATGAAATTTTCCAGCATTCATTCTGTGCAGCCAGAGAATGCTGGGAGTTGTAGTTTTTAAACATTTGAAAAGTTCAACACCCATGCACTAGATCATTACACTGTATTGCATTTTAATACATTCATTAGCAAATGGACATAAAGAAGAAGCTTACTGCTAACAGAGAATGCTGGAAGTTGTAGTTTTCAAACATGTGAAAGGTCCCAAGTTCAACAGCCCTGCTCTATACCATTAGGCTGTATTACATCTTAATACATGCCTTACTTAAAGGACATTAAGAAAAAACTTACTAGAAACAGATAATGCTGGGATTTTTGTTTTGAAACATGAGAACGGTCACAGTTTCAACACCCCTGCTTTATACTATTAGGATGAATTACATATAGACACATGCCCTTAGCTACAGGCAATAAATGAGATACTTTGCATGTCCCTACCCATTTCTTTGGGAGTGAGAAATATGTGTTTATATGTTACATTATTGGGGCAATGCTATTATAATAACATTAGTCTGTGAGGTACCTTCTGTTATAAGAAGACTATGTTTTTACTGTTTACTGTTTGCACTAGCATAGATGTGATATATGGGGCCCAGGAATGTGCATTGATTATCTCTTTTCTTGTTTGTTCTAATTTTTTGGTCAGATCAGTAGCACTTCCACTATTTTATATAAAGTAATTTTGCCAGGAGTGCTCCCACAGCCCCCCTTTTGTGTATATATTGTAGCAGAGCTTCTCTGCAGGAATATTGACCAAGCTTCCATGTGGTAGTAGCACCCCCAACACGTCCCTTTAATTGGAGGTCTTGTGCCTTGAATACTAAGCATTGGATGGCAGGCCTCTTCCCTCCTTGTTAAAAGCCAGTAGGCAGGGGGGAAATGATAGCTTTTAATGCTAATCTAATGCAAGGTCAGGTAGACAACCTTCCCAAGAAAATGCAACCAAGCAGGGAGTGTCAGCCCAGATAAATGACCAAAGGCAAATTGTTAGGACCTTCCATACTGGGGTTTCCTTGACGTGGTTGGAAGGCTTTTCACTTTTATGCATAAAATTGTAACTAAAAACCCCCATGTTTTTACGGTTTGCACTAGCATAGATATGATATATGGGGCCTAGAAATGTGCATTGATCATCTCTTTTCTTGTTTATTCTAATGATTTGGTCAGGTCAGTAGCACTTCCACTATTTGTTATAAAGTAATTTTGCCACAGGAGTGCTCCCACAGCCCCCCTTTTGTGTACACAAATAATTTAATGTCACTTTGCCATTTCATACACTCATCCAACATATGTTGTGTATTAAGCAACCTAGAGGTGTTCATGAGCATCCCTTCTTCAATGCAAGTTGATTGGAATAGTGTGTGTCCGTCTTGGGTGAAGGACCTGTTATTTCTGTGAGATTAAGTTAGATTTCTAGTAAGTACATACACAACTAACAGCAAATCAATTATTATATAGATTATCATTGCTAATGAACTTGTATGTATTAATTAAGTCACACATTTATTATCATGCATGGTGCCAAGTCAGAAGTATAATGCTTTGGATTATGACTGAAACCTGGATATGTGATAAACATTCACCTGCCTTGTAATTGTGCTGTATCTATTTGGGATACGCCAGTGATCTGTCTCATATTAAAGGTCTGTAATACATTCTCTTCTTCTGGTTCAAAAGTCTCCTCCTGTGGTGGACCTCCTCCGGTTCATTTTGCCTCTTTATAATTAATTAAAAGTTAATTTTTCTTTGGTCCTTCTCCTTATATCGTGCCACCTCTTCTTCAATTTCTCTATGGTGCAATGACAGACCCCTACAGCGTTGATTTTTTGCTGGATTTTTTTCCACATTCTGGTTTTAATTTGGATGCTGTTTTGGATGACAAGTCCCCATATAGGCGTTTATAATTTTTCCTTACCTGAAATAAATGAACATACAAGTATTTTTAACCACAAACAAACCTTACAAAACTGACAACACATAATGAAACCAAATTACAGTCTCCTAAGGTAAGCCTAAACATGTAGTTTAAATTATCTTACAATACGTTTACTCTATCTGGTGTATTTTCTCAACCATAACTAATTATGCACATAAAATTTCAAACACATACAGGGAGATTCAATAAAAATTTATATCGTTTAAAATGGTGCTAATTTTGCCCCAACCAATCAGATCTTCTTTAACATTTGAAATCTAACATCTGATTGGTTGGGGCAAAATTTTTATCGATAAGAACTTTTATTGAATAACCCGGGTAGTGAAATATGGAAACGTTGCTTTATTAATGTATCTGTTGTAATGGTGGGATATTAAAAACAAAGTACATGCCTGCATCATTTACATAGTAAGAAATAGTCAGTGTGCATCAAAAATCATTTTTGAATTGGATTAGATTAATGGTTAACACAGTATATATGTGTATTATTGGATATCTAACCAAATATTGTGATTATACAAATATATACTCAGTGGCATTGTAACTCATATATTTTGAAGTAAACATACTAGATAAATTTATTTAACATTGTAATAACAAGTAGAACCACACCACAAATACATGTAGAAACAACTTGCAGGGTGACAACACATACCTCTTGAGCTAATATTTGAAGCTCTTCGCTAGAAAAACATTGCTTCCTCACCCGAGTCTTAGGTTGCATGGGTAATGTGGCTGGACTGGTATTTTGGGTACTGGAAAGTGACTCAGAGGGTGCTACACTGGCAGAAGGTGTGGGCTGCAATTCCGTATATTCTGACAACTCCCTCACTTCAGCTAGGTCATCCCGCTGGGTAACATCCGAGCCTGAGGTGCTGTATTGTGCGACAAAATTTTTGAAAGCTTCGAACATTGCATCCGAACTCTTAAATGATACGTTTTGTGACATATCAGCTAATTATGCCAAAAGGCTTTGCAGCAGAAGACTTCCAATCCATTTGCAGATTTCAGACACTGGCGGGAAATACTTAAATCTTGCGGCAAATAACCTGTAATGGTGGTTCCACATGCGCCGAGAAGATACGCAATTAAGCGTTTGTAGGCCGTTAAGGTATGTTTTTGTGATAAAGATAGGATGTGTAAAGTTAATAATGGATGCATTAATAATATTTATTATTATATTATTTATTATATTTTCGGCACTTAATGTATTTCTGTAAAATAATATATGAAAACGTGCTTGTGAAGGTTCTCATTCATCCAGGTCATGGTATATCTGTTGTATTCAATTAGATCAACTGGACTTGAAGTTTAGTTCTTGAAGACGTTTCGCTAGTCATCCGACTGGCTTTCTCAATTCAGAATGACTTGTACAAGAATCTGTGGCAATTATGTACCCTGGAAAATCCCAATTAGCATATCACAGCCAGGTGTTAAGGGTGTGATTGCATAGTGGCTAAGAGGTGTTATAGGAACGCCCAGAGTAAGGTGTTAAAACAGCATTGTACATGGCTGACAGTTGGTGTCGAACCCCCCACCTCTATTTAGGCTTGGTTTCTTTATTTTAACATAAATGGCCTCCTTAACACCTCTCTTGAATCAGTCACGTTCCTTTGCCAATATGTTAACATTACAATCTTCAAAATGTATGTCCTTTATCCTTAAGATGCAGATACACAGCTGAGTCCTGACCTGAGGAATTGGCCATTCTGTGCTGGGCCATACGTTGATGCAGTTGCTGTTTGGTCTTCCCCACATACAAATAAGAGCATTCTTCACTGCACTGCACATATGATGTTGTTTATCTTGTGTTTCGGTATTGGGTCTGTTAACATATTGGCAAAGGAACGTGACTGGTTAAAGAGAGGTGTCACTTTATCAAGTGAGCACTTGATAAAGGGCGCTTGTTGCTCGAAACATGTAGTGTGTTTGTGGTTGAATACATTTACATTTTTCACAGCTCAGCCTGTGCAGTTTGGGTTCATCACATCTATTATCTATAATCATAGTAACTCTATATTAATTTGTACAGTTGAAAAAATAAATATACATATTTATCCCATGATGCGTTGTTTGTTTTACTTATGTACTCTGCTTGGATACATGTAAAGGTTATTTGGTAAATAAATGAATAAAATAATATATTGCTGTTATTGTCACACATACATATCTACGAAAGGTTCCAAAATGCATTCATCAATTTGACAGTAACTCTTAATTACCAAATACTTTGGACTATGGTCCATACAAGTATGGGCTTCTTAATTTTAGTTAGATTATGGAATAATTTTACCATGATGACCAAAATACATACATGTACAACCTTTGACCAAAGCATATCCCAAAATAACAGTTACACAAGAGTAATTTACCAAATCATGTTTAATTATCATCAATATTTATAATGGCCAACATATTACATCCAATAAGGACAGTATTTTCTGTATCAATACAACTTAAAATATTTTTATATTTTGTCAATACACAAAGTCTTGTATAAAAATTATAAGCACAATTTACCAGTGAAGGTCTGCACATATAAGGCCCATGACACAGTGAGGACAGTAAAAATACACAGAGCCATGACAGCAAGCATAATGTCAGTGAAACAGATGATAACTTGTTAGCAAGCTGCAATCAAACATAACTTTATGAGACACTCATAACATTAAGGCAAAAAAATACATATTTCAAAGTATTGCGATTCTTGATGTGAAAGACACGATTGCTATATGTCTTCAGACTGTATTTGTAACGACGGCATATTAAATTGGTCAACAGTGAGAACATCCATTCATTATTGTGGTATGTGCAAAGGTGCAGAATAACAGCAGACATGGCTATATAAGATGGCAAGGAGTCATATTTGCTGTACACCTCTGTAACCAACTTTGCTATTAAAAATTAAAGCTCTGACAACATCAGGACACACTTATTTATAGGACAGCCAAATATATTGCTCTGTGTATCACACATGCCAAATGGCAGCAATCAGTACCTCACAAATGGCTATGCATTAGGAACACTGGAGGGGGAAAATGTGTAAAGTTATATACAAACAAACTAATAATACTGTTAATATGATAGTCAAATACAAGGATATTAAACAAATATAAGTTAACACTACAACATTTATGGCGTGAGAAACAATAACCTTTTCAGAAATGCACACATTACATGTCAAGTGGGAGCAACATTATAAACAAGGAGTAATGTGAAACACATGAGCTGACTGCTCATATACAGGATACCCAGCATTTCATACATAAAACAATGAAGACATATAAATATGTAAAAATGTCATATGAATTTCCATTAATGGAGCACATTTAAAATTGCTAAATCAGTAGTTGCAGATTAGTGGTCGTTTTATTTTTAACAATCAAACCCATTTTAATCGGCACGTTAAAAATTGTTTAAATCAAAATAATGAATACTGACCGATGTATCATTATGCGGTAAAAAACGTGCACCGCAAAATTGCGCCAAAAACAAGTGCAAACAAATTACACCCACACACACTACTGACGTTCATAAATATGAAAAACACACGCAAAATTAAAATTTTTGCGATTAAACCCATTGATACATAGCCCCCATAATGTAGTGTGGTACAATATAATTCATGGCATTGAGCTGCCGATCTAGGACAATCAGATCAGAGCTTTCTCATTAGGATTTTCCACTTATATGGTATTTCCTGTTCTCACCCACACACACATAAAACACCAACAATTCCCAGAATTCCGAATGTCACTGTCATTAAAACGCTCCCTCTACTACCGGAGAGCTTTGCTATGTTAAACCTTGCCACTCCATAGACTTGCATGCTGGGAGATGTAGTTTTTAAACACTTTGTGTGCCAAAGTTCAATTTCACTGCTGGGAGGAGACTTCTGCTTCCATGGTTGCACTGCCAACCAATCAATAAGAGGCTACGGATGGTCAGATAGACCAACCCCCTTTATTTAGTGTTAGACTCCATCCTATTGGAGGAGAACCAGCTTAAGTCGGCTCCCTATTGGCTTATGGATATAGTGACATTGTAGGAAGAGAGAGTGCAAAAAGACCCAACAGGATTTAAAGGGACAAAGAACTGAATATCCTGCAGCCACAAAAAGACCTGATCAGGTAGGTGTCAATGTGTATTTATTTGGCTTCTTAATAGTGACACATTTTCTATGCATAGCTATCTACCTATTGATTATTTCTATGATTAGAATACAATTAGAATTTAAGATCTGTATTCATACATTGGATCCCTGTTCATTCACACAGTAAAAGGGTCTGAATACAATACACTCACCTAGAATATCTGTCTATTTTTTTATAAAACCAAACATGTAAATTACATGCAGCAAGTACCAGATTATTGAAAAAAAATCCAACCTGTAAAATACCAGTGGATTTTACAACTTCGATCACAGCATCTATGGCAACCATATAACCTGGCACAAGCTGTAGGATCCTGTCCGAAAAGCAGCTGGTAAAAGTGTAATAGATTCATTTGAACTAATTCTCTGCTTGCTGCTATGCTTGTTTATCTTCCTGTCTTTGACATTTATGGGAAATCTAATGGTCCTTCTGTGGACTGCCTGCCTCTTCCATCTAGGCTGGCAGGGAATCCTAACCCTCTCTTTTAAACTTTGGAGAGAAGGAGGGGGTATGAATAAATTCCCAGTACCCCAACTCTAAACCGTAGGCTTTAAATGGTCAAGGGTGATGAGGGCCCTTAAAGCTGTGTCTTGCGCATGGGCCCCCACAGACTTTATGTCTGCCCTGCTGATTTGGCTTACAAAACTTCAAAAGAAAGGTAGTTAAGTATTATTATTGTGGATTTATATAGCACCAACATCTTCCATAGTGCTTTACAATTACATGTATACATTCATATCAGCAGGGGTGTGACCCCCTTGAGATTGAAGGCCAGGCCCCTGACCCACCCCCTTACCCCCTCCATGATCAACTGTTTAACAGCTGATTGCACGTATGAATGATACATACACACGATCAGCTGTTTAAAAGACTAGACCCGAACTTCTGTTTCGGTTCCGGGTCTGGTATTTTAAACAGCTGAATGCACGTATGTTTCATTCATACTCGCGATCAGCTGTTTTTAAGCAGTAGGTTGTGGACTTGTGGTGGGCCCTACTACCGTCCGGGCCCCCCCCCCATGACTGCAGGGGTGGCAGGGGGCGGTAGTTACACCACTGCACATCAGGTCCTGGCCAAAGAGCTTACAATCTAAGCACATTTATTTTCCACATACAACCTATCAGTATGTCTTTATGATTGTGGGAGAAACCATAGTGCCCGGAGGAAACCCACGCAAGTGTGGGGAGAACATACAAACTCCTAGCAGATGGGTCCCAGGGTGGTATCTCCACTGCCATAAGTGAGGTTCCGTTTTTCAGTTTAATTGAAAAATGGGAGGTAAAGGAGCTATGTCTTAAGCTAGGTACACACACTAGCGATAAAGCCCACACCATCTGATCCGACAGTATTGGGGCTTTATTGGCAGTGTGTGTAGGTTTTTCCCCGAACAAGCATGCAGCCGCCAAACGTTCGAGTTGGCCTAACGGACGTTTGGTAGTCTCCCTATAGGGGAGTCGGCCACAGTCGTGGGAAGCACACAGTGTTGGGTGTTCCCCCTATGCTGTGCATAGAGAGAACGCTCTGGACTGTGTGTTCCCTGATCTCTTAAAAATGACAGTCAGGATCTTATAGATCCTGTCTGTCATCTTTCAAAAATCTTAACTGTGTGTACCCAGCTTTACCTCCCGTTCTTAATTAAACGATCAGGAGCCAGTCAAGATACCCTTTAAAATTGACTAAAACTCCCCAAATAAGTTTCTTATTTCTTTGTCTCCACATAAATGCCCATCTTGTACAGTGCCAAAAAACTATTGTTAATTTCTTACAGCATAATTTGCTGATCAGTGACTAACTAGGAGTCACTGGGCCCACCAGCAAAACTATGATAGGGCCCCCTTACTTGCTTCATCTACAGTGTTTTTTTGGGTGATGCTGTATCTGTTATAGGGAAAGTAAGAGCATGGGGGGAGGGCCCTGCTGTCCCAAGGCCTGCTCCCCTGGTAATTATGTCCCTGCTTACCAATGACAAATGCAACAAAACTTTTCTCACAAACAATGGAACATTATAAATAGCAGAATAAACTGTCTTTGAAATACAGTGATCTTATTTTACAGAAAACTTGTCTTCTGGGGGGAACAAAATAATGGCTGACAAGATGAAAACACCACGTACAAGTGAAATGGAGTTTGGGGGATCTCTGGGTAATGCAAAACAAATCAGACTTAAGAATAATGAAAATAGTGGAAATCTTTCTAACCTTCTTACTAACATCTGTATTTTATTATCTGCAGGAGCCCTACTGTTATTGTTTGTTATGCCTGGTACAGTCTTGTACCTTCTAGTGACTTGTAACACAGAGGATGCAAGTGTGTTACGTTTACCAGGATCTTGGCCCCCCTTAGAGACCTTGTGGGATCCTTTTGCTGTGGTATTGCTACTGTCCTGGATATCTCTGCAGGCTGTGTTGTATATGCTTCCTATTGGAAAGGTAAATTCTTTTACAAATGTTATGTAATATTCATAATTAAAGTATAACATATGAGTAACAATCCTTCTCTATAACCTGAAGTATCTGGCACACCCCCATTTTGATTGGAGGATTTCAGTACAATTTGTCCAGTTGGTGTAGGCTATGTATGTAATGCATACATTACTAACCCCCTTGTATCTATAATGCTCCTATATTCTGCATAATAAAATAACTGGCTGTTGTCAATGTATTTGTCCTTAGATCATTTGCTTCATAAAGAAAGATCCTCTACCAATATTAACTGTCTGCCCTCTTTAATTTGAATGTTCCCTTTCTGTTATAAAAGTCCTTTGCAAACTTATAAATTGCTACTGAAAAGCAATTATTACATAAAGCAAAGGCCTACACTACACTGATGATGGCTCAATAAAGCCGAAACCAGTCTGTGGTTGGCTCTCTGGTTTTGCATTTAGCTTGTGTAATTCTGTAAAAACCTTTATTAGGTGAAGCATTTTGCAAGGGCTATGCTGGAACAATGGAAATTACCCAGAAGTCTCTGTTCCTTATTTGCATATACTGAATGGAAGCTGCAAAACCTAATTCTCTCCCTATCTTATTTAATTTATTAGTGATGTCTGCAGGGGCGTAACTACCTCCTACCCCCTCAGCGATAAGCTGTTTTTAAACATCTGATTGCGCATATAAATGAAATATACGGACCGGACCCAGACTTCTGGAACCGAGACGGAAGTTCGGGTCTGGTCTTTTAAACAGCTGATCGCAGGTATGTGTCATTCATTCATTCATACGCATGATCAGCAGTTTAAAAACAGCTGATCACGGGTGTTATGGGCTCCGTGATCAGAGAACACAGGCTTGTGGTGGGGGCGGTAGTTACGTAACTGGATGTCTGTCTATAGGCGGTTCACACTGCAAAACCAGAGGCCTACACTACACTGATGATGACTCAATAAAGCCAAAACCAGTCTGTGGTTGGATCTCTAGTTCTGCATTTAGCTCGTGAAATGCTGTAAGGGTACGGCCACACTGTGCCACACACGCTGCGTTTGCGCATGCGATTTCTTCATTTGAGATACGAAATCGAATGCGATTGCGCTTTAAAATGGTGATCACATGCGATTGTGTATCGCAAACTGATTGCTGTGCTAGAAAAAAAACGCATGTGCAATCACAAAAAAAGTGCGATAGGGTGGCATAGCCTTAAAGGACCTGTAAACTCCAATGCTTCTTAAAAATGACTAAGTGCCATTCGTTTCTATTATTCACAGGGGGAGTGAAACGCTTATTGCACCTCCCTGTGAATAATAGGACGCTCGGGGGACCAGGAATTTACCTTACCCGCCGCTCCACTCGCAGCCGCTCAGTCTCTGACAGCCGCTCTGTCCCGACCATGCGCCCTATCTTAGGCGCATGCGCGCCAATTCAAAAGATAGGGCGCGCAATCGGGACAGAACAGCTGTTCAGAGACTGAGCGGCTGCGAGTGGAGCGGCGGGTAAGGTAAGTTCCTGGTCCCCCGAGCATCCTATTATTCACAGGGAGGTGAGAATAAGCGTTCTCACCTCCCTGTGAATAATAGAAACGAATGGCACTTAGTCATTTTTATGTGTTTAGTGTTCTTTTAAAGCCATTAGGTGAAGCATTTTGTAAGGGCTACTAGGGAAACATGGAAATTGCCCACAAGTCTGCGTCCCTTATTTGGTTAACCTGATGTTAACCACAATATTCTTGCAAACATGCTAAACACACTGGCTCCCTAAAACCTTTGTGTTCATTTGGGAAGGTTAGAGGATTAGGAATGGCTAAAATATTGCCTTTGTGGATCTAGGGATTTTACAAAGCTCCCAGTTTCCAATGTAAGAAATAATAAAATGGTATAAAGTAAACTAGAAGACATAATGTGACTTAGGGAGATACTATGAATAAAAAAATGCAGTAAAGTGCAGACCATGTGTCTCCAAGGACTATAGGTTGTATTCCCTGTGTACTATACAAAATTCTGCAAAATGACTTATTCTCAGCCATGTATTAATTATTATTTATCATTAATGTTGCACAGAATATTTTTGATATTCAAAATATAATTTGAAATCCTGAAATAAATCCAAAATAAATTTTTTGCGTCCAGGCAAATCATGTCTTTTTTGGTAAATGGGTCTTTTATCAAAGAACAATAAGGTCTATTTAGTTAAACATGGTTATATTTATACAGGTAGCAGAAGGAATCCCTTTAAAAGACAATACAAAACTGAAGTATAGAATCAATGGTAAGTCTCAAGCAGCCTGTTGTTTTGTCCTTATAAAGTCCTTTTATTTTACAATCCTTTACAATATTTACAATGATCCTCAAAGCAGACCCCCAGAACTTTCATGCATAGTATGATACTACTCCAGTAAGTTGCATAATGTGCAACAAGTGGAATATGTAAGAAGGCTTCTATGTTGTTATCGTTACATGTCTCTGTAGTCTTGTAATCATGTGATCATGTGCAGATGTTGTTGGTCATGCCCCTTTACTCCAGTATTCACTGTTTCATTGAATACAGAGCATTTTCTATATAGATGTCTCCACACCAATATGAAAACTGTTAAATGTTATGCTTTAGATTACTTTCCAGCCATCATGAATTGCAGAAAGCCTATCGGGAATAATATTAGTGAGCTGCTTTTAGGCTGAGGCCACACTGCAACGCACAGGAATTGCGCACAAAATCGCGAGCATTATCGCTCGCGATTCCTGTGCGTTTTGCGCATGCAATTTTGCCGTTTTCCATTGTGGAAACGCATGCGTTAACACACCAAAAACGGTGAACGTATGCGTTACCAAAACGCGAATGGACACGCAATCGCATGCGTTCCCGCAATTACCATTTTAGCGAAAATTGCGGACGCAATCGCGAGTGCAGAACGCGCTAGTGTGGCCTAGACCTTACTGCCTATGTTTTGTTGTACAATACCTTTATTCCAACCTCATCCCAAAATGCAATATTGTGCAGTGTTTTGCAGTCATTTGAATTGCTTAGCTAAAGATTGTTATTGCTATGGCAAATACTTAGACTGCCAGCAAGTAAGATGAATTATAGGAGCTGGTCTCTAGTACCCACAGGTTAATTAAATAAACCAACAGCCACAGCAAAGGGAGAGGGACACAGCTGATTTTTGTTCCCTTTTAAATACTCTGTAATAGCCCAAGATGCACACCAAGCTGTGGTTTAAGGCAGGGCACGTAATGCTATGCTCTTTTAAATTGTGGCTTTTCTTGCAGCATTTCAAGCTATGCTGGTAAGTTCATTGCTTGCTGGGGCAGCGGTGATGGTTGGGTTCCCTCTGTCATATGTTTATGACCATTTCCTGCAACTGGCAGTGGGCTCTGGGCTTATAGCTCTGTTTCTCAGCATCCTACTGTACATAAAGTCACTGGCTGCACCTGAATCTGCGCTGGCTCCAGGAGGAAATTCAGGTATCACCCTTCCCCCCCCTTTAACATTAATAATAAGTTTAAAAAGTCTTTAAAAAGTGTAAAATAAGTTTTGTTTTTTCCTAATTTATATGTGGTAGTAACTGATTAGTTATTATTTAGTCTGTATCTTCACATGTACAGCATATTATGTGGCAGCATAGCAAGCTACCTCCCTATGGAGTAAAAAAGTTCCAGGCACTCTCAGGTCTTTATGGCTGGATAAAGGTCCAAGAAGGGGGACCGAAATGTTGCTAATTATGTGTTTTGCACATTGAATAAAATTTAGACCTAAGAGTGCCTGGAACTCTTTTACTTCATTGGATATCCGTGAATCAACAATCAGAAGCACCCAGGCAGATGGAACTATTGAAGTGCACACTTTTCTGTTTAACTACCTCCATATGGAGATAGAAGTCTATTGGATTATTTCTATAAAAGATGCAAAAGTTTGCCTGGGCTGTTGATCTGCAGCAACCAATTAGATGTTATCTAACTACTATCTGATTGTTTGCTGCATATTCATCGCACAGGATACCTTTTGCATCTTTAATTGCATCAGCATCTAAAGGCTGGACACACATCGACCCACGATGTGTATGAATGAACGTTTCGGCCGCTTTATTGGTCGTTTATTTGGGGATCGTTGAACGCCTGACTTGGCGGATCTCCGAACGACCGTTTCACCCAATAAAGCACCTACACACGGGCCAATTATCGGCCGAAACGTTCGTTCATACACATTGTGCGTCGTGAGCTGTATTTATAAATAATGCTGCAAACTATTTTACGATGGTTGTTAGTAAATTAAAGCTGTGATTGTAAAATACCAATACCTATCTGTAATTTCGACTGTGCCATTACTTTACAACCACAGCTTTAAAAAATGCTAGAGGCAGTCATTGGGTGATACTGTGCAGTAGTAAAATAGAGCATGGTATTGCTATATTACACCAGTTATCCTCAACAAAAATGTCAATATGCGCATGTGACGTCCTCCAACTGCTGGTCCAGGGGGGATCGGGTTTCAAGCAATGGAATGTGTGCAAAGGGGGGAGGATGTGCGTGCGCGCCGTGGGATTTGCTAGTTATTTATAATGCGCCCCTAAAATAACACTGCGGTAGTAAATTACCAATGGTGATCTGTAATTTTCAACGCTGATAAAGGAGCAATAACTTTATATATCGTTATGACTCCTTTTATAAATATTGGCCCTTGTCTGGGAACAAACTAAAAGTGACCATATACATGTGATTGTGAATTTGTGTTGATTTGCAAATACACAAACTAACTTAACTTTAACCAGTCTCAGAAGCTCAGGTAGTGGTTGGGTTTCACACTGAGATGCTCCACCCCCGAAAACACATGGCTGCAGTGACTAGGGTCAATGTCAGGATTTGTGGTCCTGGCTGTGCATACAGCTTTGTTTAGAATGTAGTATTTATCTCACAAATTTCTTTTTTCTCAGGGAATCCATTGTATGATTTTTTCATTGGACACGAATTAAACCCTCGGATTGGATTCTTTGATTTGAAATATTTCTGTGAACTACGTCCTGGACTAATTGGCTGGGTGAGAATCCTGACAAATACATTTCCTCACCTTGATTACAGCATATCGATTACAACTGAGTGATATATCAGTTTTACTAATCCAGAAAAAACATCAGTGCAACGTGAAAAGAACAATTTAAAAAGGAACTTGATAGAAATGAGTCAAATAGCTTATCCAAGAACAAATCCTGCTGTTCTGTCACTATTGAAAGCAGTGGTGACATTTCAAATGTGACTGTCTCTGTGCTACAAATCACCAAACATTCCATTGCAGGCAGTTTGTGCAATGTCACATTTGGCACATCCCTTTTGCTTTCAGTAGAGGTGAATAGTGTGTTAACTTCCAGTTCACCACACCAGCACCTGCTGAGCCAGATCTTGAATAAACATGTTTTGTACTGGCAAAATACCTATACTGTATTCCTGACTGACACATGTACCAACCAATGTACGATTAGTAGTCTGTGGGTCGGGAGTTAACAAAACACTGCCGATATTTCTTCTTGACTGATCACATGGTTTATTTTAGGCTGCTACAATTGGAAAAAAATTTGCAGACATTTCTGATGTTTTTCAACTGATGTTGCCTAAAACTTGGTTTAAAACCAGTGTGGTAAGTTTCAATCGATCACCTCTCTGCTCCAACCAACCTGGCGATCAGATGAGCCAACATATCAATACATGTGGACAAGGCCTGAGATCTCCTTTAGTTCTCTACTGCAGGATTATCTTATTTTATCAACAAATGAATCCAACATGTGTGGTTTAGAACTGAATACAGTAATTTTATTGATTATGCTAAATTTGACATAGTTGTTATTGTCTGGATGGTAACACTAAATGAATGTAACCTGTATAATATCCATCTACTTTCTTATTCATGTCCACAGTGCCTGATAAACATTTGCTTTCTGGTGAAGGAACAAGAGCTCCGAGGTTCCCCATCCCTCTCTTTAATCTTGGTTTGTGGATTCCAGGCTCTTTATGTTATGGATGCGCTGTGGCACGAGGTAACTGTTTATATTGTCATTATTCCTTGTTTTATATTTTCTCTTTTTTTTTCTAAAAGAGCTCCAAAAGTCATATTAAAAAGTTACCATAGGGTTGCTGTTACTGTCCAGATATAAAACATTCATATGAAACCGGATAAATAATCTTCTACGTTTTGCGCAACCAACTCAAAATGTTTCTTCTGTGACAAACTCCTGGCTATGTGCGCAGTCCTGTATGGAATCACTGTAGGTACCTCAGTGGATACTAACAAGTGCAGAATGAAACTTTATTTAAAGATAACATGACACAAGCAGGGGTGTAGCTAGAAATCGCAGGGCCCCATAGCAAGATTTTAGATGCCCCCCCCCCATCACACATAAAATGTTTGGTGAAGTTCAACATAACCCAGGCAGGCTTTTTTAAAGGCATATCCACCCTCCTAAGAAAAAATTTACCCCATTTAGTTCAGTCCCACAAACCCCGTTTGAAGAGAGAAGTCTACATTTGTAAGTAGAATATATGGGCCTGGGAGCTTCTTTAAAAGGTTTAAGTAAAACGAAACATTTTTCTTAGGAGGGTAGACATGCCTGCAGAGGACCTGGAAGGGCCCTTTTTGGCTCCTGGCCCCATGGTATGGCGATCCCTACGACCCTGGACACAAGGTACCCAATGCATCTGTCGGATGTGTTTTTGGACTAACTCCTTAATGCTAGTCTCTAGACTGTATATGGAAATGTACTTTTATAAACTTTCAGCATGCTTTTCCCAACAATTTACTGTAAATTTACCAACCCCATTCACCTGTTTCCATCTCCTATTGCAGGAAGCAATCCTGACTACAATGGATATTGTCCATGATGGATTTGGTTTTATGTTGGCTTTTGGTGATCTGTGCTGGGTTCCATTCACCTATTCACTCCAAGGATACTTTCTTGTCAGGCATCCTCAGGAACTGGACATTCCTGTTGCTGTTGGCATTGTACTTCTTAATGGTATGACTTCATTCAAATTCAAAGGATATTGCATTTCCCCTTAAGAATAAGAATTAATACAAAAAATGTTAATTCCCATTTAGCTGTGGGATATATTGTTTTCCGTGAATCCAACTCACAGAAAAATACTTTCCGAAGGAATCCTGCCGACCCACGAGTAGCCAGTGAGTATTATGTTGTAATATCTCAATGTAACCCTTTATTCTAGCAATGGCATTTTACATTTCTAATCTCCAATATATTTATTAACTATACCTACAGGAATTTGGTTTTTAGAAGAAAGGGTTTTTAGAAGAAAATAATTTCTTTTTTACTTAATTTGTAGGACTTGAAACAATTCCGACAGCCACAGGAAAACGTCTCCTTGTGTCTGGCTGGTGGGGAATCGTTCGGCACCCAAATTATTTAGGAGACTTAATTATGGCCCTGGCCTGGTCCTTACCTTGTGGTGAGTTGCTTTGATTTTATCAAATCTTCAAGGTTTGGCACTATAAAACTCCACATAAAACTCTGCCAAATAACAAATCAGATTTAACTTTTTCATCCATTTATGAGACAAAAATCAGGCAACATTTCTGGAAGAACTCCATCCTTTAACACACATGCAGGCCAGTGGTGACTGCACAAAGGCTGCTTTTTAGGCAACCATGCTATAACAGAGGATTATTGCCTAAAACTTTGGTGGTCCCACCCAGCAGATCGCCAAACAGTGCCCTAGAAATTGGCCATACACGTATAATTATTGTGCGGCATGCCTGTTCGGTCAGCTGCTCATTCGCTGATGGTCGTGTGTGAAATCTCACTTTCATACCAGCCCTAAGAGTGAGGCAAATAAACATGTCAGTCTAGAAATTTAACAAATAAAGTGACTAATAACAATTAAGAAACTTGTCTAAAATACACATTGAGGTTTGATAGGCTCCTTTTGTTTTGTTTATTTCTAACTATTTGTCATTGTATGCTACATTTCCATAGGACTGTCCAACATCCTACCCTACTTTTATGTTATCTACTTTACTGTCCTACTGATTCATCGAGAGGCAAGAGATGAGCACCAGTGTATAAAGAAATATGGAGTTGCCTGGAAAGAATATTGCAGAAGGGTCCCCTACAGAATATTTCCCTATATCTACTGATATTTCCCTTGGTTTGCACAAGAACATTTAGAACTGTGGATTTTAAGCAGTTTCAGATTTCGATTATTGTTTTGTTCTAGGTTACTCAATGAAATGACTAATTTTCTCATAAAAATTTGTTAAATTTGCACAGCCAAGTAGAAGATTTCATTCTAACGGCTTGGCTATCCGACCAAAATGCTGGCCAGGGGGACAGATCAGTACAAAATATCAACCTATGTGTACCTGCCCTTAGGTAAACTACACCTGCAGTAGTAAAAGCTCAGGCTGTAAATACATTTTGTATAACTGGATTTTATTTTAAATTGTTTTATATACATGTAGAAAAGAAATCCCCATTGTTAACTGTTTTTTCTATATATGACAGGGGTTTACAATTATGAAATGTTGTAGCCTGCAGGATCAGAAAGTTGTTAGTGAGACACTGTCAACCCTCTGACAAAGGGTTGCGTATGGGGATGAAACAGAAAGCTGTCGGGTACTAAACAATTATAGTGTATCTTATTGTGTCCAGGAGTAGCATTCAGAATCAGAGATAGCATTTTTAAATTTAGCAATATTGGGTCGTATTTGTAAACCCATGTATGGAAGGTCCAATACTGTTTATTTTCACATAAATGGCCTCCTTAACACCTCTCTTGAACCAGTCACGTTCCTTTGCCAATATGTTTACATTACAATCTTCAAAGATATGTCCTTTATGCTTAAGAGGAATTGGCTCTTCTGTGCTGGGCCATATGTTGATGCAGTTGCTGTTTGGTCTCCCCCCACATACAAATGTGAAAATAAAGAAACCAAGCCTAAATAGAGGTGGGGGGGTTCGACACCAACTGTTTGCCATGTACAATGCTGTTTTGACACCTTACTCTGGGCGTTCCTATAACACCTCTTAGCCACTATCCAATCACACCCTTAACACTTGGCTGTGATATGCTAATTTCCAGGGTACATAATTGCCAGATTCTTGTACAAGTCATTCTGAATTGAGAAAGCCAGTCGGATGACTAGCGAAATGTCTTTAAGAACTAAACTTCAAGTCCAGTTCATCTAATTGAATACAACAGATATACCATGACCTGGATGAATGAGAACCTTCACAAGCAACTTAAAGGACAACAATATCAAAAAAATAACATTACCCCCAATACATGTGCACACTTCCAGCAGCTGAAATCGCTTACTCACATTTACAGCTGTGCTGCCCTGTCTTAGATATCACACAGCAAAGATGAGTGCTAAAAGCCCACCTCCTAGACGGCCCAGGGCCATGGTAAACATATCACTTGTCATTGGCTGGTGGGAATGTCTGTTACAACATCTCTCCTCCTCCTTAGCTAGTCAAACAAACTTGAAATGTCCTGTTGCTAGGATATTAGCCACATTAATCAAGCAGATCAAGGATGGATGGAGGAATGTTTTCTCGCATGCTAGCTTTGAGTGACTGTTAGAGGAGACAGAATTGTTACACCCCCTTCACAATATGGCTAATTGAAGGCTCGAAATCAGGAAAAAAAATGTATGGGAAGGGCTGCATACCATTACTTTTTTTAAAGCAATTCTAAAAAAAAAAATGTATTGAGGCAATACAGTTACCTATGAGAAGGCACTAAACCCTAACCGCACTTAACGGCATGAATACATCTGCACTAAGGGACATGTTTATAAAGGTTCGTAATTGGTAATATCCCATAACCCTTATAGCAATCAGAAAAACTGCTAGTTTTTAGCAATTTTGGTTTTCAGCTGTGGTGGAAAAGCCAATACCAGACGATATTTTTATACTGCCCAGTGCCTGCCTATTGGCTTCAATTGAGTAACACCAGGCAATCTCGAAATGCTGTCCGGGAACCACATTTCAGCCAAAAAACACTGCATAACACAGGTTATTTTCCCACTGTGATAGTTAGCCACTGTGGTGTTTAAAGGGTATGTCCACCCCTAAAATAGGTTTTTAATATTCTGCTCCCCCATGTCCCCCAGCCCCAACCGCATGTTTTTTTTTTCAAAAGCTCCCCAAACTCTTACTTACCTCCCCTTGATCCTCCGCCGCACTGGGCCCTCTGCTTGCGAGAATGCAAGCAGAGGGGGGGACCGGCAGTCGCGTCTGTGATTGGCTGAGGGCAGCCAATCACAGACGCGGCTGCCGGTCATTCAGTGCAGCGGAGGAAAGCGGAGAGGTAAGTAAGAGTTTGGGGAGCTTTTGAAAAAAAAAACATGCGGTTGGGGGGGGGACATGGGGGAGCAGCATATTAAGGGGGTTTAATGCTAGGGGGAGGGATAGTAGAACGGGAGGAGAGGGAGGGAGGGGGGGGAGAAGGGCTGCAGTGCGCATGGCAAATTCTACCGGAGGCAAGATAGCAGGCAGAGCCCTGCTATCCTCCTGGTGGTTAGTTTTGGGACTTTGGGGGGGGGGGGGGGTTTAAAGGAGATCCCTATGGAGCTGGGATGTGAGGTAAGGATTAAACTACACTACATGGTGGGGGGCCAGTAGTTCAGGGGATTATAGTTTTGGGGGTGGACATGCCCTTTAATGTTTGGCTGTTTTATGGCTCCATCATACATTTCTGTGAGTTCATAAATATGTTATGTATCCCTCTGACTTAAGAGCATGTGATATGTGCAATGCTGAAGTCATTTAATGATTAACTACTGTGACCAAGAAGCAGAGCCTGGACCAAGAGGACAGCAGACTCTCCCGTCAATAACAAGCTTTAGGAATATCTTCAAGGGTATCTAAAGTGAAAAAATTGTGATATTCTGCTGGGGCATATATATTTAATTATAAAAATGAAAAAATTGTGCTTATTTTTACCATTCCACATTCAGCTGTCAGACAGATCATAAATTGCAGATATAGGGGCATATTTATAAAGATGCAATATCGCTATTTTGCTACTACATGGTATTGAATGAACAAATGTTCATACATTTGCAAATGTTCAGCATGTTAACGCACGGTATCAGAAGTTTCTGATACCGCAGCATAATAAATATGGTCCATAGTGTATCACACTGTTACAATAAATTTCTTCTCTGGATTCCTTATTGTGACATGTCTGCAGTGGTTGTCAAATGCAGTAATAGTACCAGCAGTAATTCTAATACAGTGTAAGCTTGTAGGGCATGTTTCTAAAGCTTTATTGAACCTTGTGTCCACATTAATTATTTTCTTCAAGCATGTTGCAAAATGCTGATACAGCTCTCCAGTTGACCAATAACAGGGTCAGGCAACCAGTAGCCCTTCAGATGTTTGAAACTACTACTCCTAACATTCCCTGGCTACAGAGTCCTGGTTGGGGAATGCTGGGAGTTGTAGTTTTCGAACAGCTGGAGGGCTACAGGTTGCCCATCCCTGACCTATAGTGATGTTTGTGTTATTTTGCAGGCATGGCGTGATCATTGTTTTTCTGCAGTTTTGGAACAATAAAGTAGGCCACAAAGGGTGCTACTTACAGGAGGTATCTCCTAGCAGAATTATAAAGAGCCAAAGAAAATCACACAAAATATTTTTTATTTGATTGTGTGGTATTGTTTGTATTTTTATGCTGAGTAATATCCAGTAGGCTGTATTTCTATAGGTTCATTATAGGTAACTTTAAATAACCAGCCTTTTTAGCAGTCAAAAAAAATACATCCAGAAGAGGCTTTTTGAACACTTAAAAAAGTGGATACCA
Organism: Hymenochirus boettgeri; assembly: GCA_019447015.1. Lineage (NCBI taxonomy): Eukaryota > Metazoa > Chordata > Amphibia > Anura > Pipidae > Hymenochirus > Hymenochirus boettgeri. The sequence continues at coordinate 51,784,330 of CM033472.1, forward strand.
AATTTACAAATACAGAAATGTATTCCACCAGGACAGAAAAATGCATATGCTTTAGATCTGTAATCTATCTTTATTGTTGGAGAATTGCTGAAAATAAAAAAATATAAAATACGGAATACAGAGCCTAAATAAAGTTTTTAATTTAAATAATAAAGAAAAAAAGGCACAAATATCCCATAAATTGTATCCTTATAAATGTACAACAGATAAGAGTGTACAATACTACAAACAAAAAGAAATAGAACTCTGTCTAAAATACCTATTGAGAATGGGAAGTACAAGAATACAGCTTTATTCTCATCAGTAAACACTAATATACATTCACTGGTGTTGGGTGGGGATAGCAAAGCATAACTGGACCTGGTCAGCTGCTGCTCCTTTTAGCAGATCGGTCCTCTACTTGCTCTGCAGGTCACATGCTTTTCCTTGTTGCTATGGTGATCCTAATACACTAGGAGCAAGTGTCATTTTTATTAAATTAATCAAATATGTAGCCGAGCGACTTATAAGAATATATTCCATTTTTGTTGTATTATAAAGTTAATGATATTATATTAGGGATAATGCACCCTTTACAGTGTAATATATAGACATTAAGTTAAGGAGTTACCCGACTATCTAAAAGCACGAGGCCAAACAATAATTGATTGTGGCATCTTTACAGTCGTGACTGACAGCTGCTATCAGGAAGGACCAGAAAGAACGGGAACAGATGACAAAGCTGAAAACCTCTGGAACCAAGTAAGTTTTGTTGCCTTAGGAGGGTAATGTCACTTTAAAGAGTCATTTTAAAGTCAGGAATTCTTATCCCTGGTAATGCATGTACCAGCTACTGTGTGCACAAGAACAAGAGGTAAATGTTATGTAAAATGGTAACGTTAGTGGATAGAAGAATCTTGTTTGTAGAAATATGCACGTTTGTAAATTCAGAACAATGTTTGAAATGTGAATTATTTTATTAAACACTGTAAAAAAAAAAAATGTATATATAATTTATTTTATTTCAATAGGGATCTCTTGTATAAGAATCTTTTTTTCTGGAGGTCTTTTTCCACCCCAGACCTTCTGAAGTCCACTTGATATCTCAGTCACACCACACATATGTTGAAGATGTGTTTTATGTTCTCTTATGGCTTCCTTGGACAAAGCAAATAGGCAGTTCTCATTTTCATTCACCCATGCTGCCAAAAACATACATTTTTTCTTACCATTAAAAACTGCTCTCCTTACATCTTTATTTTCTACTAGTTTACGTGCCCTTCCTAGGGCACGACTCAAGTGGGCAAGGGCAGCAAGTACATACAACTTGCTCCCATCTCCCAGTAAGATATGAGATGTTGCTTCTATGGCAACACACGCTGTGCCTTCATCCCCATCCAACTGTGTGGCAGAGGCAATGCGGACAGCACTTTGTAGTGCTTGTGCAGTGGAGATGAACACATCAGATGAACTAAGGGCACCAGAGATTCTAAGCAGCATTTCAACAAATTCTAACAGCACATCATCATTCAGATCACCATTATGCCTCAGAAGAGAGAAGGCATATGCATAAAGTACATTTACCAAACTGTATTGTACCAGGTTAGAAGGGTTGCGGCACAGTGTGTTTAAAGGTGGAATATAACTGAAAATAGCAGGTACTTCTGACAATTTGTGTGAAGACTTCACTTCTGGACAAATCATTTCTGCAAGGTGCTTGTGCTTTTCTTTGAGGACTCCTGTATTTCCATCTGTTAACGAATCCTGGTTCTCTTTAGCAATATCATTACGTTCCTTTAAATCAATGTGTTTGACATCAACAGACCTGCACTGCTTGTTTGAATTGACACCATCTTTTACAGACCAAGAATCCTCAGAGCTTTTCACGTGATTTCCCTGACTGTTTAGTGAATAAGGCATCTGAGTATCGGGCTTCCCTTTTCTGTTTCGGTGCCTTGATATTGTTTTCTCCAAATGTTCTGCTGTGTTTGTTCGCTCCCCTTTACGATGCTCACCAGAGGCGCTTTTCTGCTCTACAAACCAAGTTTTCTTGGCGTTCACATGGTCTTGTACCCCTGGAATGCTTGATGGGTCTGCAGGCAGCTTGGTGACCTTTGTTTCCATTTCTTGCCCTGGACATTCACTTGGTTCCTGTGCGGTATATAAATCACCATTTATCCTGGAACCATGGTCAATCTCTGTCTGATCTCTACCTGACATTCTATCTGGATTCTTTGTTGTTGAAGGTTCGGTCCCCCTATTGTCCAGTCCCTCCCTGTGTGGTGACACATTTCCACTATCAGACAGTTCTAGGATCTTCCCGATTGTCCCTGACTGGGTCTCACCCTCAGTCACCCACCATGGGATCCACAGAGGGACAAGAGCTCCGATGTCTCCGCTATGGACCAGCCTGTGGAAATCTCTCCTTTCGGTCTCGGTCAGACTGTCCCACAAGCCATCTCCCTCCTCCTTGTCCTTCATTTCTTTCAAGTCCAAAGGATGAAATATCTCGGCTTGTTCTTCTTCCAGCCTCCGCAGCATCTCTTCCACCTGCTGCTTCCCCCGGGGCCCCGACTGCTCGTCCCGCAACATCTGCATTACGGACTCCCTGTAAAAATCCTCCGAACATGTCCGGTGCCTCGGACCTCGGTAGCAGGCAAGGCCGCAGTAAGGAGCGTTGCATCGGGGACAGGTGTATTTCGCGGGACCAGACAAGCAAAGCGAACACCGCGACGGACATTGTTCTCCTGACGGTACAGCCGCTTGGATCAACCGGGTGGGGGAAGAGCTGCGTCCCGGTAACAAAATCTGCGTCGCAGTCGCTTCCATTTCTTGTCATCAATCCCAGGAATCAATGCGGCACAGATGTAACGTCACGGTCTAACCAATAATAGGATTCCTGGACGATTTAGCTGTCCAATAAGAGTGTGACGTGATCCTTCTGCATGGAGGACTAGCACTTGCCTTTCAATTACAATTCTTCCAACCAATCAACCGGGAGGATTTACACGGAAGTTCTCTTGTTGCCTTTCCGGGTTACATGTTTCACTGGTAGGGATGAATTCAATCCATTTTTCATTCTTTCATGGGTTTTAAGGACAACACATGACTTTAAAACAAGCCTTTTATTTTGTTGTTAATAGACAGACAGACATATATATAGATAGATAGACATAGAGACAGGTAGACATACAGGTGGACAGAATGACAGATAGGTCAGACAGGTGGATAAGATACAAAGATAGAAAGAAACATGGATAGAGAGATAAGATAGATCATACCTCCCAACATGTGAAAGTATGAAAGAGGGACAGGGGTAGTGAAGGGCGGTGAAGGGGGCCCACGCCCACTTTTCTGGGGCTCCACCCACTTTTTAAGGTTACGCCCATATTAAAGACCACCACTCTTACTTATTTTACTTTCAACCCAGACAAATTAAAAATCATTGGTGCCATACCCCCTACCCCCCCTAAACTAAAATAAAATGATGGGCAGAGTCAGCATTCATTGGTTTAAACCAACCTCATGAAACTTTTTTTTCTTCCCTCTCCTCAGTCTCTCCCAGTGGTCAGGGATCTTGCAGCAAGTTTCTGCAACTTGGGCTGGCTGTAGTACTAGTTGCAGTCACTGTCAGCTGAGCTACTACTAGGCACTGCACATCAATCCGATCGGGTGGGACTCTCACTCAGTCAGTAGTGACAGTCAGAGACTGCTGTGCTCCATGCTCGTCAGCAGTACTCTGCTCTGGCTGCTGCTCTGCCTCTAACTTAATCCGGGCCGGCCCTAGGAAATGGCATGATCTGATTGGCTGCTCTGGGAAAGAAGCAGCCAATCAGGGTCCACGCATTGTGAGACTGTGACGTGGTCCCTGATTGGCTGCTTCTTTCCCAGAGCAGCCAATCGGATCGCAATCCTCACAAAGCAGTGAGCACACTGGAATCGGGGAAATTATACACAGGCGATGTGCTGCGCTGCGCTCTGCTGCTGACAGTCTCAGACTCAGTGACTGACACAGTAGTGATAGGCTAGCGGTGGCCGGCAGGATTTTTGTCTGACTACACGGGACTGCGGGAATCTTGCCCAGATGCGGGAAAATCCCGCGAGATCCGGGACGGTTGGGAGGCATGGATATATTGATAGATAATCTTATGGTGGGGAAAGTTTAGCATTAAAATTTACAGTTACTTCTCCTTCTCTTCTAATATAACAGAAAGTTTATCATACTTACCGGAATTTTCTTTTCCTGGACTACAACATGGCAGTGGTCACTATAGGGTTAACCCCTCATGCCCGGTGCAGGACAGGAAGCATTAAATTGTTCCCACCCCCTCCCCTACCCAGTCCAGATGGACCGAGCAAGAACAGGATAGGGTGGGATAAATGTGACCACTGCCATGTAATCCAGGAAAAGAAAATTCTGGTAAGTATGACAAATTTTCTGTTTTCCTGTCCCAACATGGCAGTGATCACTATAGGGATATACCAAAGCTAAACACATAGGGTGGGGTGCAAATAAAAACCTTTTATTGAATAGCAGAAGACAAAACACTGCGACCAAAGTTAGCATAGGATGCAGATCCTAAATCCAATTGGTAGTGTTTTATAAATGTATGGGCTGAGCTCCAAGTGGCTGCCTTGCAAATATCTTCAGCCGACACCCCAGCCTGAAGGGCCCACAAAGCTGCCACTGCTCTTGTTGAATGAGCTTTACCCAGGGGAATTTGGAGTTGTGACATATTATAAGCCTTTTTGATAAAGGATGTGATCCACCTTGCCACCATAGATTTGGAAGGTTGAAGACCCGTGTTGACTCCTGTGTAAAGGAGAAGTAAAGATGTAGTTTTTCCAAAAAGATTCTGTTTGTTGTAAATATATTTTGATGCATCTTGCTACATCAAGATTATGAAGAATTTTAGATTCAGGAGAATTGGAGTCCTGTTCGAAGATAGGAAGAACAATGTCCTGGTTGACATGGAAACTGGATATGACCTTAGGAATAAAAGATTCTGGTAGTTTTAGAACAAGTCGGTCTTGGAAAAAATTTAGATGTTGTTCTGTCATACTTAATTCTGTAATTTCTGCTACTCTTCGACCTGAAGCAATAGCTAGAAGGAAGGCAGTTTTCCAAGTTAGTAATGTCAAAGAAATTTCTTCTAAATGTTCAAATGGTGGCTCCGTAGGGATCTTTAAAACCAAAGGTAAATCCCATGGTGGTGATGTGGCAGTTTTATTCTTTTTAGGGCTTGAAAGAATTTGATAATCAGCAGAGAAGAGAACCATTTGACTCCCCATAGAGCAGATAATGCTGAGACGTGTGATTTGAGAGTAGCTGTTGCTAACCCCCTGTTTAAACCGGCTTGAAGAAACTCCACAATATGGATTTCTGAAATATGTGAAGTCGAAGAATCTTTAGATAAACACCAGGATAAAAAAGTTTTCCAAACTTTATAATATTTAGAAGAGGTGGAATATTTTCTTGATTTGGTTAATGTCTGGATTACTGAATCAGAATGACCTAATTGTCTTAATTGTGCTTTTTCAAAAGCCAAGCCGTCAAATTCAATATTGAGGGATCTGAATTAAGAATAGGTCCCTGATAAATCGGGTATTTTTGTACTGGAAGGAATATCGGACCCTCTATTGCCATCTCCTTCAGGAGAGGAAACCATGGTCTCCTGGGCCACCAAGGTAGTACAATTATCACAGTGGATAGATCCCTCCAGATTTTCTGTAATACTTTGGATATCATTGGAAATGGGGGAAATAGGGAGGCCAGGGAGAAATTCCAAGTTATGGAGAAAGCATCTATCCAAGTTTCCTGACTGTCTGGGAATCTGGAACAAAATACTGGGACTTTGTTATCTTTGTTAGGCCACTGAAGACAGATTGATTGAGGGACCATTCCCCCGGACTCACTACCCCTCTGCTTAGGTAATCTGCTTGGATATTCTGATGACTTGGAATGTAAATTGCTCTCAGGTCTAACAAGTTGTCCTCTGCCCAAATTAGGATCTCTAAGGCCAGGGCACACAGAATTTTGCTCCGAGTGCCTCCTCTCTTGTTGAAATATGCAATAGCTGTCCTGTTGTCTGAGATTACTAGCATTGATTTAAGTTTGATTTGATCTTTGAAAGATAGTAGAGCTAGTTGTATGGCTTTCAATTATTTGAAGTTGATTGATTGATTGTTTAGACTCTTGTCCATGGTGGACCTAATGACTCTGATAATGGGCTCCCCAACCAACTAGACTGGCGTCTGTTGTCACTCGTACCTTGTAGTAGAATTGGATGATAATTCTTTGGATAGTTTCCTTGGTTATATTAACTGGAGGGGATTCTTGATGGAATAATCCCATTGTCTTAGGAAATTCATCTGAACAGGAGGAACATGGCTCATGGCCCACCTGACCGATTGAGTAGAGGCTACCATTTTCCCAATCAATTGCTGACACAGGAGAGCTGTTGTGACAGGTCTGGACTGCATATTGAGGCATAATGTAATTAGATCTAGTTGCTTTTCCAATGGAAGAGACACCTGAAACTTCTGAGTGTCTAGAATCACTCCCAAAAATATTATGCTTTGGGAAGGAATTAGATGGGATTTGTCCTAATTGACTATCCACCACAGATTCTGAAGATGTTGAAGAATGATAGCCGAAGGCTATCGAAAGGTAAGGCTCTGTATTGCATGTGCCACTCCAGACACTTGAATCTGAGAAATCTCCTGTGCGGATGGAATATGGGATATGTAAGTAGGCATCTTTCAGGTCTATTTTCAGAAGCCAATCGTTTCTCCTTAGATGAGGCAACACAGATTTCAGGGTTTCCATCTTGAAGGGATGGATATTGAGGAATGAATTTAAGTATTTGAAATCTAGTATAGCTCTGAACTCCCCCGATGGTTTTCTGAGTAGGAATAGAGGGGAGTAAACTCCTCTTCTTTTCTCCCTCTGAGGAACTGCCTCTATTATATTTCTTAAACAGAGATCCTGTAAAACCTCTTTTAATCTGTTTTTTGCTTCCAGAGATGTTGGAACTTTTGACTTTTGAAAATAGTCCTTCCTTGGAAAAGTCGAAAATTGAAGATGATATCCTAGTGTTACTGTCTGAAGGACCTATCTGTCTTGAATTGTTTGAGTCCATACATCTGATGTTGGACTCGCAAACCTTCATAAGGTCTTATTTTTTGAAGGTTTAGACGGTTTGGAACGAAAGGACTTGTTCTGTCTTGGAGCCTGACCCTGATTCATTTTCCATGGCCTAAATGAAAGATTTCTCCCAGGTTTGTATTGCTTACCCTCCCTAAAAGATTTCTTATCAAAAATTTCTGGGTTTTCTTATTCTGGGGAAGAAAAGTGCCCTTTTCAGATGAGTTTTTGGAAATTGCAACCTCCAGACGTTTGCCGAATAGTAAATCTCCTTGAAAAGGAATTGAGGCTAAACTCATCTTGGAAGTCATGTCGGCTGACCATTGCCTAAGCCATAGTGATCTTCTGGCTTGAATAGCTATTGACATACATTTAGCCGCCAGACTCAAACTATCTAAGGCTGCTTCTGCACAATAATCTGTGGCAATGCGAATATCTTTAAGAGCTTGAATGATTTCCTCTTTTGGAGTATCCTTATTAATAGCCTCTTCAATCTCCTTTAACCAGACAGATGCTGCCTTGGTCATATCTACTGTGGCTACAGCCGGTCGAAAGGCTGCCCCAGCTACTGAATAAGCTTTCTTTAGAATGGATTCTTGTTTTCTATCCATTGGGTCTTTGAGCATGGCCCCACCTTCGACCGGTAATAAGGTGAATTTTGAGAGTCTAAACATTGATGCATCTAGTCTAGGAGATGTTTTCCAAATCTTTGAAAACTCGTCGCTTATAGGATATCTAGAAAGAAATCTGCTTGATAAATTAAATCTTTTATCAGGCTCTTCCCATCGGGCATTGTCTGAGTATCTTCCTGATTATCAGCAGGCCCCTGAGTTAATTCACTCCTTAATGGAGTAACATTGGCTAACACAGAATGTGTTACTTGAGTGATCATCGATTGGCTTATTTCCATCATAGAATCTTTTACCAATTGGGTTACTTCCTCCTTTGAAGTAGTGTTGACCCTGATTTCCTCTAGACAATTGAGGCATAATTTCTTTCCTTGTTCAGCAGGATTGTGGCAATATTTGCACTCTTTTTGCTTCTGTGTCTTCTATCCTCCTCCCTGTGGCGAGATGATTCACTGAAAGACAAATTTAAAATCAGATATGAATGTACTGGGAAAGAAAGAGAAAAAAATATATATATATATACTTACCCCCTGGATCTGGACCTAGAACGGTGCCCCCTGAAGCTCATGTCACAGCCTAAACAATAATATATATATATAATATATAAATACCTCTGCAAAAGGAACAGGCAGAAAGATCACATACCTGAAGAACAAACAGCCCAATAATAGGCAAAACACACACCAGCAGAGAACCGCACAGGCTACAACCAGTTTGCTTGCACGAGGGGCCGAAACCCGGAAGTGCGGCCCCCATAAAGACCCGAGAACGGGGCTGTGGTGGGGAATGAGCGCTGACCTGGGGACCCAAACTGAGACCTTCACAGCAGGCTTAATGGCAGAGAAGGGGGCATCCGAACCTACCCAGACCCAGGTACAAGTTTCCTGTTCATGCGAGGGACAGGAAAGCCTGGGTAGGGGAGGGGGTGGGAACAATTTAATGCTTCCTGTCCTGTGCCCGGTATGAGGGGTTAACCCTATAGTGATCACTGCCATGTTGGGACAGGAAAGATCACAGGACATTTACCAGGACTTTTGAAGATAGGGACTGCTTCATAAAATCTGGGATTGTTGGAAACTGTCAGAGAGATTCAATAAAAGTTCTTATTGTTTAAAATGGTGCTAATTTTGCCCCAACCAATCAGATCTTATTTAACATTTGAAAGCTAACATCTGATTGATTGGGGCAAAATTAGCTGACATACGATCGCGAGGTCCTGCCTTTATCCATTCATTTTGTGATCATACTGTCAGTTACAAAGAAGATCCGGCAAAATTGATTGTATTTCGCATGATCCGTCTGGCAGGTAAACTGTATGTATGGGCGTTAAGATATAAACCGTCCTAGTATAGCGAATTGTCCTGCCGTGCTTCAGGTCAGTGATAAAGTTATTTATAGGCCAAGAAAAGGACCACTCTGATGCTTGTAAAGGACAAATTCAATAAATGCCCACAGATAATTTAACTATGAGCCATCCTTTGATAATAAACATAAAAACTATAATTTATTGAATATCAATATCAAAATATCAAACACATACAACCCCTCCCCATTAGGTGTAGCAGCAAAACTAGACTAGGCGTCCCTGGCCTAGTCGGAACCTGTAATAAACGGGTGAATCACTGTCGGACTGAAGCTACCCGGGCTGTTATGAGTTAGCGTGGGTTTAATGCAGATTCTGAGCTGTCTGCGCTATTTCTAAAGCTTCTAGAAGTAGAGCATCATAGTTAAGTTTTCGCTGCCACGTATCGTAAATGTTAATGCAAAGCAGTGCATCTTACCTGACTTCGATCCCGCAATGCAGTAATTCTCAGGATGGCAAGATTCACTGGTTTGACTATTATATTACTAAGTTAGTGTCATACAAATGTTTTATTCTTTTGACTCCTAGAACCTCAAGATCCCCCTTGTTCTTAAAGCTATAGCCTCTGTGCTTCTACGCAGAAGGGGTTCCTTCAGATACCCTTATTTCATGCACAGTACACTGCAGCATCCAGCCATCTAATCGGTTAGGCACACTCCCTCCAACATTACCCTTTACTATAAACAAAATAATGCAGAATTGCATGGGAAGAACAATAAAGTGAACCTGTTCCGGGCATAACTCTGTGCAATGCACTTTTAATCGGTACACACCGATTAAAAGGTGAATGTTGGAGGGTAGGTAGGCATGGACTGAAAACATCATCATCCCACAACTGGTTGTAAACAGGTGAGTAGTTGTAGGCAGATCCAGAAATGAGGAGACTCCAAGGATATCTCAATTCAGCAATCTTTATTCACACATGACATGTTTCGGACCAGGGTTCCTTTCTCAAATGTGTGGAAAACAGTGAATACACCAATATATATATACATAGAGTCTCATTTCTGGATCTGCCTACAACTACTCACCTGTTTACAGTTTTAGTGATTGGGACAGTTCACTGCAGCTATCCGGACGCATTTACAAGGTTTACTAGGTTGCAGGACTGACTTTATGCCACAACTGGTTAGTCATGCACAGCTATTGGGTAAATACTGAGGACAATCATCCAAGGATCAATTAAACATATGTATCTACCTATGCCACCATCTACCTGAAGCTCCATTTTTCTAAACACCTTTTAGTGGACCCAGAGGATCTGTTGGCAGAGGAAATCAGGTATGAAAAGATGCTTTATGTCAGAGAGGAGGAAGGGCTCTCTTCCCATTTTGCAGAGGAATTTTGTCTCAGTAAGGCACATGGGTAAATCAGAAATATCACCAGAGATTTTATAATCCCCAAAATCATTTAAACCCATCATTTTTCAGGATATCATAAAATAAGCTCTTGCCTCATTTCACAAAATATGAATATATTTCTCAATCTTCCTAAAATAAGTAAGGGTAGTTGACTGCTGTTTTGGACCTGAGATTTCTAAACTCTTCTAGACAATATACCGAGAGAGAAACAGGCTCACCTTACCAGATCTTCAAAAGATACTTGTACCTCACCTGCCATGAGTGGCTCATCTATCAAAAATCAATCTTGGACTCCATCCCAGAGACATTTCCTGTGGACACACATAGACACTTCTCTATGCACCATCAAACGCGACCGGCAGTCCTTTGTTCAGGCCAACCAGACACTAGTGTCAAATAGTTGGTCGGGACCATAGTATGTAACCAACTTATGTCTACACACAATCAGATTTTTACTCTTGACTTAAAAGGTATGTACACTGGCTTTTTTTTTTTTTTTTAAATTGCACATTAGTGGAAACAATAATTCATCCCAACTGTCACTATCATTTTTTTGTTGCTCTGACCCATATCCAATCTGAGAAATCTTACATTTCAGCATTTCTGTAAGCAGTTTTGCTATGATTTGACAGTTGGTGTTCTGTATACTGTATGCAGTATTGACAGTTGGTATGGGGGAAAATAGTCAGGTCAGTGGTCAGAGCCGGAGCAAAAAAAAATTCTTTATTGAAGGCATGCAGCAACACACACCTCAGAATAAGTGCTACTTAAATTTATCTATAGATTAATCTGACGCAAAAGCAAAGTCATTTTTTCAGTATACATACACTTTAAGGTGGCCATACACATGTGATTACGATGTGTACCGGCAGATCTCATTGTAATCTATCGGTACACATATGATCGTATTCTCATACATTCCCATGTGCACCCAGCCTTAAAGGGTATGTACACTGGCAAATTTGTTTTTTTAAATTGCCCATTAGTGGAAACTAATTCATTCCAACTATCACTGTATAATTTTTTGTTGATCTGCCCCCTATTTCTTTAGATATCCAACCTGAAACATCTTACATTTCAGCATTTCTGTAAGCAGTGCTGCTGTAGCTGGAATGGTTTGACAGTTGGTGTGCTGTATATTGAATGCAGTATTGACAGTTGGTATGGGGGAAAATAGTCAGGTGAGTGGTCAGTGCCTGAGAAAAACAAGTATTGTATTGAAGACATGCAGCAACACACACCCCTCAGAGCAAGTGCAACTTACATGTATTTATTTATAGATTAAGATGACGCAAAGAAATTTTTTCAGTATACATACACTTTAAGGTTCGTACACACGCACGATGTATACGAAAGATCTTTTTGGCCAATAATCGCCCCGTGTGTAGGCACTTTAGCGGCCGTTTGTTTGGGGATCTTTGCACGACCGACTTGGCGGATCTCCGAACGAACGACCGGTTCAGCCGATAAAGTGCCTACACATGGGCCGATTATCGGCCGAAACGTTCGTACACATCGTGCGTCACGGGTCCAGCAATCGCACAAACTTTTAGAGAAGGAAAGGGAAAGTTTGTTACTGTATATACTAGAGTATAAACTGAGGACATCAGAATTCCCATACCCATACTACAGTATGGGAATTCTGCTGTCCATTTAAAGGGCAACTAAAGCCTCAAAACAATACAGAATTAGAAGGCAACAATAGATACCATTCTCCTGATTCTGTATTGTTTTGAGGACAGCAGATTTCCCCTACAGTAGTCGCATACAGTAATAGCCATACTAGATTTGGCTATTACTGTATGATAATTCTGCTGTCCACTGAAAAGGCAACTAAAGCCTCATTTCTTGGCAATCCAGATGTTTGTAAACTACAACTCCCAGCATGCTTGGTTGCTGGGAGTTGTAGTTTCTAAACATGGGGAATGGCAAGGTCATTTGGTCCCCTTAATAAAATACTAGCTACACATGTTACGGTAATAAATTTCGTACTTCTGCCATGGGTAATATTTCTATAAAACAGTAAACACAAAATAAAATTCATAAACTTCCTCTCCACCCCACTGTACTTTTTAGTCCACCCCTAAACTCCCCATACACAATACAATGCTTACTGGCTGAGGACTGAGCGGATCTTGTTCCTTGAAGGTTCCTCCATGACCAGCTGCAGTGAGGAGGCACTGACAAAAGCGAGACATACGTAACTTACGTGCCAGCGCGTACTGACTGCGTCTGACATTTCCGGCCTCCTCTGTGAATGTTGCTTCCCATCTGCAACAGGTAGGCTTGCCAATTTTTTTCTGACTATTATAAACCGAGTATTAAACAATAGCAAATCCAAATAACCACTCACTGTTATTGAAGGTCCTCTATCCCGACTTTTCTGCCCCAAAGTCCAATAGTCACTTGGAAACGAAATGGGTGACTCCTCCAGATTCTGGTGCAAAATTGTCACATTTTATTTATACCCCTTAGTACATAACACGGCAATGTTTCGGGCAAAACTATGCCATTTCTCAAGCCTGGGTGATCACCTGAGGAAGGGGGTTTATAAACCCACGTTTATAAAAAAAAAAAATAAACACAGGGGCCATATTAACTATTCATTTTTATTAAAGATTTATTCAGTTAAGAGTTGGCATTGGGTCCCTTCTTCTTGCCAAAGGTGGGTACCACATTCACAAATCGCCTGTTGTACTGCATGCGTCTCTTTGCCCGTCCAGTCTTCTTTTTCTTCTTTTCTTGCTTAGCGACCTGTTAAAACAACATATATTAAAATATTGCCTGGGCTGTGCTTCCAAATTCAACTTAAACCCTAACTAAAAGGGGAAAGTATCAGTTTACAATAGGAGATGCTTGCAAAATACAGTAGTTGTCTTAATACAAGTTTGTGGTAATTAGAGAAGTTATATTTTTGAAACGTTTCACTTCTCACATCCAGAAGCAAAAGTGAGATCACCTGCACACACTGCTCTATCCCTCTGTTCAGGGGTCTAAGCATGTTCACTGACAACTTGACACTGTTAAAAAGGAAGTTGCTGCACAGGAAATATATGAACAAGGTCATCAGTGCCTGCACCAGCCTTGTAGATTTTTTTTACAGACCAAAAAAGCCAATAGGGTGCATCTCTACCTAGGGTTTACACAAAGTAGTCAAAGAAAACTTTTGCAGATTATAAAATATCTGTAAACAAGATTGACTGTTTAGGGGTCAATGTGCCGATTTAGAGCAGTGTGCCGGTCAAATGTCTACAAGCTGCTGAAAGATGTAAGCTATATTGCTGACCATTTTCCTAGAAATGTGATTAGCAACAACTCATTTAACTCCAAGGCCGAGGCCACACTGAACACACACGATTTGTGCATGTTGATGCCCGCTTGCACTGCGATCACTATAATTTTTGGTATCTGAGCACATGTGAATTGCACCAAAAATTGGATTTTAACATGCAATCGGATTGTGGTCTAAAAGGGTGCAGTGTGGCCTAGCCCTAAAAGAGTTCCCTTTTAATTTTTCTTTACACCTTTTTCTATTTATAAATTTGCAATCATTAAAGGTTTCATCCAACAGATTGTGCCTGGACATACCCAGAGGAATCAGTATATCAAAGCACTAACAGGATAGTAATAAAGCGAGACCTTTAGACCTTTATAAAGTTAAAAAACTAAATCCATGCATTTATCTCAAACATGCAGCCTTTCTGATAGAAAGTGCCGACCTGCATAACAATTCAGTGATATTTTATTTCCCCTACAGTTGGGAAATCCAAAATAAAGAAAAAGCCAGACAGACCAGTATTTTTCCAAACTCTACTTTAAATATAAAATGTACCTTAGGAGTCTGACCTCGCACTTTTCCAGCACGAGCTAGAGAGCCATGGACTTTACCTGTATTAAAAAATGAATATAAAATGCTTTAAGGTTTATTGGCAATCAAAAATGTCTCTGCTTTGTGCTATGTTTGTCAGCCCTGTGTGAATGTACAGATTTTAGAATGAAGCAGAAGGATTTTTCTTTAGGCTGCATACACACCCGCTGCCCGCTGGATCATCCCATTTATCAATATACCCAATCACATTCTGTCCCCTGTACATTACTGTCCACTTTGTCAAAACTAAATCCTTTTATGCATATTATAGTTTATACATAGTGATAAGCCACTGCTTGAAACCATAGCCCCACTAGTGTTAACTATGGGTAAAAATATTGCTTATTGAGCAAGCAAAATTATATGCAAAAAAATGTTTTGCCTACAATGCCAAACACTTTGGTATAACTTTCAACTAAAATGTAAAATGCACTGTGAAACTATAGTAGCTTTATATGTGAAAGACTACAATTTGCCACTTTTTTTTCTTAAATAAAAAATAAAAAATTACACACCTCCTAACAGACGTGAAGCTACCTCCAAGGTGCCTAGATCGCTTACTCCACATTGTTGTAGGGTAGCTTCATCAGATAGCGGGGAGCCAGCAAGGAGAATAATTTGATCCTCGCAAGGGATTCCCTCCAGAGAGTAAATTTGAGCCTGAAAAAAGTCAGATTCATTAGGTAAAGAGTAGTATTCCAATATGAGGTGAGCATCTTGTACCAATAGTTAAAGGGACACTAAACTGAAAAAATTGACTCGCCTTTATCCATTTCTATATTTTTATGGCCGTCAGGAACTTGATCCCCTTTTTGCTCTGTGCTCCCTGTCACTAGATCTCCTCAAGTCCTGTTCAGCTCACTCCTAGTTAGTATGCATGTCTCCTCTCTATGTATCCACCCCCTCCCAAAACTGAGGCACAGATAGTGTGGAGCATGTGCAGTGAATATGATCTTTGCCTCACTACAGCCAATAGCATTCACCCAGTGATTTTGTGTGAAAGTAAAACTGGTTTGCTATAGGAAGGTAAGCAGCACTGGGAGCTGTAATCAATGCTTGAATCAAGTAAGATTTTCTATTAGCTGTAGGAGTTTGAAGGTGTGTGTGGGGGAAGAAACTTTGTAATTGATTTCTTTAGGTACAGTGCTACATTGGGACTTAACTAACACAGACAGCAGCTAACTGCAGGATTGTGTTTATCTGCACAGAGCAACAGAATGCTTACTCATTTTCCTGATCTTAATACTGAATCAATTAGCCATGCAGTGACAGAGAAATAAGCTTTACATATGGATGGATAGAATGGGGGGGATAGATGGAATGGATAGAATGGGGGGGGGGGGGGGATTGATAGTTTTCCTGACTAGCTGTGACCCGCCCCCTTTAAAAAGAAAAACTCCCAGAGCTGAAAAACAAGGGATAGGAAGGTCAAAGAAGAAGAAAAAAAAAAGCAGATTTCAGATTGGTGGTAATTAATCCTAATTATTGTGTGATTAGTTAAAAAAGGATTTGCCCCAGTTTACATGTCCTTTAAGAATTCCTTGGAAACATTAGTAGTTTCTCTTTTATGCTAGAAAAAAAATGTTTCCGTACCTTAATGTGAGAAAGAGTCTCCTCTCCAGACACCTCTAGGGTGTGCAGATTCTGCCCTCTAACAAAAAGCTGCATTTTTCCTGAAAGACCAAAACACATTTGTAAATAAGAATGCATTACATTACTGCCTCTGACCTGCGCATTGACTATTTTTCAGATAAAACATGAACCACAAAACCAATATTTTTATCTAGTGTGAATGCTGCAATACAATGATGAATTGGCAGATGGAGGAATACAAAGTAAAATTTGTTGTATTAAGAATAAAAAGGGACAGTTCACTAGATAGATGTGCCTAGAAAAGGAAACATTATTGACAGACACACTTAAGTCAATAGCATCAGTAGACCATAGCTTTGATATAACGCAATCTTGGCCATGAACAAGCATCATCTGAATCTAACACGAGTGTACACATTTCAATTTAACATCTCTTACTCGAGAAATAAAAGTATGGTATATGCTTTTTCCATCAACTTAACAGGGCACTTATTACATTATGTTTGAAAACTGTGGGTACAGGATACATTAATGAATATTTGTGTAGCAAACATCAATCACATGCAGAATCCCACTCTCCATTTTAGTACGTTTACGATAATTGGTGCATGCCTGACTTCCAAAGATATCAGTTTGGCCATTCAAACTCAACAGCAAATATAAAATGATATTCTAACAACTAAGTGATGAGCAGAGAATATTAACCTGCATAAAAATGCCATCAGTAGCATCTTTCAGAAACTGAAACTAGAGTCTACTGTATGCATATTAAGCAGCTGGGTTGCGTTGAGAAAACACTAAACCTAACCTCAGACATAAGCAAGCAACATGCAGCAAAATATACTCATGGTGGCACTTTTTTGTATGATGTACGGGTAGACAACAGCAGATATTTTGGTTCAAAAGACCAGGTGCCATGGTATCTCATTTAATGATAGGCAGGCATTTCATCTCAGTTGTACTTTCAGCCAAACTTTTTATTGGGACTGTAAGTACATTTTGAGTGATCATGAGGTGATCAATGGAACATGCATACCCCCCAACATATTTATCAGTAGTCTTTAAGTACAGTGTGTACATGGCCTTACATTAGGGATACAAATTCAATTAAAATGTTGTCTACTTTAAAATTATTTAGTAGTTTGGGCCTAGGTTCTCCTTGCGGCAATCTGCCAACGTAGTTGTAGGTGCAATCTCGGTCAGTCCTCTACATAGGGACTCCAAGCTACAGCACAAAAATAGAATAGAGGTGCACACTACTTCTTTGGAATTTTAATTTGTGAATCACAAACATTCCAAAGCAGCAGTGCGCACCTCTATTCTATTACCGTATATACTCGAGTACAAACTGAGGTATTTACATTTAACTGATAAACTAGGAAAACTGTTTGACTCGAGTATAAACCGAGGGTTGACTTTCTCCCATAGGCAGCCACATAGATAGTTCCACAGAAAGTCTCAAGTCTCATGCAAAGCCCCATAGATAGTTCCACAGACAATCCCATACACAGCCCCATAGAAAGTCCCATACACAGCTGTGCCCTGCATTCTTTTCTGTGCAGCCTGAACACTTAGATTGTTTTTTTCCATTTGCCTTGCAGTCTGGGCTGATCTGAGTGAGCAGGACAACAATTGCCTAAGCCACTGAAATCAAGAGGAATTCTCTGTGTTACAGGGTACAGCTTTAGTTTTCCCAGGGCTATGTGATTTTGTCCAGCAGCATCCAGATCAGCACAGACCCGAGTATAAACTGAGGGGAGACTTTCAAGAAGATTTTAAAAGTAAAAAATCAGTTTACTCGAATATATACGGTATATGGCTGGGCTATTTGCAAAGGGAACAAATTAAAAGGAAATCACATTTTAAGGTGGCAGTTCTGGATCTCCTATATTTTCATCTTTATTCATTTTTCTTTTTAGTTAAAATAACTAACCATGGAAGTGCTGCTATGAAATACTCCCAACACCTTCTAAATTCCTAAAGAATTACCAGAAGCTGGACACTTGAACATAAGATAGCACAATAGAACCTCCCATAATACACCCTGTGTGATTGGGTATGAATCCTTAGGCTGGATACACACAAGACGGTTGTTTTTTTTCAGGCAAACCCAACAGATGTTTTTAATGTCTGTAGCAGTATCGGGTGAAAATGCGATTGGATGTGCCGGTTAGTCACAGCTGATCATGCAGTCATAAGAAGACAACGTTGAGGGTCGCACTCCAGAAAATTTATTAATTAGTTACCACACATATCACAACGTCTCAGGGGGTATAAACGTGCCCCCTTCCTGAGAGGAAGGGGGCACATTTACACCCCCTGAAAAATTGTGATATGATGTGTGGTCACTAAAATTATTGTCTAGAGTGTGACCCTCAATGTTTTCTTCTGATATACCTATCCACAAAGGGTTGGATATTGTGAGGAGTAAGCACCTACACTTAGGACGAGTGCAGGGGACTGTATATTTTGCTGATCATGCTGTCGTCTATGGACCACACAATCATTAGCGGCTATTTTCACCACGACCGACAAGTGATTGTCCCTGCCAAAAGCTCGCTGCGAATGGTCGGAGCAAAAAATTCACCCGTGTGTACCCAGCCTAAGAGAGCAGTCTGTGCCTTTAATACTCATCAGGGAACAGACTCAATGGCTTAGACTGCCAGGCACTCCCTCTGGGCAAACAGTAAACGCTGTAGGACACAGAGATCGCAGTGTGCCAAGACCCAAGTTAGAGACATTAGTTGGCAAGTACAATTATCGGCATAACCAAACCTATACCAGCGTGTCTAACACATAGCACGGGGATTCGTGGGAAATCAAGTCTCCGTCCAGAAAACAAACACAAAGCAATGAAACTCCCCACGCCCTGGTTGTAAACTATCTGCCTAACCGCTTTAATTCCCTCCCGCACGCTCTCACCGGCCACACAACGTCTCTCAAAATGGAGGTAAGGAAAGAGAAGGAATCGGGCCCGCGCACGCTTCTTAAACTGACCTCAAGGGCGCGCACGTAAGACTTGGGCGTGGGGGCAACGCGCAGGCGCAGTTTTGACCAGACGGTGCCGCGTAAACCTCGTGCGATTACAACCATATTGGTATACCCGGAACAGCTGCTTTAAGGTTTTGCTCTTCTGCAAACTCAAGGTTTAGAAAGATGGCGGCCCCCTTGCTGGGAAGGACAGCGTCTAGAGCTCTAACGGCTGGACTGAGAGTGCAGGTGGATCGCACCGCGGTAAATATGATCCATTGTAGGAGAAACCGCGGCAAAAACGTTGTGATAAAGACCGGTCCCGCTTTGTTATATAATGAGTCTAAACTGTCTTTGTAGGGTCCTTTAGTACAAGGGCTCAGACCCTGTAAAGTGTGTGTGTGTGTTTCATGTTATAGTCAGCACTATAGATGGCAAGTTTCCCAATTTGTATTCACATCCCATAGTTAAGCGCTGTGAGGTTACTGTATGTATGTGTGTATTGTGATTAATTCATATTATATATATATATATATATATATATATATATATGTGTAAAAATAAACAAGTCCACATTGTGCAACACTCTATAAAATGTATTTAACTAGAACACAGTTACATTGTGTTACACCAGGCGACATTATTATATTATTACAGGTTGAATAAAGACATATGCCCATCCATCCAACCCATCTAGCAGTATCCATGTTACCTGCCTAACTGTTGATCCAGAGGAAGGCAAAAAAACACCAAATTTATGAAGGAAAAAATTCCTTCCTGACTCCAAGTGGCAATCGGAAACTTCCCTGGATCAACTATACTTTATGTATCAATACCAGTAACTTGCAACACTCTTTGTTTGCAGAAACTGACCAATGAACCTGCCATAACAACGTCCACTGGAAGACCGTTCTCACAGTGAAAAACCCTTTCCAAACTTGAAGCCTAAACCTTTTTTCTTCAGGCCATGTGTCCTCTGATATGCTCTGTTGGTGAACAATGCCCCAGATAGTTTATTGGATGGACCGTTAATGTATTTATACACAGTAATCATATCCCCAGGCAAGCGCCTTTTCTCCAGCGTACATAATTGTAACTTTTCCAGTCTTTCTTCATATTCAAGCTCCCCCAATCCCCTTATTAATTTAGTTGCCCTTCTTTGAACCCATTCCATTTCAAAGATGTCCTTTTTGTACACAGGATTCCAAAATTGAATCCATACCTCTCTTTATACAAGACAATACTGGCTCTGGCTGTTGCAGCCTGGCACTGCTTGCTTCCTTCAAGTTTGTTATCCACCAAAACTCCAAGATCCCTTTCAAACAGGGATTGATTTAACACAGAGCCATTTATAGTATAAGCAGCACAAGGATATTTAAGTCCAAAATGCATCACTTTACATTTCTCAACATTGAATCTCATCTGCCACTTAGCAGCCCAATGTAAAAATCTATATAGATCCCCCTGCAACGAATGCACATCCTCTGAAGTTTTTAATGGTCGACAAAGTTTTGTCGCCAGCAAACACATTTCAGGACTATCCACTCCCTTTATCAAGCAACAAAATGATGCTTCATAAAGGGAGTGGATAGTCTGCTTGTGAAGGTTCTCATTCATCCAGGTCATGGTATATCTGTTGTATTCAATTAGATCAACTGGACTTGAAATGTAGTTCTTGAAGACGTTTCGCTAGTCATCCGACTGGCTTTCTCAATTCAGAATGACTTGTACAAGAATCTGTGGCAATTATGTACCCTGGAAAATTGCAATTATGTACCCTGGAAAAGAGTGGATAGTCCCAAAACTTTACCTGGTGTAACACAATGTAACTATGTCCTAGTTAAAGGGAATCTCCACCCTCAAAATAGTTTTTTTTTTTATATGATGTAGAACACCACCGTCCACCCCCAACCACTATGTTAGACTGCTAAAAAAAGAACCAGAACTCTACTTACTTGCTCCTTGCTCCTGTGGTGCCGGAACTTGCAAACAGAATCCGGACCGGCAGCCGTGGCTGTGATTGGCTGAGAGGTAGCCAATCAGACACGGCTACTGGCAGTGCAGAGTGCCACAGGAGCGAAGGGCTGTAAATAGAGTTCTGATTCTTTTTTTTAGAAATCTAACACAGCGATTGGGGGTGGGCAGGGATGCCCTACATTACGTTAAACCATTTTATGCTAGTGAAGGGCAAGGAGGAGGCCGAAACCTTTTCCCACAGGAAGGCACCTCCTACTCTTCAGTTTCCTGGACTATTTTGTTTAAACTACATAGTGGGGCCAGTAGCGGGTTCAATTTTAGTTTTGGGGTGGACTTGCCCTTTAAATAAATTTTATAGTGTTGCACAATTTATATTTTTGGAATTTAAGGACTGTGGATTCTTAGACCACCCTCTTTGGGTTGGCAATCCACATCTCGTGGGGGCGGTGCTAGGAGCCACATTACCATGGAGGAGGAAGCAAGCAAGAACTAACACTATAGGTAGGGGGTGGGAAGGGAATAGGCCAAACACACATTCACATTATAGCCACAGCTACCTAATAACATTAAGTTAGTTTTTCAGTGTACATAATACACTGAATAATATCTTTGCCATTAGGGGTTAATTTATCATGTACAATGCATCAGCTTATTTAGAAATCTTTCAGATCAAGGGGAATGGGAGGGCACATAAAATATGCCAAAAGGGTGATTTGCTTGTGATATAAATGGTGTTCTCCTTTAAATTTCTTTCTAGTATTTGTGCAGCGAGCCTTCTACCACTGTAAAATCACAGTACCCTGGCATTATCGAATCTTGCGAAGAATATCACTTTGTAGAACGTCTCATACCACCCTCCCGTGTCCCAGAACCTCCAAAACACACTGCTCCCACTCAGTCAGGGTGGATTCCACCAAAAGGTATATCTGAAATCATTTTGCTACAAAAAGTTACATTAAAGGGCATGTCCACCCCCAAAACTATAATCCCCCCAACTACTGGCCCCATCATGTAGTGTGGTGTAATCCTTACCTCACATCCCAGCTCCATATGGTTCTCCTGTAGTCCCCCCCCAAAGTCCCAAAAACTGCCCACCAGGAGGATAGCAGAGTCCATATAGGACTCTGCCTCCTACCTGGCCTCCAGGAGAAGTTTGGCAATCGTACTGCAGCCCTTCTCCCCCTCCCTCTCCCTCCCTCTCAGGATTCCCTCCCCCTAGTGTAAAACCCTTAATATATAGTATTGCCCCTGTCCCCCCAGCCCCAACCGCTATATTTATGTTTAGAAAGCTCCCCAAACTTTACTTACCTCTCCTCTTTCCTCCGCCGAAATGAGCTCCCGGCAGCCGTGTCCGTGATTGGCTGCCGCTCAGCCAATCACAGACGCGACTGTCGGTCCTGCCCCTCTGCTTGCATTTTCTCGCAAGCAGAGGGCCGGCAGCGCGGCGGATGAAAGAGGGGAGGTAAGTAGAGTTTGGGGAGCTTTCTAAACATAAAAATATAGTGGTTGGGGCTGGGCTGGCAGGGGGAATATTATTTAAAAAAATTATTTTTAGGGTGGACATACCCTTTAAGATAATCACCATTTTGTTTTTTTACTTGTGATCATTTTGCAAGCTTGGAGAAAGGGACATAGGTATTAAATAACATGTAGATGGATTTGCTGCAAGGTACAGACTTGATAATTTTTAAAATCATGTTCTGAAATGTAAAACCTTAGAATTAATGTTGGTTGCACTTGTTTTCTTTGTCATCACTGTATATTTTATTTTAGTTTTCCTACATTTTAACTCTTATAAGCCTTACAAACACTTTTTTTAATCAATTTAAAACTGATTAAACTGTAAGCTAAAATCTGCTTACAGGATATAAATACTGAATTTATTTTTTCCATCCGGTACTTTTTTTTTTTTTAATGCTCATTCTCAGTATTTTCCACTCACGCTCTAAACCCATTTTGCATGTATTCAACCTATCAAGTGATCAGCTAACTATGGGAGAGGGAAGTTCCCCACTAAATAGGGAACAGATCAGAAAAAAGGCAGTCGTGGTTGAAATATAATTTCCTCTGCTCCTTTGTCTTTCGTGCGTTTCCTGCTGGACTAGGAATCACATCTCAAACATTCTGGATCAAGTTAGGCTTACCTGCCATTGTGGCAATCCAGAAGCAGTTCTCTTGTCCCTCTCTCTCTCCTTCTGAAGCTCCTCTTTTAGTTGCACCAGTCTGAGTTGCCTAGAGGAGGGCCTTGTGATTGGGTCTGGGAGTACAAACTGATAGTTTTTCCCAGTCATCATGCTGCATTATGCACGTCCAAGTTCAGCCACTGGCTTACCTGCTATTTTTTTTTTTTGCAGAATCCTTGGACTGCTGTAAAGCCTCCCGTACTTGTGCTGCTTGGAACAGCTTCTGTTTTGGCCTGGGAGTATATGCATGCTTATGCTGACATATGTTGCTCAGTGATGTATTCTACAGAGTTTCTTTTACCTTTTTAAGCTTATTTATAATGGAATCTGATTCTGAGCAAAAGTCACCATCATAAAAAAATCTAGGTAAGCCTCAGGTTTGTATATAAGAGAGAGGATATCTGTGCACTCATAAAAAAAAATATATTGCCTCTACCTCTGAGAAGTCCCCAAAGATGTCTGAAGGAGAGATTGAGGAAAAATCTGATGAAATCCCTAATGCTCAAGTGGCTTTGCCAGATAAAATATCTATGGATTCCTTGTTGGATATTATTTAAAAGACTGTATCACAGACTATGAAGGAGTCTTCGGAAAAATATGAAGCAGAGAATTCGGATCAGTCTTACAGTTCTACTAATGAAGACTCAGATGAAGAGGGTTCAGAAGATGCTGGAAATATGTTCGATGTTGATGTCAATATTGTCGAACCTCTTATTAAGGCAATTCAAGACACATTGTATTTGTCTAATGAACCTATAGTGGCCGCTGGCTGATAGATTCTTTGCTTAAATTAAAAAGTTAACAACCTTCCCAATTCATGCCTTAAAGGCTATGTCCACCCTGGAAATTTTTTTTTAATATATGGTCCCCCCTGGGCTCCCAGCCCCAAC
Organism: Hymenochirus boettgeri; assembly: GCA_019447015.1. Taxonomy (NCBI): domain Eukaryota; kingdom Metazoa; phylum Chordata; class Amphibia; order Anura; family Pipidae; genus Hymenochirus; species Hymenochirus boettgeri. The sequence goes on from CM033472.1 coordinate 51,808,290, forward strand.
CGCTATAATTTTTTTTTTAGAAAGCCCCCCAAACTCTACTTACCTCCCCTCGATCCTCCGCCGCGCTCCCGGCCCTCTGCTTGCAATATTTGGTTGACAGAATATAAACAAAAAGCACAGATCAAGCTTCCACTGCACAGTATCTTGACTGAATGCAGTAAGCCCTTTTGCAACCGGTGAATGAACACGGTTATTGCTCACTGCAAGCAGTTATTCATATTATTGGGATTTACATTTTGTTTTCTAAATACTTTGGAACCCATGATTATGTATGTGCCCACAACATTGTTTGTAGGCACCCAGGACACATAAAATCACATCCCAACCATGTACAACTACAATATATTATTATATATTTGTTCTTTATCTTGGGTACTAATTTCTCCGAAACTTCAGCTCAGATGCTTTGAAAAGATGTATCTCTGGGATTAGACTGATTCAGTTAATATTGGCAATACACAGATAAATTCGTTTTCAGCCTCTCCTTTTCCTTTTACTCCTTGTGTAGACTGAAGTTATTAGAGAAGAAGGTTAAAGATGATGCTGACTTGAACTTCACACCTGTAAAAGTAACTGCATTGCCTTTTGCTCTCATGTATCATTTCCCAACATCCTGATCACCTTGGGGCTTATTTAATAGGAGGTACATTTTGTCTTTTTTGTTAATCTGCAGCAAACAATCAGATGTTTTTGAAATTATTTTTAACTAGACCAGTAAAAATATATCTTCTGATTTGGCTTCTGCAAATTAATTTTTATTTAGCTTTGGTACTTGGGACTAAATAAAGATCTGGCCTCCGGGACCTTACAAAGGAAAACGGGAGTGAAAACCTCTGGTGATTTTGAGAATTATAATATCTGTTGCCATAGGAATTGGAATAGGCGTAGCTGATTAGAAGCTTTTTAATATCCTGTATTCAGTTAACAATTTTTTTTTTTTTTGGTTCTAGTATTACTTCCTTTATAGTTCTGTATCCATACAACTCCAATTTGAAATTATTTTTGATTGCAGATTATCACTTAAGCACTAGGTCCCACTAGTGCGTGTCGGAGTGCGATTTGCTCTCCGTTTACACTTAAGGCTCTGTTGGCTCTTTGGATTTGCATTTAGCTTGTGGAATGCTTTTATAAGTGTAGCATTTTCTAAAGGGCTACCATGTAAATGTGGAAGTTACCCAAAAGTCTCTGTTCCTTATTTGCAAATTAGTTAGGAGAAATCTAATGTCTTATACTCTCCCTATCTAATTTAATTTCTTAGTCATATTTATAATAAATTAAAATTTAAAAATATAACTGTACTTTGTCCAAAAGCATAGAATCTCCTGTTTCTCCTATGTCATAAATAGGCAGAAAAATATATCATAAATATGTTTGTTTCTGTCTTACAAAAACCAACATTTTTAGGGATTAATGCAATAAGAGGTGCACAATGTACAGGTGCTTTTAATCTTTGGTAACCAATCAGATGTTAGCTTTTTACTGGGTTACTGCACTTGGATAACCTCTTATTGGTTGCTGCATATTTATGGCATGGGAAAGCTTGCACCTTTGATTGCGTGAGCCCCTTAATGCTTACTACCATTCACTGCGTTCATTTGTTTCTTTATGATCAGGCAGATTCTACATTAACTGAAATAGATGACATCCGCATCCACCATTATATATATCCTCCTTTAAAGGAGAACTAAACTTACATTTTTTTAAATCCTATTGTGGAAGCTTTTCTCCCCAGAACACCTATACATTGTAAGATTCTTCTCTAGTAAGCTGCATTTAGTACATGTAAGAAACAGATTCTGTAACAAATAGTGTTTCCATTTTGTTAGTACAGCCCATAGCCCATGAAGTCATCAAAGGACCACGCCACCTGACCACAGTATTCACTGTCTCTATGCACATATTTTCTATAGAGATGTCTCTACACCAATGTGGAAGTCCCTGATAAGACTTTGAAAGCTGCTAGTAAATTTATTAGTCAGTGTGAGTTGCAGGAAAATAAACAGCAGGGTAACAAGCAGCTTTGAAAATCTTATCAGGGACTTCCATATTCCATTTTTTGTAAATTGTTTTTTTCCTAGCTAAGATAAAGTTTCCAAATGTACCTAGATGCTATGCTTATTCAGTGTTGGCTCAACGGGTAAGGCACTAGGTTTAAAAATACACAGTTCAGAAGGTCCTACATTCAGTACCCCAGACTTACTTTTTTTTTTTGTTTCTATTATGTTACAAGCAAAAGATAACACTTCTAAATGTACCTGAGTATTCAGCTTATTCAGTGGTGGCTCACCTGGTAAGATGCCAGTTTCAGAAACACGCAGTTCAGAAGGTCACAAGATTGAATCTCCAGGCTTACCTTTATTTTTTGTTTTCATTATGTTCCTAGTAAAAGATTCTACATGTATCTGCATTCTATATAGTATCTCTGTTAGCCTAGAGGTAAGAGCTCTGCTTTTAGCAAGACAGAGTAAATGTACAAGTTGCAAGTTGTATTCCCCATACTTACTTTTATTATTTTTTTTTTTTTTGCTGTAATGTTTGTATTCTGTTTCTTACATCTATGCTATCTATGAAATACACTGCAAAGATTACTTTTCTTTTTTTATGAAAAGTAAAGGATTATAGCCTTGTTAGGACAGGAGCATTAAATGTGTTTGAAAACAAAAAACTGAAATCCCTGTTCTGTGTCAGGGAGAGGGAGGATCTCTGTGCTGTAATGTGATTGGCTATCAGCTTCTAGGAAGCAAGGCTGCAACTTCCTTGTTTTGATCTGTTGAGTATTACAGAGTAGGTTCCTGTACGCAGACACTTAGCTGAGGGCTTACCGAGCTAAGGTGGATTGTGGGTGCTGACCCCTAGTACTCACTGGTTATTTTCATAAATCACCCAATGGCCACAGCAAAGGGAGAGGTGAGACACAGCTTGTTGTATGTTTGTGAATGTGCTCTGTCTATTGGGACCATGTTGTCTTGAGACTTTTTAGTTCTCCTTTAAAGACCAGTATGTATGAAATAATTAACATAGAAATAACACTGTTTTTAAAATTTAACATTATTTGGGAAATAGGACGTATTTCAAATGGAACAACTATTCTTAGAAAATTTGAGTTTCCATACATTAAAACATAGATTATTATTATTAAGTTGCTTTACATTTAAAGGCTATGTCCACCCTGGAAATTTTTTTTTAATATATGGTCCCCCCTGGGCTCCCAGCCCCAACCGCTATAATTTTTTTTTTAGAAAGCCCCCCAAACTCTACTTACCTCCCCTCGATCCTCCGCCGCGCTCCCGGCCCTCTGCTTGCAAGGAAATGCAAGCAGAGGGGCGGGACCAGCAGCCGCGTCTGTGATTGGCTGAGCGGCAGCCAATCACAGACGCGGCTGCCGGCAGCTTAGTTCGCCGGAGGAAAGAGGAGAGGTAAGTAAGAGTTTGGGGAGCTTCTAAAAAAAAAAAAAATGCGGTTGGGGCTGGGAGACAGGTGGGAGCGGGGAGACAATATTAAGGGGATTTGAGCTAGGGGAGGGATAGTAGAACGGGGGGAGAGGGGGGAGAGGGAGGGAGGGGGGAGAAGGGCTGCCAGTACGCATGCAACAAAACTACCTGAGGCCAGCTAGCAGGCAGTGTCCTATATGGACTCTGCTAGCCTCCTGGTAGTCATTTTTTGGGACTTTGGGGGGGGACTACAGGAGAACCCTATGGAGCTGGGATGTGAGGTAAGGATTAAACTACACTACATGGTGGGGCCAGTAGTTGGGGGGATTATAGTTTTGGGGGTGGACATGCCCTTTAATGATACAAATTAAAGATAATGAATGGAAGAAAGTGGGGAAAAAGGCTGACGCGGGGAGTAGATTCTTAAAGAAATGTCCCTTTGATGAGGCTGATGCGGAGAAGTGGGAGACTTCCCATAGAGTTGATGCAGCAGTGGTGCGTCTGTCAAGTCGTACAACGCTACCAATTGATGACTCATCAAGCTTTATAGATCCTATGGACAGACGTATAGAGTAACCTGAAAAAGGCATAAATAGCAGCGGGGGCAGTCTGTAAACCATCTTTAGCACTTACCTCGACTTCTAGAGCGATGAGAATTTGGCTATCCAACTTGCAAGAAGCCATTGACAACAAGGTTAGGAAGACTAAATTGAAAAGAATGATTGAGGAGTGTAAAATGGCAGCAGAGTTTGTATCTGAAGCTTCTACCAATCTGGTAAGATTGGCTGCTCAGTCCATGGCTCTGTCTGTAGCTACAAGGAGAGCTTTGTGGCTAAGAAGTTGGGTGGCAGATACACCTTCTGAAGCTACCCTGTGCCAACTTCCATTCGAGGGCTCTATGTTATTTGGAGACAAGTTGGAAAAGATTAAGAGAGTTTTGTGGGACAACAGTGCCTTTTTACCCCAGAATAAAAGGATTAAGAGAAAAAGATTAGAATCTTTTAATCCTCGAGGAAGAGAAAATCTTTTTCTGAACTCTAAGCAGTATCGTCCAGGGAAAGAAGTTCATATACAATCCACTTGGGAAGTTGGAAGGCAACAGCACATTGCAAAGAAGGGATCCGCCATTGGACAGAAGCAGTCCGAACAGCAATGATGGGATACAGGTCCAGGCTCACAGTGTAGGGGGAAGGGTTAGCCCTATATTCTCAGACATATGGGTACAATACACCATAGGAAGAAGATATTCCTTGGAGTTCTTAAAAAAACAGAAAAATATTTTTTTGTGAGACCAAAAGGTCTAAAGAATCCAGAAGAGAAAGAGGTTATTTCTCTGTATGTGCAGCAGCTTCTTAAGTTAGGCGCAATAAGAGAAGTTCCATTGCAACAACGAAAAAAAATTTATTCAAAAATATTCTTAGTACCAAAAGCTTCAGGCGGTTGGAGGCCAGTCTTGGATCTGAGGGCATTAAAACAAATTTCTAAAGGTCACCAAATAATCGAAAGTTGCTTAGTGTAGCTCTAAAGTTCATTTCTAAAGGTCACAAGATTCAAGATGGAATCTTTAGCCTCAATAATTCAAGCCATACAGAAGAACTGTTGGATGGCAAAAATAGACTTGAAAGATGCTTACTTCCATATTCCCATCTTAGAAAATCATTGGAAATATCTAAGGTTTGTGGTGCAGAAACATTTCCAGTTTGTTTGTCTACCCGTTCGGACTCAGTCTCCTTGAGTGTTTACGAAGGTATTGATTGCACTGGTTGCAGAAATAAGGAAGTCGGGAATACAAATATATCATTATCTCGACAACATCCTTCTACTCGCAGATTTAAAACAAGTGGCACAACAACATGTCGAACAAGTAGTGAAGATTCTGGTAAATTATAAACACCGAAAAAAGCCAGTTGAATCCATCTCAGGAACTTATCTTTCTGGGGGCTCTTTGTGATGAAACAGAACAGAATATTTTTACCTCCGTGAAAATGTCAAGTTCTAATTTAAAATGTAGAGCAAATAAGAGGCATCTACAATCACAGTAAAGGAGTGCCTAAAGATATTGGGCTACATGTCCTCATCAATCCCAATGGTAGAGTGGGCAAGATGGGAAATGGGACCTCTGCAAAAGTTCCTGTTAAAAACAGTAAAGAATCCACAATTCAAATTAAAGGGCAACTGTGGTCTCCAAACAAGTTAGGATTAACTTTTTACCAACATTAGTTAATCAGGAGCATCTCAATCTAGAGATTGTTTTACCATCTTTTTGTGCGCAGCCAAAGAATCCGAAAGAGGAAAGATTACATTTCTTAGACTTGGTGAGGCTGATATCATACTACTTAAAAATTAGAGAACCTTGGGAAAGACATATAAGCTATTTGACATCCCAAGAGGCAGAAGAAAAGGTAAACCTCCTACAAAGAAAACGCTCGGTAAATGGATCGCCATTGCAAAGGCGCACAAAATCAGAGGTGAGGCAATACCCTGCAATACCACAGGGATTAAAAGCTCACTCTACAAGGTCAGCTTCTACCTCCTGGGCATTAGAGGCCAAAATTCTGCTTAGGAAAATTTGTGAGGCAGTCGTGGAAGCAGTGTTACAAAGATAACTGTACAATTTGTATAATTATTGTTTGGTGTTCACTATATATTAGTCCCTCCCATTTTTATCAGCTCTGGTAATTCCCAGTCTGGTGAATGACTGCCGATGGAGTGACAGAGAAAATCGGAAATTGTATCAACTTACCAGTAATTTCTGTTTCTTGTCACTTTCCATGGCAGCATTCACCAGAATTCTCCCTTCCTTGTTCTATTGGTTGTTTTATTATTATTATTCCTTGTACAGCTTTAGAAGAAAAGACAAAGGGGCGGAGGATGGGAGGTTTTTTTTATATTGTGCACTTTTGCTAAGTCCGTTGGAACCTCCCAGTCTGGTGAATGCTGCCATAGAAAGTGACAAGAAACCAAAATGACTGGTAAATTGATACCATTTCCTGTTTTTCAATGGTCGTTAGTATAGATGCCCCTTGAAGGTTATACTTAGTAGATAAAATGTATTTAAATGTATCTGTATTTCACATATATAGGTATTCTTAATCATTTTTACATTTCATATCCTTTGTTTTCAGTAGTGCGCCGCCATTTCAGGTTCAATAGTTTTTCCAATCATGCCCCACTTCCTTAGAGGTTCTTAATAGTAATTTTTACTGATTGGTTGTTGGATGGGTCAAATATGCTCAGATCACTACCCAGGGACTGAGATTGTCCCTGCCAGAGAATCTCTGCCTAGGCAGGTTATCGTAATTGAAATTAGACATGTTTTATTTTCTTGAAAGCTTGTTTGTGCTTAACTTCCCTTTAAAGATGGATAATGCTAGGTGGTGTATTTTAAATGCTAATCACTGATCAAAAAGTAATTATCAGCTGCACCACTGTGCACTCGTTGACCTGTATGGTCAACCTTACCTTTAATAGAAAAGTCTCAAACTTCAACTAGCAAATAACTAAATATGATCATGCAGAAGACGACTTTGATTACCCACTAAATATAAAAAATACCTTAGTGTTCAATTTGTCATCCTGGAATGGGTGTAGAAAATACTGAAACCAAGTGGAATTCAAGATTGATGAGTGTTGGACAGCGCTGCATGATTCACTACTAATAAGGTAAACTAATGCCTTCTGTGTTACATACACTGCACTTCACATGCTATTGTAATATTTCAGATATGTATTCCTTAAAAATCCTTTCATAAAACTGGTTGGTCTTCAACTACCAGAAAAGGTTTCATTTTATTTGTACACTCTCTTAGGTCCTCCTCACCATCTCCCGTACTTTGTTAGACGTTCCCGGATGCACAATGTTCCAGTGTATACAGATATCACACATGGTAACCGTCAAATGACAGTCATACGGAAAATTGAAGGTGATATTTGGGTAAGCAAGTTTAAAACCATAGGTCTTAATTAAAAAAATCTGCTTACACAAAAATATGGAATACCCAAATGTACAAGAATGGGACACATTAAAACCCATTTCCTAGTCCTTTGCATATAAAACAATGTTGCTTACTGCCTCATCATCACAGGGATATACCCCAACCTGTGTCCCGAGTGGCTGGGTCATATGTACAATTTGGGCAGATTGGAGGCAAGGCTTTTGCCAGCTGGGTAAACCTGGATATACTATGTTAAAAATGTTTTTCTCCCATATTCGGTCATATAAACATAGTGGTTCTGGCTTGTTGCGTTGCTGGGCACACTTGTTTAATCAGCTTTTTATTGCAATCTGGAAGGGACTGGAGAATCTTGTTTCACTCCATAAGCCACCTTTAGCAAAGTTTAACTGTATACAGTGCATACCATTTTATGCAGGGTGTTAAATGACAACTTTACTTAGAAAACCCACCCACTACTCATGAATAGTAATGAGCATGAGGACCCAAACTGCAATCTTCAATTTCCAAAACAAAGATGCAGAAAGTTGTGTTTACTGAACTGGCTTGTTCTACCCCCCATTCCACCCATGACCTTACCAATAGTAAAAACTCACTCTATAAAAGGTGAAGACAGCCCAGTGAGTGCAATTTTCTATATCTTCGTTCTGGGTATTGAAGGTAAACTCAGTAGTTAGGACCTAGTGGTTTAGACCCTCACCCTGGGTACAATTTATGGGTGGACCTGGTGATGGATGGGTTTTTAAGGTATAATTGTCCATGAAAATAAAGATTAACTTCAAAAGCCAGGTATTTTATCAATGTCATAGAGCTTAGATTACATATGTAATAGTATTGAAACAATTTCAGGTATCAGAATTGCCACTTAGTCAATTCTGATATTTGAAATTGTTATAATATTATATACATTACATATGTAATCTTAAGCATCTTAGCACACAAATGTCTTTACCCTGTATTCATGTTAAAACATTGGTGGATAGTTTTTTTTTATATAAAAGTAATTTTATGCTATACGGAGAACATAATTCTTGTGAAACATTACTTTTCTGTATGTGTTTCTAATATCTAGAAGTGATTTAAAGTGTCTGTTTAACTAATGTCAAAATATTACAAAAATATATTAAAAGTGACAAACATTTTATTTACATATCTGCATGACATTTCAAATCCTTTTTCCCCCATAGGCCTTGGAGACTGAAGTACGAGATTTTTTGACACAAGTTATAGGAAAGACTCCTCCAACACAGGTTAATGAGATCAGTCGTTCAATTAGGGTAAAAGGATACTATGACAAAGAACTGAAGACATGGCTTGCTGAAAAAGGTTTCTGACAAGCAGAAAAGATAATAAATAGCTATTAAAGCACAAAAAACCCAAACAAACAGTACAACTGTCTATCTGGCTAGAAGATTTGGTTCCTTTTATGTACCATGAAGGGTTGTTTTAACTAAATCATGAAAGAATACAGTAAAATGCTATTTCTTGGCTTTACTACACTATGTGTAATTTAATGTGTTTGTTGTTTTAACATTAATAAAGTAAATACATACTTTTGTTTGCACTCACACGTGTGCTTTTTTTAATGAGCATTCTTAAGGAATGCGAGTGCAAGGATTTTAGTTTACTTGCAATGTAATGTCTAACACTGGAATTGATTACGTGTAATCTTAAAGGCAGGATTCTCTGTAAACATGTGGAGGCACAACAGTTAAGAATCCCTCCTCAAAGGTGACCCATATTACCATCTCCTTTTATAATAAAAGTTTGTAAAATAAGAATATATTATAACCACTCTAAACGGGAAGACACGCTTCAATATACTAAGATCACAGGCCCATCTACAATAATTGCGTTCTGCTTTTTCGAAGAGGACTGATCTGTTAAAATACAGATATAGCAATATCACACAGGCTTTTCCCTGACATCACAAAATAATCACTACCAATAAAAGCATGCTGCCTTCTATAACAAAAACATAGCAAACTGCTTGTGTGTGGCTAATGTGGAAACATTTTGCAAAACAGATTATTAAGGGGTATCTCCACTGGTTAAAATGACTGAGCTAATCCGCTTTATTGAAGAATAGAAGGTAAAGGAGCTGTCTTACTTCCCATTCTTCAATAAACCCTTCAGGAGCAGGAAACAAAAGGTAAAGAACTTACCCGGTCTCTCGCTCCTCTGCTGCGCTTAGTACTCTATGCGCTTAGAATACAGAGTGTGTAGGGACCTGTCAAAGGAAGGGGTGGAGGAGCAAGAGACCTGGTAAGTTCCTTACCTTGTTCCCAGTTCCTGCAGGTTTTATTAAAGAACAGGAGGTAAAATATAGCTCCTTTACCTCCTGTTCTTCAAAAAAACTGAATAGCACAAAGTAATTTTAACCGGTGGAGATACCCTTTAAACCTCCTTGAATGGCCAACTTAACAGTTAAGCTACAAAAGTAAATGATCCTCAGTCCAAAATTGTTGCTTTAAAAAAAAAACAAAAAAAAAAACAACCCAATGCTTGGTCTCACTTCCTGGATTGGTATAATAGTGCTGAAACTACTGTTGTAAGGTATAAACTGGTTAGGGCAATCAATTTGGATGATAATATCTGTTGTAATTCCAGGTCTGATTGTTATATGCAGGATAGTTCTGTTAAAAAGAAAAAAAATACATGTTTAGTTTTAATCCAAGTCAAAAATTACAAATATTTTGCTTTTATGTGACCCCTCACCTGATACCACTGGAAACCATAATTGTAGGGTTGAGTAGGCCTGTACGGAGTTGTTGGTCGATATGGTGTTGCTGTAACTGCAGAAGCAGCTGGAGCATTGTAAGTTAAAGGTGGAGGTACAATGGAATGTTTAGCATGTACTGGTGGTGCAGATATGTGAACAACAGATTCTGTTTTCTGTTTTTTTTCTTCAGTCTCTTCTTCATTCCTGGAAGTAAATGGTCTTGCAATGAGAAAAGCATTGTTGCATAAAAAGGAAAGAATTAAGTATTCAAAGGGAAAATGCCATGCTTTGCACACTGTATATATAAAAGAAAAAAAATCACTCTTGATGAGCAAACATATTCTAAGCAAAACTGAGAATATACTTTAATGGGATACCAATAATAAACCACTTACACATTCTCTGCCTGCCTCTTTAGTTCTTCCTGTTGAAGCAACCTTTGGTGGTCATCGTAGGCATTGAGAAGACTGGGGGAGGGAAAAAGCCAAAGTGTTATTTATGTTTCCAATTGTCAAACCCTACGAAAGCATAAACCATATGAAATATGCACAAAATATTTCCCTAAAAACATCAGTGCTGTTGCAAATTTAGCCTTACCCATCTTACCCGACATCATTGCTCCTCTTCTAAACAGAAGGATTGTAGAGATATTCAGTAAACCCCCTAAAATTGTTTTTTACAAGTGGTAGGGAAAATATGCTGTTTCAAGTTGTCTTAAAGTAGAACTAAAAATCACATGATTCCTTTTGTAATAAGGACAGATGAACCCACTATTTTTAACTTAGATTAATGAGATTGTAATTGTGGGACCTAAAATATAGCATTTCAGCTCCAACAATGTAATAGGGAATCATGTGAACTTATAAAGGTAATAAAACATTGGCTATCTTAGAACATATAAATGTTGATAAAAATGCAGTATCCCACAATATTATGGTAGATATCTTTACATCCCATATGTTTCCATTCGTATTGCAGTTCCCTTGATTCACTTATCCCGTGTAATGGTAAATATAATTTTAAGGAAATCATTACTCTTTACCTGATCATCTGCAGTGTAGATACATAAATGGCATGTCTGTAAATATCTTACTTTTGACAGCATTCCTCTATGGAGCTATTTTAATAAAATGCTCTTGTTTACAAATCTCACACTATATACATATATATATTTTTTTTTTACGAAATCACTTGTAGGCAAGTGGTGCATCATATTAGCTAGATGTTTTTGGACAATAAATGGGGACGATGTTTTAGCCCATTGATCTCCATTCCCAAATGTTAGATTACTAAACACCAGCAAGCCGGAATATCTTCTTTACAATGTAAATAGATATCCCCTCTTACCATGAATTGCAAGCACACTTAAAGGAATTGCTGTCAGTAAGAAATATTTGCAAATCAAATAAAAAAAACATTGCCTACAAAACCAATTAAACTGGAAATTATTGGACTATTATTTACTAAAATAAAACCATATTAATAAGCGCCCCACAGTGCCCTAATAGTTGTGATGCTATTGGTACATCATACTGCAGAGCAAGATACACTTGACAAATACAGTACCTGGTGATACTTAAGCCATGATCTTCTAAAAATTCAAGGCGTCTCTGTGAAATGGTTTTCTTGACCTCATCCTGCAGATTACTTTTTAGGGCACGTTCTACACATAATAACACATCTTTCTCTTGTTGGGAGTCTTCCCTGGATACTTCAATTTCCAAAAGGAAAAGATGCAGGCGTGGATTATTCTAAGAGAGAGGATGCATAAGTGTTCTGTTCATTATGTATAATGGAGAGAAAATATTGTGCAAACAAGGTTTTCCAAATGACCTGTTAAATATTTTTGTGGTCAATTTATAATTGACTGTGCCCATAAAATCAGGAACCAAACATTTTATTTCTCTTACCGGGTCTCTTTCCAGAGCTTTGGAAAGAATCTTTCTTGCTTTCTCAAAATTACCCTGAAGCTTTAAAACTAGCCTTGCCAGCTTGATGGAGTAAAACACAGCAAGCGCTGTACCAGAACTATTATTTACTGCTTCTTCGAGAAGACAAACGGCCTCTTCAAAGTTTCCAGCCCTTCTCTCAAGATTCGCTCGCCTTAGGCGCACCATCGCTAGCCCAGGCATCAGATTTTCAAGGTTACTTAAGATTGAACGTGCAGAGTCTGGTTTTCCTGCAGCAAAGCAATACAAACATCATAAAAATTATTTAACTGAAAAACAATTGTATGTAAAGAAAAATATGCACTTAATATGGCATATCTAAAAAGGCTTAAAAATAGATTGACAATTGAGTCAACTTGGAGATTTCAGAGTTAGGCAAAGAATCTCAAAGTGAACAATGCACTAATGTAAGTCTACATAAAGAATAATGTGTAAAAACAAGTTAAACATGAGCACCTAATAAAAATAATGATATTCATTATTTTGACACAGACATGTCAGATAAAGATAATTAGAAGAAAACATTTCATATAAACATACCGTGTTTCTCCTCGAAAGCTGCCCACTGTAAGCTCAGAGAAGGTTTTAAAGGCAGGTGAATGCAACAAGCTCGCTGCAATATAGAGCGAGTAGCCTCCACAGAATGAGGCTCCATATACTGGACATACTGTGTAAAGAGAATTTTAAATGTTAGAAATCTCTTAATTATAGAAGAATACAGGCACTTTTCCATTATCCGGAATTCTTTATCTGATTACTATGTTCCATTAATCAAGGAGAGCAGGGTTTGGGCAATAACTTTTCCCCTTGCTAACACGATCAAGACAGGGAAAAGTGTTGAAAACATTTTTTACTTAATTCATAATGATATGCCCACATCACAGTAAACTGATGCTTAGAGAATAAAAAAATCTTTGCTAATTTAAAGCATGGGACTCACAGCCAGCCAGAACTCTTCATACAATGCGCAGGCTACCAGGCAGCGTTCAAACAACGTGACTATGCGTTGGTGATCACCCTGAGATATTTCAAATTCCAAGTATTTTCGCCAGTTCTCTAACTGAGCATGATCCAATGGTGTTGCATGAAAATAAGGACGTATGATCTGAAGAAGGAACATTAAATTAAAAATTTTCCGTGGCCTAATGGAATTTATTTGAAAGTTACGTGCAGAATGATCAAATAAAAGCAGAATAAGCTATTTGTGAACTCTTCTTACCGCTTCTTCAAAAGTCCAGCGTTTTCTGACTTCTGATTCATTACTGATAAATAGCTGATCCCTGATCATTAAGAACTGATCTTTGATTTTTGACTGCAAATCAGGATCCTAAGATAGAAAAACACTTGTATGTTATTAAGATACTTATCAATGGTAGTACTTCAAACTTCCAGGCATCTTATTAAATGAAAAAGAAAGCTAATTAATGTTTGAATGCTTTTTATGTAACCACTGCCCCTATTTAGCTAAACCAAACTGCAGTGATGACTACTAGAAGATCTAGAATGTTTGTAAGTTATATTTCTGTAACGCCAGCCATACAGGTTATATTTCGGTTTTGCTTGCCATATACTACAAACTTGCCTCTTAACTTTTCGACATTCTGACTACAACCTGGTCCAATCATAAAAGCAATAGCAAACAATGATCTGGCCAGGAAACATTTTGGGAAGTTTGGCAGGTAAACCAGCTACTTCATTCAATGTTTTAGTTGATCCGACATTCATGTTGGATCTAACATCAAATCAACGTGGCACCCTTTTTCCCCACTCACCTTATTTCTTTAGGCTAACTTCAAAGTTTTCATTTGCCTTGTTCCTTCTTTCCCAGTCATTTGTTCATAGTAGATTTTAAACATTTTTCCAGTCTAACTTTAATAGTGTTTGTGAAGGTTCTTATTGATCCAGGTCATGGTAATTCTGTATTATTCAGTTAGTTTAACTGGACTTAAAGTTTAGTTCTTGAAGTCGTTTTAAATACGAGGGTGTTTATTGCCAACAGGTTCTTGTACAAGTCTCAGAAAGCCAGTCGGATTACTAGCAAAACTTCTTCAAGAACTAAACTTTAAGGCGATACTGCTACAGGGTAATACTTGTGAGGTAAACGGGATACCTTTATTGGCTACCTGAGATGATAGGATATGAGTAGCTTGAAAGCAATATATGGGAGACTGGGGCAGAATAAAAATATTGTGGAGATTGTGAAAGATTGAGCCTAAATACTTATTACGAGGCTAGGCAGCAGTTAATTATGATGTATGACTACAAATACCAACCAGCCTTTCTGCATGTATATTTTACTTATTTGTGTCTTAAAGGCAAAGATGACAAATGGGTTGCCAGATCATTTGTTCTATTAGGGACACACTTAATAAATGTAATTAGCAGGCCTGCACCGTTATAGCAATTAAATAGCATCAATTCAGCCATCTGTATGTGTTTTTAATAGGCCTTGTAATATGTAGATTTCAGCCTCTCACATATTGCATTCCACCTGCATATGCTTTAATAATTACAGTTATAGAAACAAGATAGTACAGTGCTGCAGACAGAGAATAATAAAGACAGAAACTTTTAAGGACTAAAGGTAGGGGTACAGGAGGGTCCTAGAAAAGAAATGAAAGCCTAAGCTATCTGCTTAATGTTTTATTTACCTACATATAGTAAATTTACTTTCAGATAAGTACACTATTGAGCTGTGCTAAGTTCAAGTTTTTTTTCAAGTTTATATCCCCTTCCTCACTAAAATTACAGGTCCTACCACAAATATTAGAATGAATGAGAAAGAATAATATTGAAAGTTGGCCTTGATAAAATAAAGCAAGCTAGATTATGATGGAGTGCAAAGTTAAAAGTTATCGCAAACTATTTATAAGGGTAAGAAAATTAATGAACAACATAATGAAACTGAATACGCACCGTGTGATCTGAATTCTCCTGGTCATCTTCAGATGCAGAGTCTTCAGCAGCAGTTTGTGTGTTGTCCCCTTCAATTACTTTGGTGCGAAGCCACTGATATTCCTCTTCTCCAATAATTTGTTGAGGTGGATGAGAAGCAACATGATGTTGAAATCTGGAAAATACATGGTGGGTGGTTTTTTAAAGACACAAGACACATATATTAAACAAAAATAGATAATACAAAAAAATGCCCTATAAAACATTAAAACATATTGCCAGAAACCCTAAACAATCAAGGAAAGTTGCCAGTAAACCAATGTATTGTAAATTTATCACTAAAAATTCTATTTCATAGGCAAGTTTGGACCCACATTATCACACCCACATAAATTAAAGGACACCCAAATCTAAAAAAACTGCATACTTATTTATCTATTAAAGGATAAGTGCACTGTAAAATCAAGTTATGTTCATTTGGAAGCTGCACCTTTAAAAATACCGTTGCCATATTTTTTTTTACCTATGCCCCTCCAGAGCCTAGCTTTGTGCCTTGGAAGTTGCTGACATCTTGTTACTGGTTTGCTGTGAACTCACAGGCATTACTGTTTGAGGCTCAAGCAGGAGAAAGCAGAGGAAATCTCAGAGGGGTGGAGCTTAACATTCAGCAAACCAGTAACAAGATGGCAGAAACTTTCAACTTTCAAGGCACAAAGCTAGGCTCTGGAGGGGCATAGGTAAAAAAGAAATATGGCAACGATATTTTTAAAGCTGCAGCTTCCAAATGAACATAACTTAATTTTACAGTGCACCTATCCTTTAACTTAAGTGGGTGCAAACCCACTTGTTTTCTATCCGAACCCTGATCCGGAAAATATGTCCAATGAAAAGTCTCTAATTTCATTATTACTTACAGGGGTTTTACTATCAAACTATTTTCAGTGTGATATATCCCTTTAAAATCAGTAAATCCGAAATTAAATTTAATACCTTTCATGGTGCTGTCGGTACAGCTGGGTTGGGACATTAAGTACCAAGTCATAAACTGCAGTGGCTCCTTTTAAATTTCCCTGGGCAATCTCCCACTCCGCATACATATCCCAGAATTTATCAGAGCGGAACTCCATTCCAGCAGCTTCTGCAGCAGATTTAAAAGTTCTGTGAAAGGAAAAGGCAAATTTATTGTGCTGGGGACTACTTTCCCAAAATATTAATAGAATAAACAAACCCCACAAATATGACCTTAAGAAATAAGTGTAAAATAATCTTCAATGTCTTTCTTTAGCATCTGAATAAAAGGACATAATGCACAGCCCTTTCTAAACTGGCTTGCACGGAAAAGCTCATTTGTTATTGAAAATCGGAAGCATTATTCTGGTATGTACTATGTTGGACAGCACTTTGGGAGGATCATAAGAAATTGTTAGTTCCTGTTCTCACCTGGAGTTTCCAACCAGCAAGACCGATTATCCGTTTCAGATATTTTTTTTTCCATACACAACACCCTTTTTTCATTTTGTATTGTTTGGTTTTGGTTGTTTGTTATACCAACCCCAAATAGTTACAGGATATCAAATATATTATTAACTGCCTATTCTACATCAGGCTTTTATTTTTTCTCAACATTTGAAGGCAATTGTTCTCAAATGTGTTTTCCTATTTCTGATTCAATAGAAAGTGCATTCGATGTTGCAAATTCATAGCATGAGCAAACATCTGCACCACTTATTACATCAGCCTAGTAATTATTCAGCTTAAATACTAAAACTGATCACTACGGAAAGGCAAATCCTAATAGTTATACAGTCAGTTAGAACTAGCTAACTATACAGGTTTTCTAATAAAGGCTTGGGGGTTTCAATTCTATTAAAGAACAGGAGGTAAAGGAGCTATGTCTTACCTCCCGTTCTTCAATAAAACCTGCAGGAGCCAGGAGAGAAGAGAGTGAACTTCCCAGGTTAAGCACTCCTCAACTGTTCTTCTGACAGATCCCACTGCACTTTGTACTCTATGCGCAGCCAATATGTGCTCCATTCAGTGGGAGCACCATTTACACTACACTGGAAAACACATAACCCACCGATCCTACCCTTGGCTGTGATAAGGTTTCAAACCCACACACCAGTGCGGCCTTCTTTCACCATGTATATCATCAACTGTAACAACTGGAGGTAGTAGTTATCGCCTGACTGCCAGTAAAACTATATAGATTTTTACAATTTTTGTTTTTTGGGCTAAAGTTTCTCTTAAGACTTCTAACGCTATACATTTTTAGCAGTTAAAAAATTTTGTTTGTTCAAAGAAAACAAAATTGTGTATGAACCATGCTTTTAGAATTTTTTTTTTTTTTTTTTACAATAAATGAATTGAAGTCTAGCAATGGTATTTACACGTTCACACTTT
Source organism: Hymenochirus boettgeri (assembly GCA_019447015.1). Taxonomy (NCBI): domain Eukaryota; kingdom Metazoa; phylum Chordata; class Amphibia; order Anura; family Pipidae; genus Hymenochirus; species Hymenochirus boettgeri. Next base: position 51,825,643 of record CM033472.1, read on the forward strand.
CCCAGTCAAAGTTACAAACTAAATTATGTGCTCACCCTCGCAATTTCTCTACAGATTTAGGCAGTGACATATCCAGGTTGTTATTCAGATATGTTATGTAAGCTATCCACAAGTCCAAACTCACTGGAATTGATTGTAGAGCCCGATTATAAACCTGTAAAAAAACACAGATAAAAGGGAATGTAACCATATTAAAGACAAGCAAACCACTACCTTTGGGGTTATGATGTCAAATTTACCTCCTCCGTTTCAGCAGCATAATGAAACTGATGCTCTAGGTCGGCATACTTCTTCCAATAACCATAGCAATAAGGAAATCTTGAGAGAAAAGCATTATATACCTTTCTGCCTGCTTCAAGGTTATTCTGCAAATAAAAAGATCTCTGTTTATAAAACCATTGTAAGGCATTACCCTGCTATGGGCTCTGTAACAAAGATAAAGCTACCTGTATTCCCAGCTGGGCTGCATAGAGAAGCTTCATTCAAGTGATGTCAATATACATTTAAATAGGAAGAGAAGTTAGCAAATTACAATAACCACATATGTAGCTACGTGCAACAGAACAGATCTTACCTCTGCATCGACAAACTCCAAAATTTTTGTCCACCCATTAAAATTGTAGGGGTTTTCATTTGCATCCCGCCAAAGTTTGTTAAATTTAGCAGGCAGGTCAGGCTGTATTGCTTCATTACAATCACTCTCATCTTCACTGCCTGGACTCTCCTCAGTAGTACAAAGTGTGTCAGCTTCTACAAAAAGTATGACAGCTCTTTAGTAAAACTCAAAGGCTGGCAAATCCCTTAAAGGGTACCTCCACTAATAATACATATTTGTATTACTAATAAAACCAGCTCACAGCAGCAAGGTAAATATCTTTTTCCAGGAGCCTGAAGCAGAAAGGGTAGCCCCAGATCCTCAGCCACCTCCTTTGTTTGAGCTATAATATACCTCCACAAATGTGTTATTGGACTTTGCTGGACTCCCCTTATTTTAAATAAAACAGGGGGTTCTTACTCATTTTTTGCTTAAAAGCATTAGACTCTGATGTTACCTTCAAATTACACAATATAAAATATAATAATGTTTGATTTAATTTGTTTAAACATTTTCAATCATGTACTTTAAAGGGACAATGTACACACTTTGGGTGAAAAGTTCTACTAGAATATTTCAACACACACTTACATATATTATTGTTAAAGGGCATGTCCATCCCTTTTTAAAACTTCCTCCCCCAGCCCCAACCGCTATAATAGTTTTGTCAGAAACTCCCCCGAACTCTACTTACCTTACCTCTTTCCTCTGGCGTACTGTCCCAGCCCTCGACCAGCAGCCATGTCCGTGATTGGCTTAGAGGCAGCCAATCAAGGACGCGGCTGCCGGCAATGGAGAACGCCAGGGGAGAGAGGTAAGGTAAGTAGAGTTTGGGGGAGTTTCTGACAAAACTATTATAGCGGTTGAGGCTAGGAGAGGAAGTCCTACTGTACCACAAGGGGATTTGTGTTAGGGGGGAGGGAGAGCAAAACGTGTGGGAAAGGGAGGGAGGGCGGGCTGCACTGTGCATGGCAAAATTCTCCCGGAGGGGAGACAGGAGGCATATATGGACTCTGCCAGGCTCCTGGTGGCCAGTTTTTGGGACTTTGGAAGGGCATAGCAGGGCAGCTAATTGGATCAGGGATGTAAGTTAAGGATTTTGGGGGTGAACATGCCCTTTAATAATCAGCTAGGAATTTAGAGACATTTGAATGAGCACTGCTGACAATTGGAGCTCATTTTTTTTTTTTTTTATAAAAGTACATTGTTTGCTTCAGTCACTCAATCTTGAGAATAACACCAAATAACAACCGCTGGTTGACAAGTTTTTCTATGCAAACCTAATGCAGTAGTAGTGTAGCATGTACAAAAAAATTATTATCCACTGGTTAAAGGGCGCCTATAATAGTGGGGAAATGTAATTTTTTTCTGTGTTCTATAATTGCCCCAAACCCCCAGAGTGCCTTTTATTTCCCTTCAGTTTCCTCCTCTGTCCCGAGATATACAAGTTAAAAGAAGTCAAGATTTCAATATACCTCTCCTGCTTTAGCTGTTAATCAAATCCCCTTACAGCATGCCAGTGTAGTGTGTAGGCTTACACAAGGTATATGTTCAACCCCCAAACCAAAATTTTTGTACGTGCTAGGATAAGGCTCGAGAGGTTTATAGCTGCTAAAGATGCGCCCAAATCTACTTACCAGCCTTCGTTCCCCCGATGCCTTCTGCTTAACTCCCGTGCCTTTTCCGAGCACGGAAGTCAAGCAGGAGGGGCTTAACCAGCATCTGCTCCTGTGATTGGGTATGGTGCGATGCCTTAGCCAATCTAAGGCGCGGATGCCGGTCGAGCCCCTCCTGCTTGACTTCCTTGCTCGGAAAAGACACATGAGTTAAGCAGAATGCATCGGGGGAACGAAGGCTGGTAAGTATATTTGGGGGCATCTTTGGCAGCTGTTAACCTACATACCATTTAAAAGGGTATCCCCACTCATAATATTGACTTTTAGGAATCCAGTTCTATTGAAGAACGGGAGGTAAAGGAGCTGTGCCTTACCTTCCGTCGGGACTTGTCAGACTAAGCGCCGGGGGAGTGAATGAGCGGGTAAGTTTCTTACCTTCTCTCCTGGCTCCTTTTTGTTCTATTAAAGAACGGAAGGTAAGGCACAGCTGCTTTACCCCCCGTTCTTCAATAAAACTGGATTCCTAAAAGTCAATATTTTGAATGGAGATACCCTTTAAAGCAAGTCTCCCACTAAAATGCTTGGCAAATACTGGGTTAAAAACAAAAGTAGAGGGAAGCTTTTACCAATTTATTGCCTGTCAAAGGGAGATCGGGCTGCATTGATAAAGCAGGATTCACATCTCTCCTAACTCACCCCCGCTCCCACTCCTTACGTAGCAAGTCTCTCCAGAACAAGAGACTCTTCCTCTCAACAGGCTTACATACAGGGTTTTTTTTTTACAAATGGTTAGAGTAACGTGTAGGAGGATTAATGCACATGAGCGGCTTGGTTCACAGGCTTGTTTTACAGACAGATTATTTGAACGGGGGAATGACCAGAGGGGGAGGGGGAGTGGGGAGCTCTGCAGTAAATCAGACGGTGTGCAAACACGGAGCCACAGGGGAAGGTGGGAATAAGGCAGCATACACTAACCTTTTTTTAAGTTTGGATTGGAGCAATGTATTAATTTCACTATAGATGCCCTTTAATTTCTAACTACATTACAGTGTGTACCGTATATACTCGAGTATAAACCGAGGTTTTCAGGCTTTAAAAAAAGAAAATCTGAAAATCTTACCTCGGTTTATACTCGAGTCAGCCTATCTCCTACAGAGGTAATTTAGGTTGGTCACCCCGCTCTATATAATAACAAGGTAGTGAGAGGTAATTAATGTAGATAGAGGTAATTTAGGTTGGTCATCCCGCTCTATATAATAACAAGGTAGGGAGAGGTAATTAAGGAAGATCAGAAACTCATTAATGTGATTTAAAACAGCTGTATAAGGAAACTCAAATTTGTTTATGGCTAAGTAGTTATGCATACACACTAGTAATGAGCATGTACTATGATGTCATTACTAATTATCTTACACTAATGAGCATTGTGTACTTTATAATGGTCATTCATAATCCCTGACTTGCACATTATGCAGGGCTTGTAAGATCCATCTGGAGAGCCAAGTTATTCACAGGAACAAAATCATCAAAGGATCCACAGGGACAGTCCAGTAACATCATCAGATGTTTGGACTCAGACTGTCAGATGTTAAAGGGTTTGGGGAATGTGGATGAAATGGTCACAGAAAAACAAGTCATTACTGCTGACTGTGTTTTTTTTTAACCCTCTGTAGGTTTATTATTTTGACTTCACAAACACATCCTCCTCTTGAAGTTCAGGAAAAGGAAAAGAATATTTCTGGGAAGGAACTGAGCATTCCATGTTATTCCTAATGGAATCCAGATGTCTGTGGTCATTCATAAACCTCAAACTCTTTTTTCAAACCTCTTCTTCTAGAACCCCATGGAGTGATTAGTTTCTGCCCCTTGGTAATAAGGATACCCTGACAACAAAACACAGCTATTTAAAATAAACAAAATGCCAATCACCAACTTCTGACTGGGTAGTACAGGTCTGATATTTCCAATAATAGGAATCCTGTAATGGACGCCATAGACAGCCTCGCTCTTCAGCAGCTGTTGGGTTGAATTTGTTCTGGGAGTCCAATGAACTTCTAACTGGGGCTACAGGAGTGTATGAGGTTTTATTCTGATGGTTCTAAACTGTCTCAAGATGGTTTCTTCTGCTTAGTTATATTCCCATGAACATTGCATTTGGTTGTGTTGGTTACATTTAATACATTTATTATATACACATATTATAAAGGATTAATTTGCTTTCTTTACACCTACTGCAGCTAGAAATAATCAGGGTTATTCAATAAAAGTTCTTATCGTTTAAAATGGTGCCAACCAATTAGATGTTAGCTTTCAAATGTTAAATAAGTTCTGATTGGCTAGGGCAAATTTAGCACCACTTTAAACGATAAGAACTTTTATTGAATCTCTATGTGCTTTAGCACTCCTAGGTGTAAAGTAGAAGGAAATCCAGTTTTTACCGTTATGTAGGACTTGGTTCAGCTGAAGCGGACAAGAAAGGAAGACATAGAGGTTCTTCTAATGCTCTGTTCTGATTGGTTCGCTAGTGTTGTGTTATTCTTGGTATTTAGTGTCAGCCTGTCCATTAGCCGCCCAAGAGTCTAATTTATAAATCTCGTATGAACATTTTGGGCATGGTTAACATACAGACTCCAACTGCCTCATATTCCCTTTAGCTGTCTGTGTTCATATAATGAATGTCCAAGTGTCCTCTTTGCAGGGGCAGATTTACACAACAAAAAAAACCTGGCGCCCCTTAGCCTACTCCTAAATACAGACCACACCCATTTTCTTTTTGGAAAAAATAGACTATAAAGAGGGATGCCCTCTAGGAATCAAGCCAGCTGCATGCAGACATCCCACCCTGCCTCTTCATGCTTCCGGGCAGGGTGGGCGAGGGGGCGTGATGAGGGGGCATGGCTATGCTGTGTGACACCATTGACGTCACACAGTGGGTGGGGCATACATGCTAGGGGGTGGGGAGGCGGGGTTAGGGGTGTGATATGGACGTGGCATGTGCGGTCCGGGGGGCGTGACACACATAAAGGGGGCTTAACGGGGAGGAGATTCAGGGAGATCAGGGTGGTCTTGCGAGAGACCACCCCGATTTGCAGGAGACTCCCAGAAGATCCGGGAGTAGTGGGATACCTGTGCATGGTCAACTTGATTGTCATTGTTTGTCACCGAAAAGCAATGTTTATTTGTCCAAGTAGAAGGGAGAAACTCTCTCTCCAAAATAAGATTAACTTTTGGACTCAAAAACCCTGGCTACATGTTTATCCAAACCTCCCTGACATCACAATTATCATTGTAATCCAAATCTAAATATATCTTCTTCAAACTCTTTGTCCTTACTCAAGAAATTCAAACACCAGGAACCATAAACATTCCACCACAAAACCCTGTTCATCCATACACTAAAGCTAGGTAAACACTATACAGTCCTTCCTCCTGACCGACCGTTTGAGGGTTATGACAGGTCGGCCAGGTGGAAGGACTGTCAGCCACGTCCAACAGGCGTGACTGATCGTGTGGTCCATAGACGAGCACATGATCGGTTGTCCGATTGTTAGTTCATCGGATTTGGACGAATGAACGGTCAGTGGTCGTTCGCAGCCGCCACCAGGAACCATGCATAAATTCGGCTTGACGACTGAAACACTGAAATGATGGTCGGTCTGGCCGAATTATTGTATCGTGTGTAACTAGCTTAAAAGGGAGATGTAATAAAAGTTCTTATCATTAAAAATGGTGCTAATTTTGCCCTAGCCAATCAGATGTTAATAACAATTTGAAAGCTAACATCTGATTGGTTGGGGCAAAATTAGCACCATTTTTAACGATAAGAACTTTTATTACATCTCCCTGTATGTTCATTAGTTCAGTTTAATTATTGGGCCCATATGCTTATAATGTTTTTGATAGAAAATTCATATATTGATAAAATCATTGTTCAACACATGCGCCCCTAGGCCTTCTGTGTCTTCTGGTAAATCCGGACCTGCAATCACCCCTCTATCATTATTGTGTGTGTCGCATTTCTGCCATGCTCATCTCCATGTACTAAAGTATAGGCAGTCGGCCGTGGCTGAGTGAAATCTGCAGTTCAGATCGTTCTCCCTATGCTTTCCATTACTATGTTACATACGGAGAACGCTCGGAACTGTGAGTAGTACGATCGATAGAAAATGAATCTTCCAGATTCTGTCTGTTGTTTTTTAAAGAATGTGCAAGTGTGTACCCAGGTTTACAGAAATGAAATACACAGACACATAAGTCTGTGACCAACAATGGATGCGTCCACACAGCTACATCACAACCAGGGGATGGAAAAGTCACGTTACATAGAGTTGACTATGGAACATCAAAAATTGATGGGGACATGAGACAATAGGCACAGGTGCCGTACAATTAGCTGGTAGCAGGAGAAAATTGTCCAACATTAGACACCGCTGTAAATGGGAATTGTGGGATTAATTGTGTAGCTGACAAATCTATGACAACTTGGAACCAATTTGGTTTTCTCACGCCGTCTGCACTGTTCTCATTGTGTTCCCAATCCCACCCAATCACATATTATTATTACGGATCAAATATTCTTCTGACTATTGTTTTTTGACTTGTATCGTGTTTTCAGAACAGTTCACATTGTTTATATTCCCCTTGTGTGCCTCAGTCATTCAGTTCCTCCCATTAAACATCCCCATTTCCCCAGCCCTCACCCCCCTTTTTCATGGGAGATATTCCCGCCTCTCACCATTCACAGTTCTTCTAATTGTTGCGCATTGGGCTACATAAATCACTCATCTCACCAGCTTCTCTTTCATCAGATGCCTGGTCCCTCCCTATGGTGGTTCTCCTACCCCTCCTCCTTTCTCTCACTCTTACCAAATCCCCCATCCGTCCACCCCTATGTATGATCTCACTCTTCTCTTCTTGCCAGAGAAATATGATATAATTTTATCCTGTAAAAAATAAATAAACCAGAATATAACTAGAATTCAGCAAGGTCTCATGTCTTGTCTAATGATGTACCCCCCACCCACACCCACACTCACACACAAATGAATTTAAATAAACTGTCAGTGACAATAGTTAATTGTACATTACACTACAAGATTCACCTCCTAATGTTCAGCCACTGACCAGGATGCTTACTGTGACCCTGCCCCATGTTGGCCCCAGACCATCCTGAACCTGTCTACTCCCACCCATCACCCCACCCACAGGGACTGTCCTGCATACCGGGCACCTATGATTTAATGTGCAACAAATATTTAGCCAACGTAAGTCATTGATTATAGCAAGGCCATTTTGGAATTAAATGGATACATTTAATTGACTTAAACTTAAATGACTGACGTTTTAAATCTTTGAAAACACTTGGGTGTCTTCTTCATGTCAATCAATAAATCCTATTGTTTTTACAACAATACATTGTTGATTTATTCTCTAAAGAGGGTAAACACAATTACCATGGAAACAAAAAATACTAATTAACTAAAGTAGTGAAGTCTTATGTAATAAGTTAAGTGGTGATATCTAAGCTCCACAAAATGTAGCCGTAGTCAAGTCAATTTTTTCAATCAGTTACTCAATCTATGGGATTCTTTCACGGAATCACTTCAAAACCTATTCCTTTTTAGTATTCAATTGTCCAAAAGTAATGACTATACTTGTGCACCAACCACCACCACCCCAGTCTCCCCTCCCCTTCATTAGCATATGCTTGACTTTGTCAGAAATAGAGGGAGTGTCAGGGACACTAACTGTGAGTGTGTGTGTGGGGGGGGGGGGCGCAAAGAGCAGTGCACAATTTAAATCAGTTCACACTTGATTATCGATTCCTTCAGGTGGAGCTGCTATCGATTCATGTTCAAGTCAATGGTTTTACGGAACGTGCATGGCTGGCTTTACTCCTTAGCAGTCCATCAGATATTTCCCTTTTAACAAACAGCAATGAGACAAACTGCATTTAGTTACTAAATGAAATAAAAATGTGCCCAAGTTAGCTTATAAACCAATATTTAAATACCGGTAAGATTGTGTCAACTTTATACGCTAATGCCAGGACACAGTGTAACACCATCAGTGCCATTTTGCACTCAAGTTAGTGCTTGTGTAATCACTGCAGGGAAGTTGCATTAAACAAAATAATATAATATAATCATTATACTGGTTTGAAGATAATTTGCCCAAAGCTCGTTTGGACAATGTTTTAATTTCTAGATAGAATAGCTTATATAACTTTTTTTATTTTATACTTATATTTATATTGTACTTTGCAATTTTCCTTTTATGTTCCTGCAGATGGACGTACTGTAGATCGTATCCAGGGACACTGCTTCCATGAGGCGAGTTACATAAGTAAAGTAGCATGTGCCCCATGGGAACAGTCTTAGGGAGCATTGGTGAGGGGGGTGGAGCCAGAGGATATTCCTTTCCCCTTCGCATTGCTACTGAACCTATTAACTATAAGTTAGAGGTGGAACTGGAATCACATCTATATATTTGCATCCCAGTCAAAATGGAGTCAGTAATCTTACTTTCTCATCTTCACTGATTCCCCACCCCCAACATAGTGCACATCATGGCTTTGGTTTAGAAAGGTAGATAGTTATGGGGCCTTAGAGGGGAGGAGCAAATAAGCTGTCAAATAAGCATTATTGACAGCCTGTGTTAGGGAGCATATTGCCAATAAAGAGTATTGTCTCTTATCTCCAAGTTTAGACCTAATATTTAAAAACATAATAAAAAAAAACATTGAAACCATAATACCCCATTTCATTTAAAACTGGGAATTGGGACTTTTAATAAATGTAAAAGTGTCAAAGGAAATCCACTGTCACATCCATCAAGGAACTGATGGAAAAAGCAGTTTTACTTACCCAGATCCTTTTTTAAGTTTTTCACAAGAAGCCCTGTGAAGTCATTTAATGAAACAGATGTGTGCTGTGTTTTTTCAAAATCTCACATGGGGTCAAATGTTCAGACATTTGACTTTTTTTCTTGTTGTGTCCCTATAATTTCCACTACAAATAACAGACTGCAAACAGGAAGTTAAGGACCCAGAATCCCAGATACTCAACTTGTCCTTCCCCTTGTGCAAGAAATAACCACAACCGCTGTAATCTGGAACTCTAGACAAACCTTCTGAATGGCAAAGAAGCTTTCGCATTAAAGTCCTATTAAACTGTGCCCGCACTGCTGTCCCTAACAGTAATTTGTGGCTATCAATGCCTGGTTTGTTTCCATTGACCTTAAATCAAAAGAACATTTCAATATTTGGGGGATAGCTTTTCTTTTTTGTAATAAGGCTTTGAGACATTTGTTCCAATTTTTACATTAGTTAAAGGACAGCTGATCCCAAACTTTCAACCCCAAGTATCTGAATAGCAATGACTTGCTCTCAGTGTACATTGAGTAAGAATTGAGTGCATGGTGGCACAAATTGACCGCGTCTCTTGTTTAGAATTTGAACTTTATTGGCTTTGCTGGACAGTTATATGTGCTTACAGGGTTATTCAATAAAAGTTCTTATCGTTTAAAATGGTGCTAATTTTGCCCCAACCAATCAGATGTAAGCTTTCAAATGTTAAATAAGATCTGATTGGTTGGGGCAAAATTAGCACCATTTTAAACAATAAGAACTTTTATTGAATAACCCTGTTAGTGTTTTCATTTAGGCTGGGTACACACCAGTTGAGTTTTTGACCCGACCGAGTATTGCGCTCAGTCAGGACAAATGACTGTCAATCGCTACAAAAGTGGGCGTGCCTGTCAGTGCATGTGACCGATTGTGCAGTCCCATAGGGAACCGCACGATCAGCCGTGATTTACTAATAGTCCTGTATCGGACAACAGTCAACCGAGCTCGGTCACAGCCAGCTGCCCCAAACCATTAGATATTTTCGCCCAACCGACCAATAAACGGCACTATCGGTCGGTCGGAAATATGTGCTGGTGTGTACCCAGTCTTTAACTGTCCTTTAAAGTGCACCTAGTAATTTTATACTTATCTTCCCCACCCCTTATAACTCTGACCTTGCAAACCTTACTTACCTCAAATGTGTTCCAGAAGCAGGGGACCTTCAAGAGGGTGCAGCACCTGAAATAAAATATTTCTTATGCGGTTCCTATCACTTCTTATAGACTAAGAGGGCGGCACAAACATGGAATTCCATTGCTGGGGTAGCCAGTGCCCTAAGCAATTTTTATTAAACTTGCCTCATGGATGGGGCACCCCTACCCAGAACTGAGCTACTTACCCTGCCCTCTGCTGTCCTCTTCCCTGGTTGTTGCCACCCCTTTTTAAAACTGTGTGCGCTCATTATACACTTGCAGCATGTGCAGAGGAGACAGTCTGGGCCGCAGGATTTATTAGCTGTGGCATCATTGTAACACACGTGATTGACCGCCACACCATGAAGAAGCCGGGAAGAAGTTGGAAAACCAGGGAAGAGGACAGCGGATTGCAAGGTGAGTCCAGGAACATAAGGGAGGTAAGTAAAGTTTTTTGGTTGCGGGGAAGGTACGTATAAAATTTTGTAGGGGGGGTGTACATACCCATTAAGTGTGTGTGTGTGTGGGGGGTCATAAACGCAACACGTTTTTAAAATACATTATACTGCATCTCAAACAGATGAAGTGGAAACACTATAATGCGTTTCCTATGCAAGATCTGTGCTGTGTTTTTCGAACATGTCCGTTAAGGTTAAGCAACGCTTCTCGCCGCTAGTGTGAATGAGCCCTTATAACAATACCAGGATTAGTGCAGTGTTAAAGGGGAAGTTCAGTGCAAATACATGTACTTTTCAGAAAAAAGAGCAGTATTTTTTCATCCCAGTGACCGTAATCTGCCCATTCAGCATTGTGTCTGTGTATAAATAAATGCTTCTGAAATACTGACTTCCTGTTTTCAGGACCCCTAATAGAGACCGTTATGGTCTTGCCCTTGACCCAGCGCCTGGGTTGATTCAGTTGCTCAGTAGAGATCTGAGCATGTTTGACCCATCGTACAGCCAATCAGTAGAAATTACTGTTAGGAACAGTCCAAGGATGTGGTGCATCCTGGGAAGAAGAAGGACCGTTACAGAACCTGAAATGTCAGCTCACTAATGTCAATAGCAGGGAACAGCAAAGGGTATGAAAACAACTGATTTTTCAAAATGGAAGAGAATATATAGAATAACTAAGTATGCATTACATAAATTAACAATTTAACAAATATTGATAATTTCCACTGAACTGTCCCTTTAACCCGTACAGAACTTGCAACGGTTAAAAATTCCGAAGCTCTGGCCCTAAAGGTCCCATTGTGACATTGTAATGATTGATGTAATTAACAAGGTTTTCATTTGGCACCTGACTCCAGAAAGCCATTCGTTGCAATAAAGGATTGGTTTGATCCCCATTCTGTAGACATTCTGTAAAAATAAACCATAGCAGTGTTTGAGTGTCAAGGTCCCTTGTGTCACGTGTTCCACATTGGGAGTCCTAATATGGTCAGGTTGGTTAGGCAGAAGGAGTGGGCAGGAAGCCAAAGTCTCATTTAAAAGTAATTCTGTGGTCCTGGTTGTCTATTCCGACAAGGTGAATTCATTTTTTGGTTGTTAGAAATTGTGACTTTTTTATAATATTGAAATATATTGGTTCTCTATAAACAAGATTTTGTTGTTTTTTTTCATTTTAAATAGAAATTCTAAACTATTACATCAGGGATAGATGATTTAATCTTGTGAATTGTAGGAAGTAATGTAGATATCCACCAACAGACATGCAATGGGATAAGCCTATTATCAGCAGGCTGTATGGGCCAAAATCGACAGACCAATCAACTACTGTCGTCAGCAATGTGATTGAACAGTACAGGCAGAGATTTTCCATCTGTCGGTATCGGTTCCCTATACTTCACATAGATAGTGGTAGCTCATATGATTGATATGACAGTACTTGGTACATTGCCCTGTATATAATCATGATTGAATTGTAATTTTAGATCAGTATTAGGATTGATACTCAACGTGGTGTGTAAAAGTCTGAATTTTAGCCTAGTCTGTGACCTGAGGCCTGGACAGACCAATAGTCTCTTTATAGGAAGAAACTCATTTATATAACCACGTTGTATCCCTTTTATAAACAGAATCTGTTTGAATAAAGGAAACGGTCAATGGAAACTAAATTATTATTTTATATTATGCATCCCTAGTTATTCTACATATTCTTTTCCATTTTGAAAAAAACAGTTGAATTTACACCCCTCACTATTCCCTGCTGTTGGCATTAATGAGCTGCCATTTCAGGTTCTGTAATGGTCCTTCTTCTTCCCAGGATGCACAGTACCTTGGAATGTTCCTAACAGTTATTTCTACTGATTGGCTGTTGGATGGGTCAAACATGCTCAGATCTCTACTGAGCAACTGAATCAACCCAGGTGCTGGGTCCCTGCAAAACCATAACAGTCTCTACTAGGGGTCCTACAAACAGGAAGAATTTGGGAAGCATTTATTTACACACAGACAAAATGCTAAATGGGCAGATTAAGGTCAATGGAATGGAAAAATACTGCTCTTTTTTCTTATAAGTCTATGTATTTCCACTGAACTTCCCCTTTAAGGTCGCACTGTGTATGTGTATGGGCTTTAGTTGCATAAGATTTGTAATAATGAATGAATTAACATTGAACAAGATGGGAATAAGGTGACGATAAAGTTTATTGAAGATAAAGAGAGGGATACATTATAGAATAGGTGTATAAGTGTTCACTGAATAGCTGGACATTGGAAGAACATTATATGAAGTAAATCAGAAACAATACGTGTGTCCTTTATTGGTCACTATAGTATGATTATACTGCACAATTAATTTACTGTCCTATTTCAGCCTTCTAAGACTGGGTACACACGAAGGGACTATTTGTCCCGACTGAGCGCTCGCTACAAGTGAGCGCTCAGCTGGGACAAATGTCTGTCGGTCGCGGCAATAGTGGCCGCAGCCGACAGTTTGTGCGATCGATTGTGCGGTCCCATAGGTCGATCATGATTTACGAACACGTCCATCCGGACGAACAGGTGATCGAGGTCAGTCGCAGCCGGACGCTCCACACCAGCAGATATTTTCAGTCGGCCGAAAATATCCACTGGTGTGTACCCAGCCTAAGACTCAATGATACATTCCTCCCTCCCACAAGGCAGGAGGATTCAGATAAAGCTATACAGCTTTAACACTGAATGAGTTCTAATAAGAATGAAAAGTACAACTTGGATAATTTTGAACTTTTTCCAGCCTAAACAGAAAAGGTTCAAATTCATCCATGTTAGCCATTTCAGGGTTTGCTTCTGCAATCTACAGACATTTTAAAGAATGGGAGATTCAATAAACGTTCTTATCATTAAAAAAGGTGTTAATTTTGCACCAACCAATCAGATCTTATTCAACATTTGAAAGCTTACATCTGATTGGTTGGGGCAAAATTAGCACCATTTTTAACAATAAGAACTTTTATTGAATCTCCCTTACATTGCTTACTGGACACTGATACATTAATGTTATATCATACACTCATACACCATGTGGGTTTGTTATCACATTTCCAATAATTTTTGTCCAAAACTCACCCAATTTTTTTGAACTGCAAGGTAAGTGTTGGAAGACTTGGACAAGTGGGCAAAATGGCAGAGTTCAGTGGTATTATCATAGAGAGATGAATACCCCCCAACCATCAGTTGTGTTTTAAGAGGTCTGTCTTGGTGTCTGGACCACCACGCTTTGTTTTGGCAATGGCTAAGGCTTGGGTTGCCTACACCGAGAGTGGGGTTGAGCAGGGCAGAGTTAGGTGAGGCAGAAGGCTTGTCCTTTCCACATCTCGGTTGTGCCCAATCTAACATTGGGCGACATACAGTTAGCAGATATGTGAAAGGCTATCATTAATTATTATTAGTTGTAGTAGCAGCAGTAGTGGTATTAATATTATTATCAGCATAGATTTATATAGCCTCAACCTCTACATACTACATACATACATGGTACAAATAGGGGTATTGCATGTAATACAAAGTTGTGCAGCCTTCTCAGAGTGTGACAGAGTAAGAAGTCAACGTACTGTGACAGAACAAGAAAGAGGGCCCAGCCTAAGACTAGTCTTAAGCTAGGTACACACCTAGCGATTTTTCCTCCTGACTGACCGTTCGATACTTTCGAACGGTCGGCCAGGAGGAAGGACTGTCGGTCGCGGCAAAAGCAGCCGCGTCCGATAGTCACCGCGACCGATCGTGCGGTCCATAGAGGACCGCACGATCGGACGAGGTTTTCCACCCTGTCCGATCGTCCTTTCGTCCGATTCAGACGAACGGTCGATAGGACATGGGCACATTCGGATGCGATAATTTCGGTCCGATCGACCGATACACTGAACTATCGGTCGATCGGACCAAAATATGTCATCGTGTGTACCCACCTTAAAGGGAAATAAGAATGAATCACAAGGTGGAGCATATCAGTTGGCTGTATATACTGGCAGCTAAGTTCTGAGAGAATGGCAGAGGGTTGGGAGAAGTTCAGTCAATGGCATGGCAAGTGTCCAATTGGATGAGAGGACTATACATTCAGCAGTAGAGTTTGGCATGGATCTGTGTGGCGCCAGTCAGTTTCTTGGTAGATTCCTGGCCGGCCAATCATTTCCTCTGACACGTGCGGCCCAGTGTCTAGGTTTATTCTATGATTATGATATGATCGATACAATAAAATAACAGGGCTACGAGGATAAATTGAAATAAATGCAGGTTAAATGTAGTTTGCAATCATTCCAACCCTGCTAATTATATTTTTCAAGAGGTCTCCTACTATTAAATGATCTGATGTCCCCAGTACAAGACCCAATACAATAGTCTATTTCATTATTCTGAATGTGGCCATGTTGCCAAGGCCCCTGATTAGACGTCTTTTGTTTCTCTCATTCCATATACTTCCTCTTACGTTTATTTATAACTTGCCTAATTCACAGTTACTGAATTTTCACTTCTCATTCATCCCTCCCAATATGGAATAAAATGGATAATATAATAGTCAGCTTGTCAGAATAATGGTGGGATATTGTTGGTGAGATTCTGACCCGACTGAGTTTGACTAGACTCTTTTCCAGCTTTCCATTGGCTAAATCAGCAGTTCAGAACCAGTGTTGCGGGATGACTAACATGCATGGCCCAGACCGTCATACATACTAAGGTGCTGGGTGCACTACTGTCAGCCATTAAGGGGGTTTGTCTGATAACTTAAAGCCCCCGGTCCAATCTTTAACTATAGTGTCACCGGATGACAGGTGAAATTCCAATGCCTGAAGGTGACAATCTTTGAATGAATGGAAAATTAGAAATGTCCATGGCTGTTCAATGAAAAGAATCAGAATGTTCGTCAGACAATGATGAAAATGTGTTAGTGTATGGCTAAATATCCAAACCTTATTTATTATCATAGCAATAATCCTTTAATGTAGTTCAACAACCGCAGAGCATCAGGAGGTTTAACGGAGCTGCCAAAATGATTCACAGTGTCCCTGGTGAATTGAATGAAATACAGTATGTGCCTCAGTGATCTAGATTCCTTTCTAGAGCCTACAGAGACACTGATAGTTCTGCATAGGAACAGGGGAACTAGAGCCAAGTCAATTCAAATCCAGGGCTGGGCATTGTAATAACCCACTCCTCCTACCACCACATTATGCTTTTTCTCAAGGACCGTAAATAGGCGTGCCTACCATATATATAATATAAATACATATATATATATACACTAGCAAAAGTGTGCCCATTAGTGCACAGTGTGAATTATGTGTGTTTGTTAGGCAATGTGTGGATAGCCTAACACAAGGCTATTTTCTTTATAACTATTATTACTGGAGATTATTATTACATACACACACACACTTAATACTCAGAGATTCCGTTACACCCAGTTTCATTCCATTGTTCATTTCCGCCTACCCATTTTTAAACTGCGGTGCTGCCATATGTGTTCTAACCTTGCTTGCATTGATGAGAATGTATAACTGGTCCATCTGGCTGGAAAAAAAAAATCACCCATGCAATTTATGCTGATGTATTTCACACTCCTGCCTCAACTGAAGATGCCACCCTAATTTCCGCTGCCTGTCACTTTTGTGTTATTTAACCCTTTCAGCAACTGATGTCCCTTTAACCCCCCCCCCCCCCTTACACCAGCAATTCATCACTCAACCCTATTTACCTGCCAATTATTAATACAATGCCAGGAGGAGCCCCCTACTCTTGGTATGTCCAACCTGTAGCCTGCCATGTAAACTACAAATCCCAGCATCCCCCTCAGCAATCAAGAGATACAGGAGTTTGACGTTTCATTTAAACTACTAGACAGAGGGAACCAAAGCGATGCATTTGTTATTTTGTTCATCATCAAATCCCAGCATCCCCCCTGGACACAGAAAAACAAAACCAGGAGACACAGGAATTTGTTAATCTATTAAAGTTAGTGGATCAGATAACTGTTACATCCCCCATTCAACCCATAACTAAGGGGGAGGCAAATGAAGCCCCATCCTTTTTGTGCTCTGACTATGAAGGGGTTAGGGAGGGGGCGTGTGCCTGAACTCACTGTAAAGGGGGAGGGGTCTGGAGCTCTGTCTGCAGCTTCTGTTGCCTGTTCTCATATCTGATCCGCTTTGCAGCTAATAAGGAGGCACAGGAACGTTGATCATCCACCATGGGGGTAGAAGGCTGCACCAAATGTATCAAATATCTCCTGTTTGTCTTCAATTTCATCTTCTGGGTGAGTGTGCAATATGGCTGGGGGGATCTCCATGCAGCACAAGGTCCTAGCTGGAGGATTTACATTGAAAGGAGGGTCCTGTTTATTTAACCTTACCCCCAGATGGACCCCTCCTGTACTCTCACAATTCTACTGGCAGATTGTGTGTGTTGGTGGGTTTAACCTGCATGTGGCTGGATTACAGTAAGGGTGGGGGATTGGGATTATAGTGCATGTGGTGAATTCCAATGTGGGCAGGATGGGGTTACTTAGCTCTAAACAAACAACAGTCCTGCAGGGTCCCTAACACCATGTGGTTGTGGTCAGTATGGCAGCCCCTCCTTTTAGCAATCCCCCTTCCTCCCCCTGTGTTTGGCTCTGGAGATCATCAGTAACCTCATCCTACATACCTGCATGTTCCCTACAACTGAACACATGGTACACATACCATATACACAAAGAGGTTCCCTATAACAACTGTTGCTTAAATGGATTTTTTAGACACTAAACATGATCTTTGTGGTTCTATTATGGCCATTCTGATTGGATAGTGCAGGGATATGGCTATAATAATAATATAATAATACAGGGACATTTACTTTTCTTGCTAAAACATAAAAAAATATTATTTCATCAGTTCACCTAGTGCATCCGGTGGAATGCGGGGAGTTGTAGTTCGAAATATCTGGAAGGCTGCATCATATCTACACGTCACTAATTGTCTGTTCGGTTTGTTTACATTGTAATGTCTGTGTTCTGATTGTGAGATAATTAATAACTATAGAATTTAAGGTGCGATGGGCTTAAAGGAGACACAAGTCCTCCATAGAGCATAAAAAGCAGTGGTTCCTTCTTATACAAAGGGTATTTAACAGATGGATGTCAAATTCAATCACACAAGGGGCCAAAATCATACAAGACAGGCTCATCAAGACTGGCTAAGCGGTGGGCCGGATTTATTATTTAGAGACTCTGTTACTCTTGTACCCAGTGCTGGGTCTTGACAGTGAAAGGGTGTGTTTTGGACTGGGATCTCTGTCTATGGCTCAATCATGTGCTAACGTGGAATGCCCACCTTTTCTGGCATGGTAATGGAATGGCCAACTCCGATGGAAGGTCCTAAGTCACACCTACCTCCCTACAGCTGGGCTAAATACACGATCAGTGGTTACAGCGGTGACTTGATCCAAGCTTTACTCCTCTGCTAGATCACGGTATATAGCAGGCAGATCTATAGTTATGCCGCTAATTGGGACTGCACGAATGGATAGCAGTGTAGTAAGTCTTAAATGCTGTACAGTCACATAAATGGCCACATGGCCTGATTCAGCCCGGGGGCCTTGAGTTTGACACATGTGGTCTAGAGCATTGAAAATAGCATTACACAGTTCATTCAAGAAATAATACAGAATTCTTACTCCCAGAATTCCCAGAACAGTGGGCGGAGATATACAAAGTTCCTCCTTTGTATCTCTGTGACCAATGCACATATACATTCTCATTGGCAATATAAGATTCAATACAACCTAAAGGTATAGTGGATAATGCACACCCAACTGTAAATTATAAGGATATTAGAAGTCACCAAGGAGTTCCATGACCATATAAAAGCATAAAGCCGCAGGCCAAGTACCTTTTATACAGGGCACGGAACTTCAAGGTGACTTCTAATATCCCTTTAATTTACAGTTCGGGGTGCATTATTTATTATAACCTACCCCTTTGTGGCTTCTGGTTTCCTTCTCCTCCTGAAACTGTAAGATTATAAGGCTATAATCTTACAGTTTCTCCCATAGAAATCCTCTACAGGGGTAGGTTATAAATAGAGCCAATCTTCCAATATGCAGACATGAAGCGTTCAATCTCACCAGTGCAAGATACAGATTCATGGATTCTATAGGTAGAACTTGTAAACACAAGACACCAAGTAGATAAAAAGCAAGGATCCCATATTAAATACACATTTAGTTATTTCATTCATTCATTTTTGTAAACAGTGATTGGACCTTATTATTGTATTTGCTCCACTAGCCTTATACATGGTACAGTCTACGCACTCACAGTCAAAGGATTACATTCTTCTAGATTCCTTGTAGACAATCGGGGAGATTCAATAAAAGTTCTTATCGTTTAAAATGGTGCTAATTTTGCCCCAACCAATCAGATATTATTTAACATTTGAAAGCTAAAATCTGATTGGTTGGGGCAAAATTAGCACCATTTTAAACGATAAGAACTATTATTGAATAACCCTGAATGTGTTTATTAGTAAATCCAAGCAAGCCTTTTACTATTTTTCTCACTGATATTGCCACTGCAACATGAAAATTCACAGTTTGAGATTACCCAACCATATGAACACCAAGTGTCGGTGTGTAGATCATTGTGAGACTATTTTATATTTAATTCCATTCTGTAATGTATTTGTTTTTTTCTGCAGATTAAATAATTTGCATTGATTCTGTGTATTCGTCTTCGTGTGACACAGATTTTGAGCCATCCCAGCATTGTTGTGCATGGGTGTCAGGTTCATGGCTCTGCATCTGTGATAAATTTAACGCCCAGTTGCTTGGAATTCAGAGCAGCAGGAAGGGCCAGACAGGGGATTGTCATTCCTGAGTAGCTGTGTGTGTCAGTCTCTTGCAGTGGGATGCAATGCTCATTAGCCACCAAAGGCATCAAGGGTCTAAGAAGATATCTAGGCTTAGCAATATTTAAATAACATGTTGGTGTAGTTCGTTTTGAATTCTCTGTCCGTAAGGAATACAAAACTGACAGGCAGATTTAGGATTTAGGTTTGTCCTGTTTGATTCCCCCCCCCAAGGCAAAAATTGAAATGTTGATTATGGGCTCGTTCACACTAGACAGGATTTTGCCCATTTCCAGACAGAAAGATTCATTGAGATGCGTGTTTTTTACTGGATCGGATTGACCCAGTCCTTAAAAAAAAAAAACAACACACTGCTGCAAGCTTTTCTGTCTGGAAAGCGGACATGTTTTAATTAAAAAGATAGGGGAAACAGACCAAACATAACGACTGTCCGTTGCGGTCCGTGTGTAGTGTGAACTCAGACTATTACTGACTATAGCCTAATTAGCTTGTAATTAGTGGCCTCTGATTGAAACCTGAATTGTAAACACGTACTAGCACACCAGAAACGCGTTCGTTAATGCATGTTTCTGTTGTTGGGCACTTGGACCTGATTGGGTACATGGGTTTTGCACTAATTTCGGGCTGAAATAGCCCATATAGCATTGGCCCCCTAGTGTGGCTAGACCAATTGGCCAACACTAGTGTGCGCTTTAAATAGTTAAAACGCAGTGGTGTGACCACGCTTAAGATCGTACTTGCAATCCGTTGAGCGCATGAGAATTGCATGGCAATGTCTTACAATGTGTGTGGCCACATTGTATTCGCTGTGATCCTATTTTGTAGCGCATGCAATCACAGTTTTTTTGTGCGAAATGTATCACTACAATAACAGATCATTGCGGAAATCGCAGCCCAATGGACAGAAACATGCAAAAAGCACGCTGCATTGCGATATAGCTTCTCACGCGCGTTGCCCTCCTTTGAATTATATGCTGTTTAAATATTTTCCCCTGGAATCTTTAAAGACCTACAGGCTATATACCCAGGCAGTTAGTGTTGCCATTGTTAGAGCTTTGTGTTAAAGTAAGGAATGAGAATTCTGGGTAGTTGCCATGTTACCATGGTAGTTAAAGGGCAGACTGTAGGTTACTGTGTGGATAGTTGATTACTGCCTATTTACTTTTAAATGGGGTGTCTACTGCTTGGATTCACAATGGCCTGTTTATAAACATCAAAGGGAGTTTTATGTCTGATGTTCAGAAACAAAATGTTTGACCTACATAGAATGCCAGGTGCAGGGCAACTAATGGCAGCTCCATAGGTGCTAAAAGAGTGTTGTGTGCATACAGCAAGCTAAAGACTCCTATTTAAAACAATGGGAAATTGTTGGAATGTACAGTTTTCAAAGAAAGATCATTTTACCTGTGAAATGATTCTTTCGTTCCTGATTAGCGGGTTAGTGTTAGAGGTTCCATAGTGTATAAGGCCATGTCTTGGCTATATAAACATTAATGCTTTGTCCTGTGCAATCTTTGAACTCTTTCCTGCCCCAATAAGATTTAGAGTAGAGCAGGGCATCAGGTTACAGGTCTCAAATCTAATTTCCCATTCTACATCTCAGAGCACAGCATAGGATTGAAAAGTAACACTGCATAAGTTCTCACTATCTCACTATCTCTATTATTGTACAACTCTATGTGCTATACATACATACAGGTATTTCAATGTTTGATTGGGTTACATGCCATAAAACAATAGGATTAAACATTGAACAAACATTCTACTGTGAATTATACTGAGACTGGAATTGAGTTGTAGGTCTAAACACTTGTGTCAAATGCGTATAGAGGACCCACCAGGGGGAAGTGTGGCCTGATAGGTGCGGAGCTAATGGTATTGGTCTACGTCAAAACAAAACTTAAAGCCTGCTGCTAGAGCGCCTTTTTCCTAAATTAAAGGGCAACTGTAGTGTTGTGGATCTGCCCCTCTTCAGGCCCAGAGTCTAACCAATGGGAATATACACTCTGCAAGTAGTACTTTTTCCTGTTGGATAAATCCCAAAGTGAGAGGATGGGGCTTGGACAATACAGTTGTCCTTTAATGTGCTTTTAGTACTAAAGTGTTATTGGCAAGTAATGTTAAGTGGCTATTATTAGAAACAGCTTAAACTTTACAGATATCTCAGGAACCAATACCTCACAGAAATGTGAGACAGCTCTAGTTAACTAGCACTTTGGGATGATGAAATATTGCGGAAGAGCGCCCCCTACCCCGGTCCTGCTATGCAGTAATCATAGCAATCCAGAAAGGTGGAAGACAATGTTGTAATCTGCTAATTTGGTGTTCCATGGACATAATTGAAAACCCTCTAATCCTTATCTAGGTGAAATGGCTACCCAGATTCATATCTGTGTTACTTGGATTATTAGTATTTTTTTCTCATGTTTTGGCTGCCATTAAAACAATTACAATGTTGAAAATGAGCTATCCAGCAGCTGTCATCCTGAGGTGGGCAGGTACTGTAAATTATTATATGTTAGGCTTTATTAACCAGTGTGTCTTGCTTTATAGTTGTAACAATTTACGGATCATGCAGCTTTACACAATGGTTTTAGAGATCTACCTTGTCTACTGAAAGCTCTATGGCACACCTCTTTCAAAATGAGATACTTTATTTTAAGAGGATCATACAATACTGATATAAAAACAGTCACTGGTTACAGTACACCTTAAAGGAAAAATAAACAACCAAAAGTGAGGACCTAATGCACTAGGGAAAGTAGCTGTTCATAAGATAAACCCGTTTTGATTTGCGCTCCCTAGAGGAGGTTGTGGCCTGTTCATCTACTAAATCAAGTCAATAAATCGATGGCTGTTTTCTTAGGGAGGAGGCCCTAGCATTATAGTCCCTCGGCCTGGGTATGTTCAATGGGAGTGGCATTTTAGGTTTAGTTCCCCTTGAATATCTAAAACCATTGTTTGTAGTCTATGGTTAGTTGGATGGGATTCTCTATTTGGTAAGTCTACAGACCAGACAAAATCTTAATAATAATACTTGGAAAATACCCAACATTTACAACTGTGAACGCTGGACTTGCTTGTACACAGAATTCCCCCGAAGTGTATTTATAACTGTCTGTTAGTCAAGCCAAAGACTTCATGTGTCAGATTTGCATTTCTAACTCTTACTATCCATAACAGAGAAACCAAAATACACAGCACCAGCTTTATCCTATGGTCTTATAAGAAAACCAAGAGCTTGGTTATAAAACTGCTTGTTGTGTTTGTGAGCAGGTTAAACTGCAGGTCTATTGTCTGTGTAATTCCTAGCTAAACATACCTGTTAGAGATCAATAAAATCTTTCATTACAGGATGTTTTTACTTTCAGATACAGAGTAGCTAATTGGAGAATTCCTCACTCTCTTCCTAGGCATGTTTCTAAAAATAGGACATTGATAATACATTGGATAGAACATTTCTTATTAAAGGACAACTGAACTATATGTAGACCACCCCCTCACATATTGCACAGGGTGAGGACCTAAACCACTAGGTCCTCACCCCTGGTAGTGACAGTGCCTTCCCGCCTTGCTAATTCGATATAAATGAGAAAATAATGGTATTTTAAGCATTATACCCTTTAAATCTCTTAAGCCTTGCACACATGTCCCATGAGCAACGCCCGAACAAACACATACACACATGCAGTTATCGCCTGAAACAGCCATTCGTTGAGCTTGGGGGTCATTCGCCAGTTCGAGCATCAGACATGTGTACGAGGCTTAAATGATTTAAAGGGTATGTCCATGCTC
Organism: Hymenochirus boettgeri; assembly: GCA_019447015.1. Taxonomy (NCBI): domain Eukaryota; kingdom Metazoa; phylum Chordata; class Amphibia; order Anura; family Pipidae; genus Hymenochirus; species Hymenochirus boettgeri. The sequence continues at coordinate 51,849,014 of CM033472.1, forward strand.
CAAACTCCCTAATTCTGCAAACATACACCCAATCCCTTACCGGCTCTCATTGATTTCCTAGTAGATGACTTCAGTGCGAGCTGTGTCAGTTGTGGCCTATTCTTCTACTAATAATGCATGGAGAAGGCACCGTAGCAGCAGCAGAAGATGGGCAAGAGATCGGACGCTTGCAAGTATAAATAGGAGCGTCACCGATTTTTAACTCTGGCGAGGTCTAGGTTTTGTGGGGTAATTAGCAAAATCTGACTTTTTATTTTGGGGGTGGACATGCCCTTTGGGAATAACCTAAGAAGCTGCCTGATGTTCTGTTACCAGTATTTTGCTTCCTTATTCTTCCAGTTAGCAGCTGTCAGTCATGGATGTAACAGTTGGCATCAAATCCAGTGACTACTTCCCTCCTCTCCTCTGTCTCCTCTGAGCAAGTGCAAACGTGTAAAAGCTTGGAGAGTAGGCAGAAACCTTTCGAGAGGCAGACAGAAGGAGTGTGGAAATTTTTGTTGATAACAGGTTAGGTTAGTACTTCATCAGCTTGATCAGTTTTAATTTAAAGGGTATCTCTGCTGGAAATTATTTTTTTTTTAGTTTTATTGAAGAAAATGAGGTAAAGGAACTGTGCCTTACCCCCTGATCTTCAAAAAAACCTGAAATGCCAGTTTCCTACCTTTTAAACGAGCCATCAACCACCTCTCTACGTGCTCCACAGCCCAAGATATAAAGAAATGACTGACCAGAAAGTTAATGGGTGGGAGGCTGACATGTGGTATTCCTAAGGCTTCTCCTGCACAGTGCCGTCGGCAAGCACAGCCTCAGACTCCCTCAGTGTGTGAGGGAGACAGGAAGTCCCTCCTCCTCTCTGCTGTGTGAAGTCCTGACAGAGAAGGTAAGGTAATCTACAGCCCTTCTCTTCCACTATGTGAAAACAGCCTTTTCAGGCAGAGTTCTCACTCTGCCAGAAAAGGCTATTTCCACAGAGTTTTCTGTAGGGGGAAGGGGGTGTCTGAGTGGCCCAAGGCACCCGTGAGTGGGCGTGGCTTAGGCACCCATGAGTGTGCGGGGCTTAGGCAACCCATAAATGGGCGGGGCTTATGCACCCATGGGTGGGCTGGGCATGGCTTAGACACCCACAGGGCCACATGGGGCTGTAAGAGAATGGGCCATGGGGGCCTGCAACTGGAGGGACCATGGGGTCCATGAATGGGAGGGACCAGGGGGGCTGCAAAGGGGAGGAGGAGCCACCGGGCAGATTGACTGACATGGTTTCAGAGCAGGAAGCAGGGGACCCGGTGATGCTGCTGCTATATCACACACAAAAACGATGCAACATAAACAATGAAAATAAATGTAAAAAATTCTCAGGAGAGCTATTCCTATCAATTTACCTAAAGTCATTTTTGGACCACAGTTCCCCTTTAAAGGAGAACTAGATCAAAAAATAAATAAATGACTCTTTGTGAACTCTGTAGTTTATAATTCTGATTTTTTTAAAATTTGTTTTAGCTTTTACCGATACTATGTAGCTATAAAGCTAACATTGGCTTTACAGAGTAGTTAATGGATACATAATTGCACATCACAGTGAATTCTCTAGCTTCCTTATGACTAGCTTCCTTGACCTATCTATAATGCAGCCTGAGCAGTCAGAAATCCAATTGTAACTCACTAGGAAGGAGGGGCTGGAGAAATTCGGAAATGCGAGTAACCTGCTGAATTACAGATGAGTTCTATTGATTACAGAAGATTTGCGGCTATCTGCTAGCTGGGAATCATAGAATCCATTCAGACATTTTAGCTTTAGTTCTCTTTTAATCTATGCCAACCATGTTATAATGTCAAAAGCCTGTTTTCCTGGAATTATTTAAAGAAAGAGGAAACAAATGAATGTGGAATTTGTTATGCTAATATACTTCTTGTCCGTTTTTCCCTGCCGTGCCTTTATATAGTTTGTGTGTCATATTTCCTTTTCCTTGAAGGATGTGTTTTCCATTTTGAAAATGAACATTTGTAATGAACCTATGACATGTTTTTCTCTGGGTTCCTTCCCATCCTTGTTCGCCTTGTCCTTTTTTTTTTTTTTTTTATCCTACCTTCTCTGGTGTCTGAGGCCGCACCCATGTGTGTAAAGAGGGTCTTTCTCTCGCCAAACACATTCCAACTGCCCCACTGCTCAGGCATTTTTATAGACTCTGAGAAAATGTCGAGTGCTGTAACTGTTTCAGTGCTAGACGGTAGCAAGAAGACTAGACTGTAGGCAGCTGTCTGTGTACAATGGGCCTTATTTTAGGTGAAACATCTAGCCTGTGCTTTAAATCTGTAGCAGCCTGCACTCCGGAGAAAGATGGGAGGCCTGTAGGAGACAATTCATTTATTTGTGAGTTCCAAAAGACTGGGCAAAATATCAGTGCAGGTAGAGACTGCCAATTAGGTCTGTCGTCAGCATAAAGTAGGCCATACATACACCAATCCTGGTCGTATGAAACCTTGTTCTTAAGAATAACTGATGTTCAGAAAGGCACAATAGGAGGTTTTGAGAAGTATTTCTCCCATCATAGACCTACATGTGTAGACCAGCTATGCAGACAGGAACTAACCCTCCCAGACAATTCTGCTTTGTAATGAACTCCTTCATAGCTATTATGTATGGGAACAAAGGAGATTGAATCTTATTATCCTTTCCTGCACTGAGAGTGTTGAATATAATTAGTCTGTTGCCCCCCATAACGTAAAGAATTTAGAGCCCGGGAGACATTTTGCGTAAACAGAATGAACTTCCCACATGGGCTTTTTAATTAACACATTGTAAATAAAACACAATGGGAAACTTTCTCCATACAAAACCCTCTTATTGGGCTTGTGTTCAACTTTTAAAATGAACTTGTCGAGGCATCACCTAGTATAATGGAGTTATTGCATAAAATAACCTTCTTCAGGGCTGCACTATTGCAAGATCCCAGAGTTGGGGGAGCTCTGTGGCCAGTGCCACTTGATGGCAGACCCAGTTTAGAGCTGCCCATACAGATTTATTTATTTTTTTTGGGGGGGGGGGGGGGCAATTCAATTAAACCTTGTAAAAAGGACCTAGCGGCCCTCGGTGGGGGGTAGGGTTGGAAAATGTCTGGCCAATGGGTGGTGTATACTTTGCATAAACAGCACAATTATGTTTTCATTAATTCTTAGTGATAGAAGATATTTTTGTCTCCCTGAATATAACTATTGTATCATAAGACTGAGATTGGGGTCTGTATGGCAATTTACTTTCATTATATTTTTTGCATAGTTTTGAAGATATTTACATTTTTGCAGCATCACCGGATCCCCTGCACTTCCTGCTTTGAAACATTTGACAGTCCCTCTTCCCTGTGTCTCCTCCTCGTGGGCCACCATAGTACCTTCCCTTGCAATCCCCCATGGCCCCCTCTTCTTGCAGGCCCCTCCCTTGACCCCTTTTCCTTTGCGGCCCCCATGGCCACTCCTATTGCGGGGCCCCATCACCCCTTACCTTGTAGCCCCCCCTTGGTCCCTTCCTTGCAGCCCCACTTGGCCCTGCCCACTCCGTGCCCCCCAACTCCCCCCCCCCCATGGCCTGGTATCTTAACACAGAAGGGAGGGGAGGGGCTTCCGGTTTTCTTCACACGCTGTGTAATTTGCATCTGTGCTCGCCGGCAGCGAGGTGGAGGAAAAGCCCCTGAAGTGTCATCCTCCCACCTCAGAACTTTCTGATCAGAGATTTCTTCATATCTTGGGCTGTACAGCATGTAGAGAGGTGTTTGATGTCTCATTTTAAAGGTAGGAACCAGATCTTTCATTTAAAATCAACTTGTCTGGCGACCACAGTTCCCCTTTTTTTAAGTAGCGGCACAGGTCTGACTTTGGTTTAGATTTACTTGGAACGGAACACAATACATCATTTTAATTAGCCATGATAGTCATGATGAAACATGTTTTAACATAAACATCTCTATGATTCTAAAAAGCCCTAGGGGTGGGGTAATATTTTCAGTGGAATAATTCAAAGGATAAGGAAATAGGCCAAGTTTTAAACTGAGATTGGTGGAATTGAGCTACAGTAGTTGCAGATAAGTGTAATATCTCCTATGGAGCCACATCCATGTGGGCTAAAGTTCTAAGTGGAGTGCCTCAGGGTTCTATAGTGGCGCCATTTCATTTTAATCTGTTTCTAAATGACTTAGAAGGGGGCATAGAGAGCAAGGTCTTTGTTTGCTGATGACACTACCGTATATACTCGAGTATAAACCGAGGTTTTCAGGCTTTAAAAAAAGCCTGAAAATCTTACCTCGGTTTATACTCGAGTCAACCTGTCTCTTACCTTGTCCGGCGGCTGCGCAATCCGCATCCTCAGTGCGCATGCGGATGATGTCACTACCTGCCACCTCTCACTTTGCGGCGCCGAGATTTGTGCATACTGTATGCACAAATAAAGGAGAATTTACCCCTATTTGCAAGTATTTGCCACTTAAGATGTTTGAAAACTACAACTACCAGAAATAAAACATGCTGGGAGTTGTAGTTTCCAAACATCTTAAGTGGCAAACACTAACCCCCTCTGTTTATACTCGAGTCAATATCCCCCCCCCCTCCCTTTTTTTGCTAAAACTAGGTACCTCGGTTTATACTCGGGATGGTTTATACTCGGGTATATACGGTAAACTATGCAGAGCTTTGGAAACTTCAAAGAGTGCAATTGCTGCAAGCAGACCTAGACAGATTATCAAAATGGGCTACAGAATGTCAGATGATATTCAGTGCTGATAAATGTAAGGTGATGCATTTATGGTTTAACAATCCATGTGCCACCTACAACATTAATAACTCTGTGCTAAAGAAATCTTTAATGAAAAAAGATTCTGGGTTCTAGTAGATAACAGACTCCCATATACAAAAGGGACATCTTGAAAATGGAAGCAGTTCAGAGAAAGGCAACTAAAATAATAAGGGGAATGGAGGGTCTTGACTATGCAGGCAGATTAGACAAGTTAGGGCTGTTTACATTGGAGTAGCGATGTTTGCGTGGGGATATGATCACTTTATACAAATATATTAATGGGCCATGCACTAAACTCTCTGGTGCATTGTTCACTAATAGATAATATCAGAGGGCACATGGACATCTAAGACATTTTAGATTAGAAGAAAAGAAGTTTCATCTTCAGGTTAGGAAAGGTTTCTTACAGTGAAAATGGAGAAACTGTGGAACTGTCTTTCAGCAAGTTCATTGAATAACTTTAGAAGTTGCCTAGAGAAGTTTCTAAAACAAAAAAATATTGAGAATTACTGGTATTAATACATATACTGTAGTTTTGGTTGGTACAGAGATACTAATTAATATTTAGAATTACTGGTATTAATACATATACTGTAGTTCTGGTTGGTACAGGGATATGGCAATCGGAAATTTCCCTGGATCAACTCTACTTTATGTATCAATACCAGTAACTTGCAACATTCCTTGTTTGCAGAAACTCATCCAGCTTTTTTTTGAAACTGACCAATGAACCTGCCATTACAACGTCCACTGGAAGACAGTTCCATAGCCTTACCGTTCTCACAGTGAAAAACCCTTTCCGAGCTTGAAGCCTAAACCTTTTTTCTTCAAGTCTTAAGGGATGTCCTCGTGTCCTTTGACATGTTCTCTTGAACAATGCCCCAGATAGTTTATTGTATGGCCCGTTAATGTATTTATACACAGTAATCATATCCCCACGCAAGCGCCTTTTCTCCAGCGTACATAATTGTAACTTTTCCAGTCTCTCTTCATATTCAAGCTCCCCCAATCCCCTTATTAATTTAGTTGCCCTTCTCTGAACCCTTTCCATTTCAAAGATGTCCTTTTTGTACACAGGATTCCAAAATTGCACTGCATATTCCAAATGAGGCCTTACCAATGCTTTGTAAAGAGGGAGAATTACATTTTCCTCCCTTGAATCCATACCTCGCTTTATACAAGACAATACCATGCTGGCTCTGGCTGTTGCCACCTGGCACTGCTTGCTACCTTTAAGTTTGTTATCCACCAAAACTTCAAGATCCCTTTCCAACAGGGATTCACTTAACACAGAGCCATTTATAGTATAAGTAGCACAAGTATTTTTAAGTCCAAAATGCATCACCTTACATTTATCAACATTGAATTTCATCTGCCACTTAGCAGCCCAATGTGATAATCTATCTAGATCCCCTTGCAACGATTGCGCATCCTCTGAAGTTTTTAATGGTCGACAAAGTTTTGTGTCGTCAGCAAACACAGAAACCTTGCTGACAATACCCACTTCCAAATCATTAATAAATAGATTAAATAGAAGCGGCCCCAACACAGAACCCTGTGGCACCCCACTTAGCACTTTAGTCCATAATGATGAAGCCCCATTAACAACTACTCTCTGCATCCTATTCTTTAACCAATTTTCTATCCATGTACAAATGTGACTCCCCAGACCAACAGACCTTAGCTTATTCATTAGTCGCCTATGGGGGACTGTATCAAAAGCCTTTGCAAAATCCAAGTAAACTACATCTACTGCTATACCAGAGTCTAAATTTCTACTTACTTCCTCATAAAAGCCAAGCAAGTTAGTTTGACAAGATCTATTCCTCCTAAATCCATGCTGGTTACTACTTATAATGTCAGTCCTTGAAACATACTCTAGAACATGATCCCTTATTAAACTTTCCAGGATCTTCCCCACCACTGAAGTTAAACTTACAGGCCTGTAATTACCCGGCTGTGAACGACTACCCTTTTTGAATATTGGAATAACATCAGCCTTTTTCCAATCCAGAGGCACACCACCGGACATGAGGGAATCAGCAAAAATAAGAAACAATGGCCTAGATAAAACTGAACTTAGCTCCCTAAGTACCCTAGGATGTATTTTATCCGGTCCAGGAGATTTACTAATATTAACCTTATTTAGTTCTTTCTGTACCATATCCTCGGTTAACCAAAGTGAACTTGAATCTTGTATACCTTTATTGCTACTATACTCTATGATATCTGTACTTGGATCTTCTATAGTGTATACAGAGGAAAAAAAATTATTCAAGACATTTGCTTTATCACCACCTCAGAACTAACTTATCCCCATTAATTAATGGTGCCACATTCTCAGTCCTCATCTTCTTACTATTAATATACTTAAAAAAATGTTTAGGCTTAGTGATGCTTTCTTCAGCTATCCTAACTTCATTATTAATTTTAGCTAGTTTGATTGCTTTCTTACACTCCTTGTTACAATTTTTATACTCCCTAAAGGCCCTTTCCGTTCCCTCGGCCTTTTTCTTCCTTACCATTTGCCTCTTTACATCAGAATTCAGCCACATGGGCGCGGATTTATTTTTTTTACATTTATTTCCCAAGGGTATAAATTTAGAGGTGAACTGGCTTAAAATCCCCTTGATTTATAAATAAATAAATCAATCAATAAAGCATGCTGGGAGTTGTAGTTTCCAAACATCTTTAGTGGCAAATACTGCCCCCTCGGTTTATACGCGAGTCAATGTGGGTTTCCTTCTTTTTTACCTAAAACTAGGTACCTCAGTTTATACTCGAGTATATACGGTATGCCCTGCTTGTCTAATCATTTATTTTTATCCTGTAGCCTCATGTCTACTAATACCAAGTCACAGCATGTTCTCTCTGTAATTTTACCTCATCACTTAGGAATAGTGGTCCCATATTTATGTGGTACTTTCAAGATGACTTTAAAGGGCATCTATAGTGAAAAAAACACATTGCCCCTTTGCAAAGTTAAATTCATGTACTCTGTGCTGCCTTAATCCTATATCTGTCACTGACTCTGTTTAACCACGGTGTCAGATCTGTGTGCAGCACTCCCCCCTTCTCCCTCCCCTCTGTTACCTCCTCCATGTCTCAGCTCCGGCTAACCGACAAGCTTTTTATGTGCAGTAGGAGTTAAAAGTTCAACATCCTGAAAAACACACCCACGCACAGTGGCCAATAGAAAGTAAGCTGTCCTGGAGACAGGGAAGAAGGAGATCAGTACAGTTTACGATCTCTCACTTTGTGACCCATCATCAATCAGTGAAAGCTATTAAGAAGGGGGGTCAAGTGCAGACTTATATCTAACATCAAAGCTACCTTTCTACCCCTGCTAATGCTGTTATCTCTATGTTTATTACAGAGCAGGGAGGGGGGATCAAGTCACAGGGATTTGATTGACAGTCCAAGTAGGAGTAGAGGAATGCAATCACGTATTCTTCTAACTGGTGTATCTCAGGACAGAGAGGGAATCTGAAAAAGTGAAGACACTCTGGGGGTTGTAGGGAATTATAGAACACATGGAAAGAAAGAAAAAAAAGTTCATTTTCCCACTATAGATGCCCTTTAAGATGTATGATCCATTAATAAACAACTAACTAGGTGCTCTGGGTGACTTTTGTAGGTATGCACATTTTAATCCATGTCTCCCCATTATAGGATAAACATTAAAGTGGACACGAAGGAGCTGATGCTGTGTAGGTTGCAGTGTTCTCCCCAGAATTTTTTTCCTGCCGGGTGGCATGAAAAAGTAGCCGGGTGGGGTAGGACGGGCAAATTTGGTGGTAAGGGAAAATGTGCACTGCATAATGCTCATTATATAGGTCAGGGATGTCTAACTTTCGTCCCACTAGATGTTTGAAAACTATAACTCCCAGCATTCCGTGGTTGTAGAATGCAGGGAGTTGTAGTTCGTAAACATCTGCAGGGAGTTGTAGTTCGTAAACATCTGAAGGTAACCCATGTAACATAGCAGCACAAGTGACACCCTTTTGTGGCCTTGGAGATCTTGGAAAAGCTAGGTAACGTGCTAAAATAATCTTGCAAGTGTAAAAAAGGGGTCTGGACTGAGCAGTTTTGGCAGGAGTTTTTACTGACCTATTGATACACCTATTAAACCTACTTCTAAATTCTTTTAAATCACAAGTGTTCTCTCAAGAATTTTTTTCCAGCCGGGTGGCATGAAAAAGTAGTAGGGTGGGCCGCCCGGCTAAAAGACCCTAGGGAGAACACTGGGTTGATCTCCGCACTCTCCTATAGATATTATATTAGCTGGGTGCTACTATTAGACCATTGCCAAAGGTCACATAGAATATATATAAGTAAAAAGAAATAGTGCACTCCAGTCTTACAATCCAGTGTATTTATTCACACTTGTTTCGGTACCAGTGCGATACCTTCTTCAGACAACATAATAATAATTTATGTTGTCTGAAGAAGGTACCGCACTGGTACTGAAACGTCACAAGTGTGAATAAATACACTGGATTGTAAGACTGGAGTGCGCGATTTATTTTTGCTTATAGATATGCTTATATATTTTGCAATAACAGATATAGTCTGTCATATATAAGTGAATGTAACCCCTAAGCAATAACAAATACAGCTGCAGTGAATTAACAGCCTTTGCTACCACCGCACCCTTATTCATGAGCGACTAATAAATTGCTTTATTTGTGTATGTGTAATTCCCCCACCATGCATGGAAAAGCACCTAGATAAACATACAGCCATGCCCAGGAAAATACACTACTCAGCATACATGAACCTATGGGCATAGTCATAACCACACATACATGTATACAGCCATAACCCCCCCAAAAAATTAAAAAGTTATTTTAATTTAAGCTATACATAAAGGGCCATGAGAGAGAGAGAGTGAGTATGTATGTGTGTGTGTTTTCACATTCACCTTGAAAAAGACTGGTGTAATTACCAAAACATTAGATTTGTAATAAACCACTTTGAATCACTTGTACGTCCTAGGAGTGCCAATTTCCTTTATTTTGTGATCATCTATGAACATATGATGCTTTTTTTTTTTACATATAAATTTAGATATAATGATTGGTGTTTATTCCACACATTCCCACTGTAACCCCTGCCTCTCCCCTTGTTTTTCCCAGTTCAATAATGCCACACACAGCAAACACATGATGACTGAGCAAGCAAGCAGGAATTCACTGACAGGCTCTATCTCCCTGCACTGATAGTCAGCAAATACATTTAAAGGATAGCTATACTTTAAAAATTAACGGTTTAAAAATGGAAAGTACCTGGGGCAGGATTGATTATTCCTACTTCACAATATATCAGTTCGTTCGTTGAGGAGCTACAGCACTAAAAGTTTTCATTTGCCAGGTTAGTCCTGGACTATTCCTGTATTAAAGGACAACTAAAGCCTCAGAACAACATTGAATTAGAAGGCAAATCTCCTTGTTATAAAAGCAGTAATCAATGTCTCACCTCTTATTTCAATATGGTTGTGGAGAAATTTAACTAAGGTTTGTGTCTTATTTTCCAGTATCGCACATTGTGGTCACTGACCATTATGTTCTTTACACATGCTCAGTCCTAAGATACTGAAGGAACTTTTTACAGTTGGTCACACCTACTGGTAGCCTCTAGCCAGTTTATTGGTGTTTTTAGAGGGTATATGTTCAGATTCTGGAGTGTAAAAATGTGGGTTTAGTTCTCCTTTAAAGATAGTGCTGAAGACAGGAGGAAGACTGGCAGAATGTTTTCTTTTGTACTGGTGCTTCTCACAGAAAGAATTTTGGGAGTTAGGAATTACCAATCCTATATCCCTGTCCCATGCACTATTCAGTTTAACTTTTTGCTTTTTAATAAACTTTATACACAATAGTTATCCTTTGAGTATCTGTGTAAATGATTACAACTCCTGTCTCTGTACGCGGTTATACAGTTGAAAACACTTTTCTCTTTAAAGTCTATGTACACTGAAAAAATGACTTTGCATCATCTTAATCTATAAATATGTGTAAGTAGCACCTACTCTGAGGTGTGTGCGTTGCTACTTGCCTTCAATTAAGTACTTTTTTGCTCAGGCTCTGATCGCTGTGACCAGACTATTTTCCCTCATACCAACTGTCAATACTGCATACAGCACACCAACTGTCAAACTATTCCAGCTACTGCAAAACTGCTTACAGAAATGCTGAAATATAAGATGTTTCAGATTGGATATCTAAAGAAATAGGGGGCAGATCACCAAATAAAAGATACAGTGATAATCGAGATGAATTATAGTTTCCACTAATGAGCAATTTAAAAAAAAAAAAAATTTGCTAAAACGCAACATGACTTAATACAATGTAAAGGATGAAGCCACACTACGCCGGACAGTAACGTGTGTGCATTACCGTTCGCTTACAATGCGATTTGTGCAAGCAAATTTTTTTAAAAAGTTAACGCATGCGCTCCAAAAATCAGATTGCCACTAGTGTGGCTAGACCAACTGACCAACAGTAGCACATAGCTCCCAACAGTCCCGTTTTCGGCGGGACTGTCCCATTTTTGGGGTCCTTTCCCGCTGTCCCGGCACCCCCTCTCTGTTCCCGCATTGCCCCGTTTTTTCCGGGTGTCTGGTCCATTTTTTAGGGTAAAAACGCTAAACCGGAAGTGCACTAGCAGGCATTAGGACCCTGCAGTTGGAGACTTCCAGTCATGCCTGCTGGGGGCGGGGCTTTGACCAGAACGGAGCTGCTGGGGATTGAGGTTGGAGAGGGAGAGAGAAAACTGCTGAAGGTCTGTGTGAGACTCTGTGCAGTCACTTAAACACTCCAGATGAACTTGCAGTGTGACAGAGATAGATACTAGTACAGCACACACAGTAAATACAGGCACCAAACATTATTTCTTCCCTTACAGGGCCAGTGTTAGCTTCTAGTAAGGGGCAGTGCCTGCAAAGCTAGGTACACAGATAGTTATTATCCTCATATCTAGTCAGTAGTGTGCCCTGGGGGGACAAGCCTTTGTGTTTCAGTATATATCTGTATGTGTGTGTAGTGTGTATCAGTGCATGAGTGTGTCATGTGTGTAGTGTGTCAGTATATCAGTGCATGTGTAGTGTGTCAGTATACGTGCATGAGTGTCCAAATAATATTAGTGTACATGTGTCATGTTTGTAGTGTGTCAGTATATCTCCATGTGTGTGTGGTGTATGTGTCCGTATATCAGTGTATGTGTGTCAGTGTCAGTATATTAGTGTGTGTGTCAGTATATCAGTGCATGTGTGAGTCTTGTGTGTGTCAGTATATGAATGCATGTGTGTGTCAGTGTATGCTGGTGTGTCTCAGTATGTCAGTCAGTGTATGTGTGTCAGTTTGTGTCCATGTTTGTGTGCATGTTTGTGTCATATGTGTGGTTAAGCGTATGTATGTGGCAAAGATAGATATAGGTTGACACAGACAGACAGATAGATAAACAGGTAGATAGACAGACAGACAGAGATAAATGAATATACAGGTAGATAAAAAGATGCAGATAGACAAATAGATAGACAGGTAGACAGACAGAAAGAGATAAATACATAAGATAGACAGGTAGGTAGATGGACAGAAAGAGATAAATAAATAAGATGAACAGAAAGATAGATAGACAGAAAAAGATAGATATACAGACCAGACTATAAAAACAGATACAGACAAACACAAATAAACACTGATATTAGCATACTGGGTAGTGGCGTATGCATATAGTCTTCTTTTTCATGGGATTTATCTTTAAATTGGGGGCGTAACCTATGAAAGATGGGAGTGGTTTAAGAAAACGGGTGTGGCCTAATAAAAGTGGGTGTGGCCAAAATTTGCCACGGGCGCTAATGAGCCCGCAACTCACTCTCCCTTTTACTGTCCCTCTTTTGTGTTTTCAAATGTTGGGAGGTATGGTAGCGTTCTTATTAACGCATAATCAGATCACACATTAAAATGCAATAGTGTGGCCTGGCCCCACAGTGCTGTGGAGTTAGTTTATTGGGTACCTGGTGTTGAACACAAAAAAGAAAAACTTGCTTACACAAAAATCTGATGGAACAAACGGAAAACATTAGTGCAGGATCCAACAGACAAATGAAAGCACAACATACTGAAATACTAAAACAAAGTTAGTTTATTTAAGATCAGTGATTTTGGCACTCCTAATGTTTAGAAACTACAACTCCCAACATACCTTGGTTACAGAATGCAAACACACACATGCTAGGAGTTGTAGAGTGTAAGGGTTCGACAGAACTGTTTTAGGTTATACTAAACTTATCACACAAGTTGGGGACTTCCATTTTCCTTAATCCCCCTTTTCCTATAATGAAAGCTGTAATTTGGGTTGCCATAATTTGATGCGTAGGACTAACAGGGTTACAGGTGAATCACCCGGTGGGCCCACAGCCCATTCACCCAAGAAGATAGAGAACTGCTATGGTTTTAATAAAGAGCAAAAGGGACCGTAAGAAATAAATCCTAATTAATAGGAGAAATATAGATGTATGTATGTATAGTTTATTTATAAAGCACCACTTGGGGACGCAGAGCTGTACAGTAACAAAATACAATAAAGTCATACAAGGGGGATATGTCAATAAGTGAACATAGAGATATGGAATGTAATGTGGGCCCCTAAACTCATCCTGATGGGCCCCATGAAAGGTGTATGATGGAAGGGACTGAGGCACTATACACCTAATGTACAGTTAATACGGGGATGATTGGCTTGTTCTGCACATTACTGCGTTGTTTGTGGCCATTACAATGCAAACCTTTCTCCCAATCTGCTTTAAAGAATTAGAAAACAGAAGCAGACGGACAATGGTGTAACCCGACCACTCTCACACTTCTACCGACTAAGCGCCCCGCGGTCCATCAAAAAACCCCAAAACCTTACCGCCAGACACAGTATTCGGCAACCTCCAGCTCGCCGCCATCTTGTCTAAATAATGTTTCGAGGGGTGGAGTTAACTATTTCCGCCCTGTGGTTCTGTGGAGCGCGGGGATTGGAAGAAAGTGTGGGCACGGGCGGACATTTTGAGTGAGGGTAAATACCGTTCGCTTGTTAGGGGTTTCCAATGAAATATCGAGCTGCTATGTTTTTGTGAATTTGATAATTGTAGGAATAGTTGCCTGATAGAGATTTATAACGTTAGTAACCACGAGTTTATTAAAATGTTGGGTAATGTTGTTGTAATAATGTCCATCACTGTTTTGGCAGTTAACCAACCTATAGCACCAATGTGCAATGACCTTAGACAGCCAATCCCAGGGCAGGATTCCAGTTTTGGGTTCAGCCAATCTGATGGCTGGAATAACAAGTACCCCAATGTTCCGTGTCAACCATCATAATAATATGCACAACTGCTAGAGATTTACCAGCATGTCTGATCAGCCAGAAATTAGCAATCATTGAATAAAGAAGAACCCCCCCACAAGCTGTTGATTTTCCTTGCAAATTCTGGACCTTCTCAAACAAATAAGGATCAAGGTGGATCCCATAAGTACCGGTTTAGACGTGGTGTACCCCTGTCCCAGACAGCCAACTCTTGTCAGTTATTTATCACAAGCCTTGCCACAAGAGGAAAGGAAGTCCCTACCCCATAGAGCTTACAATCTAGATATTGACCCTTTCAGTTAGGATTCTGTGTTCATGCTTCCATCAAATACGGCGATCCATCCAGGGTTTAAACCATGATACACGTCCACAAATATGTTATATGTGTTATTGGACTTTGCTGGATCCCTGTTCTTTAAAAAAAAAATTCACAGGCTTTTACACACACTTAATGTCATCCTATTGATTAAAAATATTAGACTATGATAATATAAAAGGGGTGTCCCTAAGGTTTTTGGCACCTGAAGCAACTTTTGAATGCCGGCCCTAGGCGGATATGCGCGTAGCCTGCCACCGCCGTGGCAAAGTGGGCGTTTCAATACCTTGAAACATGATATTATCTGTTGCCATCTTGTCTTTTCAGCAAGAGGGCATCAAAGCACAGAAGTAGGTAGGTTGTCCCCAGCATAAAAGTAGTTAAGTAGGTAGATAGGCAGGCCCTAGTACACAAGTAGGTAGGTAGGCACAAGCAGACAAGTTGGTAGGTATGCCCCAGCACATAGGTAGGTAGGTATCTAGCCAGCCCCCAAGTAGGTAGGTAGCCAGCCCCCAAGTATGTAGGTAGGCCCCAGCACACAAGAAGGTAGCCAGCCCCCAGCCCCAAATAAGTAGGCAGGCTCCAGCCCCCAGGTAGGTAGGTGAACCCCAGCACACATGAAGGTAGGTAGCCCCCCCGAAAATGCACTTTCACAAATCACAATAATTACTCACACAGTATGTCCCCATGCTCCTCCTGGTAGGCAAATTTTTTAAAAGACGGCAGCTCTTTCAACCCCCCCCCCCCCCCCCCGAATCCTGTGCTGGCATTGCTGCGCTGTCTTTCTTTTTTCGCAGCAATTTCAAACAGGAAAGAGTGGCAGTAGCTGTACTAGCTGCACCAGTTACATCAGGAATCAGGATGTCTGCGCACTGATTGGTCCTAGTCCACTCATGGTAGGAGCGGCTCTGCCTCACACACACTCTCACACACTCACTCTCTCACACACACTCACACACAATCTCACACACACTCTCTAACACACACACTCTCAAACACTCTCACACACACAATCTCTATCTTACACACTCTCTCACACACACACACACACACACACACTCTCAAACACTCACACACACTCTTTCACACACTCACTCACACACTCTCATACACACACACACCCTCACATACATACACTCTCTTTCACACACACTCTCACTCTCTCACTCACACACTCTCTCTCACATACACACACACACACTCAAACACACTCTCACACACTCACATACACAGTCTCTCACACACACACACACAGTCTCTCACACACACACTCTCACACACACTCTCTCTCTCTTACACACACAGTCTCTCACACACACACTCTCACACACACACAGTCTCTTACACACGCACTCTCTCTCTCACACACACTCTCTCGCACGCACACACACATACACACTCACACACAGTCTCTCTCACTCACACACTCTCTCTTACACACACACACATACACTCTCTCTCTCTCACACACACACACACCTGTATCCATATGCTTTTTTTCCTCCCCTCCAGGCTCCAGGTTTCCTCAGATGTCAGTGTGCAGTCTGAACACTGCACGCAGCATATTGAGCAGCACAGTGTGTCAGTTCCTGGACTCGGACTCCCATACACTCTCATACACACACACTCTCACACACACACACTCTTACACACACACTCTTACACACACACTCACACTCTCTCACTTACACACTCGCTCACACACACACATTCACATTCTCACTCACACTCTCACACACACGCTCACACACACGCTCTCTCACTCACACACTCTCTCACTCACACACACACACTCTCTCACATACACACGCTCTCACACACACACACACTCAAACACACTCTCTCACACACACACTCACATTCTCTCACACACACACATATATACACTCTCACACACTCACACACACACCTGTATCCATATGCTTTTTTCCTCCCCTCCAGGCTTCCTCTGCACACACAGCGTGTCAGTTCCTGGACTCTGACTCCCCACCAGTTGATTGCTTCCACTGGGCTCCGGCACGGCGGCATGCCCCTCTGGCCTCTGTGCGACTGTTACATGACTTACGCACAGAGGTGCGTGCCGGAGCGCAATGATGCCATATTGGGCAGCAATCAGGCAAAGCACTGCGCTTGCAAATGCGCAGGTTTAGGAGTGGGGAAAAAACAGACAGGCTATTGCACGCCTTTTACATTTACTAGTGGCATTTTTCCAACCTCTCAATCTACCCCCCCTACCTAACACTACTACCAAAATTCTAGTTCATGCCCTCTCTTAGCTGGACAACTGTAACAGCCTTCTGTGCGGTCTACTAAGCACTACTGCACCCCTTCAATCAATCCTTAACTCTACTGCCAAGCTAATTCAACAATTAAGAAGTGCTGGATAGGATAGCTAAACTTGAAGAAAAAATAGCCAGACTAGAGGCATATTTTCTGAAATGTTAAAATAATAATTTCTCCTTTTCCAACCTCCCCGCACCCCCCCAAGTAAAAAAAAAAAATGACAAAAAATATAAAAACACCTAAAAAATAAAATACAAAAATATAGATAAACAACAGTTCTGATCCAGGGATTTTTGCCATTTGGAGTCAGGAAGGATTTATTTTGCCTTCCTCTGGATCAACTGTAAGGTAGAGTTCATATTTTACGACATTTTGTAGAAACAATCTGACCCCCAAAAATCTCCCCCCAAACTACAAATATGTACAAAATGTATGTTTAAGTATAAACTTTGAATTTGGCTTGAAAGGCCACATTTTGGAAGGGAAGGTGTGTGTTTTTGCTGCAGATTTTAAAACTCAATAATGGCAATGTTTAGGACATTGTTGTTTTTTACTTACCCTTTAAATATAGCTGTCACAGGAATGAATGGGTATGTCAGTTGGTGTGTACTTGTGGCAGGTTGGGGGATAAAAAAACTAACTTATTTGATGATTGGTCAAAATGTGTTTTTTGACTATACTTACCCTTTAAATATTGTTGCCACATGAATGAATGGGTAGCTCATTTGGTGTGTTTACTTGTGTTTTGATTATTGATCAAATTTTTATAGTTACCGTATATACTCGAGTATAAGCCGAGGTTTTTAGGTTTAAAAATCAACCTAAAAACCTTGCCTCGGCCTATACTCGAGTTAATAGACACTTACCTTCAATCCAGAAGCAGCCGTGAGTCAGGCCGGCAGTTCCCAGTAGTTCTTCACGGTTGAGCGATGATGTCATCGCGCACGCTGGCGGTATGACGTCATTGCGCAACCGCAAAGCAGTACTGGGAACTACCGGCTCTGCACAAAGCGAGCGGCAGCCGGCAGAGAGATGAAGACTGAAGACCAGGTAAGGTAAGTGAGCTGGGGGGGGGCTGGGGGGACAGTATGCCATGCAGTAACCCCCAATACCTTTCTACAATAGGTGGTTGAAAACTACAACTCCCAGCAACCAAGCATGCTGGGAGTTGTAGTTCCAACATCTACAGTGGAAAGGTATTGGGTGGGGGACAGTATGCCATACAGAACCCCCAATACCTTCTACTATAGTGGGTTGGAAACTACAACTCCCAGCAACCAAGCATGCTGGGAGTTGTAGTTTCCAAACATCTACAGTGGAAAGGTATTAGGGTTACTGTATACACTCGGCTTATACTCGAGTCAATCATGTTTTTCTAATTTTGGAGGCAAAAATGGGTACCTTGGCTTATACTCGGGTCGGCTTATACTCGAGTATATACGGTACCCTTTAAATATGGCTTCCACAGAAATGGAAGGTTAGGTTGGTAGGTATGTGTACCTGTGTCAGGGTGGGGGTTAAAAAAACAAACTTTTTTGATGATTGGTCAAAATAAGATTTTTTTATTTTAATTACACTTAAAGTATGGCTGCAACAGTAATGGAGGGGAAGGTCAGTAGGTGTTTATACCTGTGTCACATTGGAGGTTAGAAAATATTTTAATTATTGGTCAAAATTTATTTTTTTACCAATTTTTTTTTACTATAGTTACCCCTTAAGTAACTATAATTGAAGGGTAGGTCAGTAGGTGTGTACCTGAGTCAGGTTGGGGGTTAAAAAAAAAAATTTGTTGATGATTAGTCAAAATAGTTTTTTTTACTAGTTACCCTTTAAATATGGCTGCCATGAAAATGGAAGGTAGGTCAGTAGGCGTGTGTACCTGCATCGGGTTGGGGGTTTAAAAAAACAAACTTTGTTGATGATTAGTCAAAATAGTTTTTTTTACTATAGTTACTGTTTAAATATGACTGCCATGAAAATGGAAGGGTTGGTCATAAGGCCTGTGTGCCTGGATCAGTTAAAAAAAACTAACTTTTTTGATTGTTGGCCAAAATTTGTTTATAACTTTATTTACGATATCTGTTGTATTCAATTAGATCAACTGGACTTGAAGTTTAGTTCTTGAAGACGTTTCCCTAGTCATCCGACTGGCTTTCTCAATTCAGAATGACTTGTACAAGAATCTTTGGCAATTATGTACCTTGGAAAATCCCAATTAGCATACACAGCCAAGTGTTAAGGGCGTGATTGGATAGTGGCTAAGAGGTGTTATAGGAACGCCCAGAGTAAGGTGTCAAAACAGCATTGTACATGGCAGACAGGTGGTGTCGAACCCCCCCACCTATATTTAGGCCAATTCCTCGGGTCAGTACTCAGCCGTGTACCTGCATCTTAAGGATAAAGGACATACCTTTGAAGATTGTAATGTTAACATATTGGCAAAGGAACGTGACTGAGAGAGGTGTTAAGGAGGCCATTTATGTGAAAATAAAGAAACCAAGCCTAAATAGAGGTCCTATGCCTTTAATATAAAGCACTGGATGGCCTCTTCCCTCATTTTAAAAAGCCAAAAGGCTGGGGGGAAGTGAGAGAGCCTGTTATATGGATTCACTGTGTAAGAATGAGAAATGCAAAAGTTTGCTTATCGTAATTGAAGTAAAAGAAATTTAAAAAGGTTAGAAGTTATGACCTTCCAGACTGGGGTTACCTTGATGCGGTTGGAAGGCTTTTTATTCATAAATAATGTATACTAAAACCCCTTTGTTTATAAAGTATGCCAGTGTGCAGATAATATGATATTGTATGGGGCCTAGGAAAGTGCATTGATTATCTTTTCTATGTTTGTAAAAATGTTTGACCAGATCAGTAGCACTTCCGCTAAATGTAGTTGTAAATTAGCCTAATTGGAGTACTTCAACAATCCTTGCATATGTGTCAGGTTGGGGGTTGTTTTGTTTTTTGACTATACTTACCTTTTAAGTATGATTGCCATGGAAATGGGAGTGTAGGTCAGTAGGTGTGTGTACCTGGGTCTGGTTGAGGGGGTATGTCCTTTTTTTGTGTTTACAACCATAAAACTATCTTTTATTGAGGATATATCAAAATTATTGTTTTTACTTTATTTACCCTTGAAGGGTAAGTCATTAGGTGTGTGTACTCGTGTGAGGTTGGGGGTATGTGTTTTTGCATGTATGACCATATAACTAACTTTTACTACTGATATATCAAAATTAGTTTTTTGACTATAGTTAGCCTTTAAATGTGGCTTTCATGGCAATGGAAAGGTAGGTCAGTAGGTGGGTGTACCTGTGTCTATGTGGGGGGTTGAGATTATCAGCATTTGTGTTTATGACCATGAAACAAACTGTTTTGAAATATTCACATTTGCGGATTGTTACCATTATAGTCTATGGGGAAAATGTCCCGTAATTCACAGATAATGCCGTAACGCTTCTGTGGATTCCTTAGCTAGGTAATAGCACACTTCCCCTATATGCCCCGCACGTCTGTACTGAATTTCATGTCTCTAGCTCAAAAACTGTGGGAGGAGATACAGTCCAAAAAAGCGGAAGAATAAAACAGAAGAAGAAAAGAAGAAGAAATAGAAAGAACAGTAATTTGGCTCTTCAATCCAAACTAATAATCAGAATAACTGAAAAGTTACCAGTTTTTTGTTAAGGGTGGACATGCCCTTGAAGGATTCACTTACTTTTACTACAAGCAGATGTGTTATGGGCTAATTTTAATACATTTTTCCCTATCATCTACTTTAAAGGGCATATTTATTCCTCCAATAAAATTTTATACTTACCTTGCCCATCCCCAAAAAACCCAACCTCACAAAGCATATTTATTTCCCTAGTGTTCCTGAACTGAGATGCTTATGTAACAATCCAGCATCCTCTTCCATAGTCTTCCTCCCAGCTTCTACCCAGCCCAGCAGTCAAAAGTGGCCATGGTGGCTGTCAATGATTGCTGCAGAACAGGATACCTCCTCTGGGTATGTATATGTGAGTTGGAAGAGTTTATGGGTTTACCTAACCAGAATGATCTAAATTTAAAATTTACTTACGACTATGGGGTTCCAGTCTTAATTTTTGTAGACATAACCATAAATTGTAATGATTATTCACTGGAGACTACCATATAACTTAAGGAAAGTGCAGGCAATACTATCCTTCACACTACATCTGGTCATCCCCCACATAGCTTTAGAGGGATCCCTCAATGGACAGTTCCTTCTCTTAAGATGGAACTGTTCAGTATTTTTTTTTATTATCATTGTTTTTTATTGATGTTTTTCTGTATTAGCATTTTAATACAAAACATTGTTTAACATTACGATCATTATATTTAGATAAAATACAATAATATATTTTAACTTTTACATGTTGCATCTGTTAAATTATAACATAACAGTAACTTGGGTACCCTGAATCAATATATATAAAATATTCTGTTCTATCGTGGATGCTATCTATTAAACTGGAAATGAAGGTTTTGTTTGGGATCTGTTGTCTATATACCAATGTTCCCAGCTTTTATAGAACCTAGGGATATTGTTGTTCACTATATAAAACATTTTTCCATATTGCATATTGGTTGTAAGATTAGTCGTTATATCTTGTAGCTTTGGGACATTCTGTGGATAGTCAGTTTTTGGCTATTTTATTTTGAGCTATGATTATAGTATGAAAAGTTATTGTTCTTTGTTCTATAGGTAATAAATTGAGGTTGATTAGTAGTGTTAGAATAAATATCCTCACTAGCCTCGCCGGACTTTTGATTGATGCCTGTCAGACCCACTGAGAGACCTTCAGCGCTGGGAGAAAGGATTACACAACACGCACGGTGCAGTAGAACCCAGTTTCTCGGTTTATTCACATGTTACATTGGGTTTTCACAAAGAGAAAAAGGGGGCGTGGCCAGACACCATGTCTGCCGATGACGTACTAAAACCTTGGAATATGAAGATAGTCAGGCTGACACACAAAATGTAGGAGGGAAAAGACCTTGAGCTCAGAACATTTGGAAACAAAACATCTGCAATAACACGACAATAATATAAGACAAAATGGAGTCAGAGAACAAAATGGCTGCTATTAGGCTAAGTGATAATAGAGAATATATAAAAACCTAACAAGTAGCAATGATAGTTCCGGTTTCATTGGAAATGGTTGTTGGAATAAATCTGCCAGGAATTCCTGTATTTGTTTCCACAGTTTTTGTATCTTTGTGCAGGACCACCAAATATGCTAATGTTCCTGTGCCTTTTTGGCATCTCCAACATAGGGGTGAATATGTAGTAAACCAATTTGCTAAGGTTTCTGGAGTTCTGTGATATCTGTAGATGATTTTTCTTGAGGTTTCCCAGTGTGATATACATTTAGACAGCTGGAACTGTATTGATAGGGCATTTTGCCATTGTTCATTCGTGAATGATTGGTTAAGTTCAGATTCCCATTTTTGTGACCAACTCATAGATTCTATTACATCTTTCTTTTCTATGGCAATATAAAATATTTTGATTGTTTTATGTTTCAACAGTAGTTTATATGTTCTGGTTCAAAGTTTGCATTGAAATATGCATTCCTCAAGTCATCCTTGAGAAAGGTCTGAGACAAAGAGCGAAACATCGCTATCTGTTTGCTGCTTATGGAATAAAAGTTAAAGATTTTTTCAACAAGTCCTGAGAGTGCTCTACATGTTACTATGGTTGGATATTTATAGGATCTGCAGTAGCACCTGGGCATTATACTACTTGAAGGTAGAGTGCACACTGTTTGCTAATTGGTTATCTATCTATCTATCTATCTATCTATCTATCTATCTATCTATCTATCTATCTATCTATCTATCTATCTATCTATCTATCTATCTATCTATCTATCTATCTATCTATCTATCTATCTATCTATCTATCTATCTATCTATCTATCTATCTATCTATCTATCTATCTCTGCTATCTATCTATCTATCTATCTATCTATCTATCTATCTATCTCCTCACTAGCCTCGCCGGACTTTTGATTGATGCCTGTCAGACCCACTGAGAGACCTTCAGCGCTGGGAGAAAGGATTACACAACACGCACGGTGCAGTAGAACCCAGTTTCTCGGTTTATTCACATGTTACATTGGGTTTTCACAAAGAGAAAAAGGGGGCATGGCCAGACACCGTGTCTGCCGATGACGTACTAAAACCTTGGAATATGAAGATAGTCAGGCTGACACACAAAATGTAGGAGGGAAAAGACCTTGAGCTCAGAACATTTGGAAACAAAACATCTGCAATAACACGACAATAATATTAGACAAAATGGAGTCAGAGAACAAAATGGCTGCTATTAGGCTAAGTGATAATAGAGAATATATAAAAACCTAACAGTTCCACCCTTTTATCCCAAAGGGATAACTAAACAGAAATTATGTGTAATTTATAGCAAAATTATCAGTGGAAATAGTATTCAGAGAAAACATATTCATCTACTTTGATGTGATTGCTAAGTTGTTGCAAATTACTGATCTGCTATTGTTTGGTAGGTGAGATTACACTTCATGTCATTGTTCACAGAAACACATTTTACATTAGGGGAACAAATAAAAATAAAACAAACTTCAGCAGCAGTAACATTTTGAGTCCGAATCATAACTATATCTACAGTTCATTCACGGGATGATTGTTGAGGTATTCTGGAAAATTTAAGTGGGTTACATCATCTTCTCAGATAATTGGGATCCAATATCTTATAGTGCTGATCAGTCAGATAATATTGGAGACAGATTGGAACTGAAACTGGAATAGCGACTAAACAAGTACTTATAATGTCCTGAACACTTTTACATTTCCTAAACAAAAGTCAGTTATATTTAGGAGCTTCTTTGAAATATACTCCCAAATGTTACCTGGGGGCAATGGAACACGGGGAGCAATAGAGCGGGAAGCTCTGTTCATTCTAATAAATTCAAAATAGAAAAACCACAGAATAAGATGAAAAATGAACAGGTCAGGAAAATGTATTTCATCTGGAGTTTACAATTTATCACTGGTTTGGAATCTGGGCTCATCTTAATCTCCCTCCTCGAGGGTGGGTGCCTTATCATCTCTGAATTCATCTTGGTGGTCATCTCGTTCTCCAATCAACAGATTCGGTGCGCGCTTTACTCTGGAAGCATGTATCCACGATGGATTGCCTTCAACCAAGATAGCTGAGCGAGTCACAGAGGGAGGCTCTAAAGATTTGTGTTGATATAACGCCTTTACCAAGACCACATCACCTGATTTAAACGGGTGCGTCTGAGCACTAGAAAGTAAAGGAAAAGACAAAGAAACATCACCACAGATGCTATTCAATTTTTCAATTAGTTTTGCCACATAAGCTTCCTGGATAAATTCCAGGTCACCTGTAATTAATGTCCCTGTCTTAACTGCCCATGGCATAGGAAATGGTTTACCCATTAAAATTTCGAAAGGGGACAACTTGTATGTAGAATTGGGGGCCATACGAATCTCTGCTAATACAGCTGGTAAATAAATATCCCATTTACTGAATGAACCTGCAGTAGCCTTCCTAAATTTCTCTTTTATTGTGCGGTTCATTCGTTCAACAAATCTGAACTCTGGGGATATGAAACTTCTATTCAATCAACATCAATTACACAATCTGCTGTATACTTTAGAAATAAAGCTGGCCCTTTATCTGAATCTATCCTAACAGACAACCTCATTTAGGAATAATTTCCTTATACAAAATTTTAGCAACAGTTTTCACATCTTTTTTACTAAGATATACATTTGGGCAATAAACCTTGTGGCTAAGATTTTTATGAGCCATATTATTACTATAACTATCCCCTCTTTAATAAAGACCCAAAAGGTCTAAAAACAATGCTTGAGAAAAAAAAAAAATCTTTAAAAAAAATGAATCGGGAGAAAACAAAAACTTAAACTGAAATAATAACATTCTCAGGGAAAAATGGGAATGCAGGAAAGAAACAAAAGAAACGGAGAAAAGAGTAGCAACTTATACACATATATGAGATAACATTCCCTAAAACAAACAGAAAAGAACTCACAATTATTTCATTTAAACAACTAAAACATAAGGAAGATAATAATCCACAAATTAAATTAATGTAAAGTCAGCTTACCATTATCATTTATAAACTATCTACTGCCAAATCTACCAAAACCAACTACATTAAATCTACCTGGAAACAATGAACAACAGCTTAAACAAAACACAGGTACGGGTTAAAGAAAAGATTAAGCTAAATAACAAAAACACGGGGTAACGGACTAAAATTCTAAACAGAATCTGGGAATTGAAGATCTATATACACTATACACAAACACTTACAACCATACCAGCTCTAATTGGTAGAGAATCAAATCGGACTGGGGAGAGATTTACACTTATATTTAAATATTAATTACTTGGGTATTAATTTAACCTGTAATCTTAATACAGTAAATAAAAGGAATATACTATGGGTAAGACCTGAATATATCTAACTTTTAAGACCATGATGGATTTAAAATAACCTCATACTCTGTGAGGTATCGGATAGTTCATATTCTATTCTTTAGCATTTATAAAACATGATTGGATGTTAATTAAACATTCTCCGTGCCCAATATAATAGAGTTGGAGGCCTCAAAGGCCATTGCACAAGCTGCAGAGATGCACAAACATTTAAGGCATCCTCTGAACAGTGATTGGCAATGTTTAGAAAAAAAAAATAAGTGACTAGTTTCAAGGTGTCTCTGTGATATTGTGATAAAACTGCCACCATGATTTTACAATGTTCTCTTATAATACAAATGAAAAGATTTAGCATAATTCAAAAAGCTCAGAGCAGGGGCAGTAAATGTTATTACAATTATTTAAACATTCTTTGTTATTTTTGGTGTCCATAGAATGATGTTTGGACAGTCTTTAATTGTGCTTTTGGTGCATTTGGAGCATTTGGTCCCAGTGGGAGTTGGCTGGGATTCATTGATGATAAAAGTTCATGAAGCTGACCAATTCAGCTTTATTACAGGGTGTTTGAAACGCAGAAATGTCTTTATCTCTGGCGGGGCTGACCAGATGTTCACCCTTAGATATTATACAACCAAGATATTGAACTGAGTCTTTGCAATATTGTATTTTCTGGAAGCTTTTGATGCAGGACAATTGAGGAGAGAGAAACATTTTTACATACCTCCGTGCTCTGGATACACAATAACCATCATTAATTAATTGACAATTAACATATTTCAGTAATCCTAGAACCATGTGGCTGAACCCATTATTATTTTAACACTTCACAGAGAGCCATAGAGTCTGTCACTGGCAAGTCCACCAAATCTCTATGTCAAACAGTGACACATGAAATGGAACTCTTCAAAAAATGAATACAAAAACACTGAGCCGTAGCACCAGCTGACATGCAGAAAAAAGGCATATCTCAAAATCAACAACTGTATTACAATGGGTATTGGCAGAAATGCTAATAAGGGATTAGATATCCAAAACTATAGGAACTATCTGTATTATGAGCTGGCTATAATAGGGGTATAAACTAGGAAGATAGTCTTTATAATTACTCATTGCTTTACAAAGGTACAAACCATTGGCAGAATACTATTAATTATATCCTGTAAAAGGGGTTAGGGGCATAAAAAAAATAATCCGTACATCAACTTTTACTTCCAACAAGTTATGCCACTAAAGAAAATTAAGATACACAATTTACTTACTAATTCCTATATTATCAAATTAATGGGGTAATCTGGTAATAATTTAAAGGAAAAATAAGACAATAACAATAGGCCATCATCCCTATTAGTGACAAATATTTTATATTCTTAGTCTCTGCAGGTACCCCAATAAATCTCTACAAAAAGCTTGCAATCAGCTGAGGGACCATTAATATAAGGAAGCTTTGATACAGAACCACATAGTCCCTGTATCATTAATAAAAACTAAACAGCTTACCTCGTATATGAAGAACACAAATAGGATTACACATTCTGTCCATGAGCTGTACCACAGCGAGAGAATCACTTGTGGGAAAATCCACCACAACTGCCATCATAGGGGATATCTATCTGTGACTGTATTTTCACATCCTACTTAGCTATATGGATATAACGGGTCTCACTAATGATCTAATTTATTACAAATAACATATCTACTATTATTGAGCTGATCATTCTACTCCTTTTTGAAAACCTCCAGAAACTCTACCAGATCCTTGCCCTCTACCACTTTCTAAATCTTCACTTTCTCAAAAACCTCCATCATATATAAAAAAACTTCCGTAGACATTCCTACCTTTATTCGCAATTATAAAACTCCCATTTAAAACTAGTTAGACATGAAATCTACTTTCGTTTCCCACGAGCCAAAAGGAAAAAAAGAAGGAGGGGTAAAGCGGGGGTGTTTGGAATGCAGACAGATAACGGTTAGACATAACCCCTTTAAAGTATATTAAACTACTAAAGTATATAAAGTATATTAAAGTACACACAAGACATACAAAGGTAAGGTCTCTTAATGTTCCTTATAATGCTTGCTAGCAAAGAAACACAACTCAGAAGTTCGAACTTCAAATGAACCGGACCACACTGTCCGTTCTATAAATGGTTAAGCTTAACTCTTTCCGTCCCCACTCCTAACCTCCCGTATTTTACACTTCACGCACGCTGAAGCAACTCCTATTTAAGAAGAAAACATTAACTCTCTATGTGCAGGTCGCCGCCTGCGGGAGTATTATCTTGTAGTCCAAATACAAGTTGCGAGTCCCACCCGCAAATAGGGATCCTATCAATCAAGGGGAAAATATATCTCTTGTACGGCTCCCAGTTAACTCTTCCAAAGAGAAACTAAAAAATGCAGATCGCCACCTGCGGGAGTCTACCTTAACTCTTTAACTCTTTAGAACACCCAGCACCAAGTTTTTACATTCCACTCCGGGAATAAAACTCTTTTAGAATTTAACACTCCACCCACGAAGCAACTTCCTCCAGAGAACTTGATCACAGGTCCCAGCATGCGGGCATTCTACTTACAGACCCCGTCTGTAAGACGTGGGGCATGCGTCCACCCTTTCAGACCCACGTTTTAAAATCTATACCAATGTGCTGATACAAGTTACAGAACAAGCAAGACAGAACTTAAAGTTAATAAGTTCAATACTCACAGTCCTGTAGGTTGTATCCCCACTTACTGACAACAATTAAAAGAATAAATATCCTCACTAGCCTCGCCGGACTTTTGATTGATGCCTGTCAGACCCCTGAGAGACCTTCAGCGCTGGGAGAAGAATTACACAACACCACGGTGCAGTAGAACCCAGTTTCTCGGTTTATTCACATGTTACATTGGGTTTTCACAAAGAGAAAAAGGGGGCGTGGCCAGACACCATGTCTGCCGTGACGTACTAAAACCTTGGAATATGAAATAGTCAGGCTGACACACACAAATTAGGAGGGAAAAGACCTTGAGCTCAGAACATTTGGAACAACAACATCTGCAATAACACCAATAATATAAGACAAAATGGAGTCAGAGAACAAAATGGCTGCTATTAGGCTAAGTGATAATAGAGAATATATAAAAACCTAACAAGTAGCAATGATAGTTCCGTTTCATTGGAATTGGTTGTTGGAATAAATCTGCCAGGAATTCCTGTATTTTGTTCCACAGTTTTTGTATCTTTGTGCAGGACACCCAAATATGCTAATGTTCCTGTGCCTTTTTGGCATCTCCAACATAGGGGTGAATATGTAGTAAACCAATTTGCTAAGGTTTCTGGAGTTCTGTGATATCTGTAGATATTTTTCTTGAGGTTTCCCAGTGTGATATACATTTGAACAGCTGGAACTGTATTGATAGGGCATTTTGCCATTTTTCATTCGTGAATGATTGGTTAAGTTCAGATTCCCATTTTTGTGACCAACCATAGATTCTATTACATCTTTCTTTTCTATGGCAATATAAAATATTTTGATTGTTTTATGTTTCAACAGTAGTTTATATGTTCTGGTTCAAAGTTTGCATTGAAATATGCATTCCTCAAGTCACCTTGAGAAAGGTCTGAACAAAGAGCGAAACATCGCTATCTGTTTGCTGCTTATGAATAAAAGTTAAGATTTTTTCAACAAGTCCTGAGAGTGCTCTACATGTTACTATGGTTGGATATTTATAGGATCTGCATAGCACCTGGGCATTATACTACTTGAAGGTAGAGTGCACACTGTTTGCTAATTGGTTATCTATCTATCTATCTATCTATCTATCTATCTATCTATCTATCTATCTATCTATCTATCTATCTATCTATCTATCTATCTATCTATCTATCATCTATCTATCTATCTATCTATCTATCTATCTATCTATCTCTACCGTATCTATCTATCTATCTATCTATCTATCTATCTATCTATCTATCTATCTATCTATCTATCTATCTATCTATCTATCTATCTATCTATCTCTACTATCTTAATCTGCTATCTATCTATCTATCTATCTATCTATCTTCTATCTATCTATCTATCTATCTATCTACTATCTATCTATCTATCTATCTATATCTCTCTACATCTATCTATCTATCTATCTAATCTATCTATCTAGCTCTCTATCTATCTAATCTATTACTATCTATCTATCTATCTCTGCTATCTATCTATCTATCTATCTATCTATCTATCTATCTATCTATCTATCTATCTATCTATCTATCTATCTATCTAAGTAACTGCTATCTATCTATCTATCTAATCTGGCTTGGCTCTGCTGCTAGTACTGCTACCTATCTGTACCTGGACTCCCTCCCTGATATCTCTCTCGCACTGGCACGCTTGTGACATCGGCGCACTGGCATTGCGCATGACATCGTTGCGCAGGCTGCTCGACGTGTCCAGAGGTTCGCGCAGCCGGGAAATCCGGAAGTTCGGGGCACTTGCAGGAGGCATCGGCAGTTAAAACATTCGGGGCACTTTGCCAAACATCCGGGGCACGTGCCCCGAATGTTTTAACGTAGATACGCCACTGGTTTCTGGTATCATGTTGATTTGGAAGTATTGTTCTAATTCTTTTTTAATTTGTTCTTCAGTTTGAGGTTGGAATAGGAGATATGAGTTTAGTCTCCATGGTGTATATGGTTTTAGATTGTATGTTTCTGTTATATCTGCTGTTACGGGGGCGTGATCTGAGATTGTTATGTTCTGTATGGATGATTTTTTGATTTTCTGTAGGGTCCATTTATCTGTCAGTATTAAGTCTATTCTTGAGTATGTGTTATGTGTTTGTGAGTAATATAAGACAATATGATGGGTGGGCTACTCTCCATATATCGTATAGATCCTCTTATTTTATATTTTTGGAGTCTCTTTCGTGTTCTGGGATTAAATTAAAGTCTCCAAATACCAGTATTGCCCTATGCTTAAATTCTTGAGCCTTATTAATAGTTTTTTTGATAAATCTTAGTTGGCTTTGGTTTGGTCATATAAATTTACTATTGTATACATTAAGTTACAGTATTACATATCTCATTATTATCGATTATCTTATCTTTCAATTGGAATGCCACGGAATCTCTGATCAAGACCGCCACCCCTCTTTTTTTTTTTGTTGAAAAAATATTAATATTTTTTTTGGATAATATTTGGATATTTTTTATTTTTCAGCAATGAGCTGTTTTGGTGTAGCAGATGTGTCTCCTGAAGGCACACTACATCTGCTTTTATATTGTTAAGTTCTTTATTTAATGAGAATCTCTTTTGTGGAGAGTTTAAACCTCTTACATTGTAACAAGTTACAGTTGTCAAAACCATTTTTTAGGGGGCTTTAAGTTTTGCTTTGAGTTTTGGCCGTCAATCAGAGACCCCGAGGCCACAATATTGTCATCCTTTTTTTTTTCCTTCATCCAAGGTACCATATCTAAACAGTGTAACTCTATAATCTATAAAAACAGTTAAAATATATAACATATAAAACAAAACAAATATAAGATAATGATCCCAGATATAACAGGAGGGGGTGATCCCCTCTAATCCGGGTTTCATTATTAAATCTGTGAGGGGCTTATACCGTGAATTAAGCTTGTAAGTATTTTAGGGCTGGAAATTTGTCTCTGAAATATTCCGGGTTAGATTGTATTGAATTGTTTTTTCATAGTGTCCTATTCATTTGTGGGTTCAATTTTCCTTTTTTGGGGGATTGTAATCCAGTCTTGTGGGATCTTCTTCTCCTCTTTCCCAATTTTGAGATCTTTAATTATTTTTTCTGGAATTCTCAAGTTCCATTCTTGGAATTTTTGTATTGCCTCTCTAAGTGAGGTAAGTTTGGTAATTTTTCCTTCTCTCATTATTGTTAGACTGACTGGGAATCCCCATCTGTATGTGAGAGAGTTGTGGTTAAGAATCTCTGTGGCTGTTTTAAATGCTTTTCTTTTTTGCATTGTGTTTTGTGAGAGATCTGCGAAGTATTGTAGATTATTGTATTTATCTGGTATTTCTCTTTTGTTTCTGATTGTTCTTAGAAATAGTTCTTTTGTTTGAAAAAAATGAAATCTCATGATTATGTCTCTTGGAGCATTATTGGGTGGTGCATTTTTGGATTTAAACAGTCTGTGTGTTCTATCCAATTGAATGCTAATTGGTGGTATATCAGGTAGGGTAGTCTCTAGTAGTTCTTGTACATATTGTTCTAGTTCATTGTTTTTGATTGTTTCTGGTATTCCTCTTATTTTTAAGTTGTTCCTTCTGGAACGATCTTCCAGATCTGCAACTTTATTTAACAAGTAGGATACTGAATCGTCCAGTTGGTTATGAGCGTCTGCTAGCTCATTAAATGAATTAGTGAACTGCTCCATTTTATGCTCAATATGTAATTCTTTGAGTAATTTCTGTAATGTCCTGTTTTACAGAATTAAGCACTTCAGATATGTCTAGTTTAAATGCATTATGTTGAGATATGAGTAATTCTTTCATTACTGCTTCAGTTATGGGGTTGTCTGTGGCTGGAAAGTGCTGCAAGAGGTTTTTTGCTTTAGTGTTCTCTTCATTTTGTAAAGTGGGGTTGCCTTTAGTTTTTATGTTTAAGTTTATTGGTGATATGTTGTCTTTATTTATGAGGTCTATTTCCTGATCCTCATGTATTATAGTATCATATGTAGAAGGAGAGGTTTGCTTACTTTTGCTGATCATGGATTCATCTGATGAGATTGAGCAATCCTCCTCACTGCTGGTGTTTTCTTGCATTTGTTTTATGTCTTTGTCTTTATTTACTGTTTGTATGTTGTCCGATTGTATCTTTTTTTGTTTTCCTATCATTTTAGTGTCCTGAGATGGTCCTGATGGTGATTCAGAGACACACGCATCTTGGATTTTTGGAAGCCTCCCTTTCTCCCCCGAGAAATACTGGGTAAGCGTCTTTGGATTTATTATTTTTTTTTGTCCGTTTTTGTTTCTCCCCATTTCAGGATTAGTTAGGCAGCTTTTGGTTGTTTTTCCAGCCCTTTTAGTGGGTTTAAGTGGTTTTTTTTCACGGCAGCTGCCAGGAGCTCTCAGTCCACACGACTGTTCTCTCTGCAAACTCAGTCATAGGACCTTGGATAGGGGTTATCCTATGAGCTTACAGGTAGCGGCTTTTCGAAAAGTGCTTAGAGATGAATTGGATCGTGGTTTGGACCTAACAAAAGGAAGTTTCCTGTGAGTGAAACGAATTAGAGTGGAACATACAAGTCCCTTGCTCTTAAGGACATTGATCTCAAGGACATAGAAAAAAAGGACATTTAATCATTTGATGGTTGTATGGTGTGTGTGAAAGTTTAAAAAAAAGTTTGAAAATAAGGATTGTTTGTGCTGTGTTAAGGAAGAGTGTGTAGGACTGTGTGTGCAGTAAGCAGATTAATCTTTCTTTCTTCCAGTTAAAGGGCTGCGCTGGGCTTCTATATTCTAGTATTGCACCTGTTGTAATCACAAACAGGTTGTGAAAGGGTTAATAAGTGTTTTGTTTTTTCTCTATCTTCCTGGCTCTTGCACTAATTGGTGTGGGGGCAGGGGTCTATTAGTTAAATAGGATTCACATTGGTTGGACCTGTGGTTTGGACCTAACAAAAAGAAGTTTCCTGTGAGTGGGAACGAACTAGAGTGGACCTGTCCCTTGTTCTAAAGGACCTTGGTCTTAAGGACATAGAAAAAGAAGGACATTGAAACAAGAAGGGCAATTAAACTAAGTTTGTGTGTCACTGTGTTAGTATTGTGAATTAGAAGGGACAGTTTTGTCGGTACCATGCAGTGTGCAACCTGCCACATGTATAGGAACCTGGAGCAGACGTTCCAGGGGACCTATGTCCGTGTCAGGTGTGAGTGGGTTGCCCGTTTGGAAGCTGAGGTGGACAGTCTAAGGGGGCAGATTGCAGTATTGCAGGGATTGGAAAATCTGGGGGTCAGCAGGCACTGGCTGGGGCCAGTAATGAGGTGGGTGAAAGTGGGTCAGGGAAGGTTGAGGGGGGAGGTAGTTTTGTTAGGGTTACTAGGGGAAGTGGGGGAAGGAAGGGTAGGGTGGCTTCTTCCTAGATTGCCCATCCCAACAGATTTGCCGCCTTAGGTAATGAAGTGGAGGAGGACACCTCTGAATTAGCGTGTATGGAGGGGGCTAGTCCCTTGAGCACCCAGGGGACTGCCATCTCTGATACAAGGGAGAAGGAACTAAGTATCAGGAATGCTAGGCAGGTGGTAGTGGTAGGGGAGTATATTATAAGGAAGGTAGATAATCTGGTAGGTAATCTGCCGCCAAGACCCTACATGCCAAACTGTGTGTTGCCTGTGTGCTGACAAAATGGGTGAATTGGAAATGATGATGTTGAATGAAAAGTATGATGTAATAGGTATAGCAGAAACGTGGTTGAACAGTTCTCACGACTGGGCTGTAAATTTAGAAGGATATGCCTTGTTTAGGCAGGACAGAGAAAAAGGAAAGGGGGAGGATTATGTGTTTATGTTAAAAAAGAATTGAAGCCAAATTTAAAAGAAGTGATAACTGGCGATTTGGATGTTAAAGTGGAGGCAAAATGGGTGGAATTAGGCAACAGGAAAGGGGGTAATGTGCCTGACATTGATTGGTGTAGTGGAACTGCCATCACAGAAAAAGGCGATGAGTTCCTGAAATTGCTGCAGGATAATTTTCTCTCACAGGAAGTTGAGGTTCCTACTAGAAAAGGAGCTCTGTTGGATCTGGTAATATCTAACATCGTGGAGCGCCTTATAGATATAAAGGTAACTGGATGCTTAGGGAATAGTGACCATGAAATAGTGGCGTTTGGACTTTGTTATCGAAAGGAAAAGTGCGCTGGGTTAACAAAGACTTTTAATTTCGGGAAGGCAAATTTTCCCAGGTTAAAAGCAGCTCTTCAGAATGTCAACTGGGATAATGTATTATCAGGTAATGGTACTGAACAGAAGTGGACTGTGTTCATACCCTTGGGAAATAAATGTAGAAAAAAAATGCACCCATGTGGCTGAATTCTGTAAAGTAGCAAATGGAAAGGAAGAAAAAGGCATTTAAAACCTTTAAGTCAGAGGGAATGGAAAGGGCCTTTAGGAATTACAAAAACTGTAACAAGGAGTGTAAGAAAGCAATCAAACTATCTAAAATGAATAATGAAGTTAGGATAGCTGAATAAAGCATCACTAAGCCTAAATTTTTTTTTAAGTATATTAATAGTAGGAAGATGAGGACTGAGAATGTGGCACCATTAATTAATGGGGATAGGTTAGTTACAGATGATGGCGATAAAGCAAATGTGTTGAATGCTTTTTTCCCCTCTGTATACACTTTAGAAGATCCAAGTACAGATATCATAGAGTATAGTAGCAATAATGGTATAAAAGATTTAAGTGCACTTTGGTTAACCGAGGATATGGTACAGAAAGAACTAAATAAGGTTAATATTAATAAATCTCCTGGACTGGATAAAATACATCCTCGGGTACTTAGGGAGCTAAGTTCAGTTTTATCTAGGCCATTGTTTCTTATTTTTGCAGATTCGCTCATGTCTAGAGGTGTGCCTCTGGATTGGAAAAAGGCTGATGTTATTCCAATATTCAAAATGGGTAGTCGTTCACAGCTGGGTAATTACAGGCCTGTAAGTTTAACTTCAGTGGTGGGGAAGATCCTGGAAAGTTTAATAAGGGAACATGTTCTAGAGTACTAACTAACTTGCTTGGCTTTTATGAGGAAGTAAGTAGAAATTTAGACTCTGGCATAGCAGTAGATGTAGTTTACTTGGATTTTGCAAAGGCTTTTGATACAGTCCCCCATAGGCGACTAATGTGTAAGCTGAGTTCTGTTGGTCTGGGGAGGAGTCACATTTTTACATGGATAGAAAATTGGTTAATGAATAGGTTGCAGAGAGTAGTTGTAAATGGGGTTTCATCATTATGGACTAAAGTGCTAAGTGGGGTGCCACATGGTTCTGTGTTGGGGCCGTTTCTATTTAATCTATTTATTAATGATTTGGAAGTGGGTATTGTCAGCAAGGTTTCTGTGTTTGCAAACTTTGTCGACCATTAAAAACTTCAGAGGATGTGCAATTGTTGCAGGGGGATCTAGATAGATTGTCACATTGGGCTGCTAAGTGGCAGATGAGATTCATTGTTGATAAATGTAAGGTGATGCATTTTGGACTTAAAAATCCTTGTGTTGCTTATACTATAAATGGCTCTGTGTTAAGTGAATCCCTGTTGGAAAGGGATCTTGGAGTTTTGGTGGATAACAAACTTAAAGGTAGCAAGCAGTGCCAGGTGGCAACAGCCAGAGCCAGCATGGTATTGTCTTGTATAAAGAGAGGTATGGATTCAAGGGAGGAAAATGTAATTCTCCCTCTTTACAAAGCATTGGTAAGGCCTCATTTGGAATATGCAGTGCAATTTTGGAATCCTGTGTACAAAAAGGATATCTTTGAAATGGAAAGGGTTCAGAGAAGGGCAACTAAATTAATAAGGGGATTGGAGGAGCTTGAATATGAAGAGAGACTGGAAAAGTTACAGTTATTTACGCTGGAGAAAAGGCGCTTGCGTGGGAATATGATTACTGTGTATAAATACATTAACGGGCCATACAATAAACTATCTGAGACATTGTTCACCAATAGAACATGTCAAAGGACACGTGGACATCCCTTAAGACTTGAAGAAAAAAGGTTTAGGCTTCAAGCTCAGAAAGGGTTTTTCACTGTGAGAACGGTAAAGCTATGGAACTGTCTTCCAGTGGACGTTGTTATGGCAGGTTCATTGGTCAGTTTCAAAAAAAAGCTGGATGAGTTTCTGCAAACAAGGAATGTTGCAAGTTACTGGTATTGATACATAAAGTAGAGTTGATCCAGGGAAATTTCCGATTGCCACTTGGAGTCAGGAAGGAATTTTTTCCCCCCTTCGTAAATTTGGTGTTTTTTTTTGCCTTCCTCTGGATCAACAGTTAGGCAGGAAATGAGGATATTGCTAGGTTGGTTGGACTGGATGGATGTATGTCTTTATTCAACCTCAAATACTATACTATACTATTTGATTTTCCCATGAAATAGGGTTTGTGGATCCCCCAGTATGGATGTGAGGGATTGTAATCTAAATATGAAGGTGTCAGATCATAAAATGAAACCTGTTGCTAAAATAACTGGAAATAAGCAAGTGATCTTCTCAACATATTTTAGCAACCAGTATTTTGATGTTACTAAAATTATGTAAATAACATATAAAAGTATATATACCTGAGGACAAATATTTAAGACTGGTTCTTGATCAAGGTATTTAATATGTTGCCCATAGAGCTTGTCCTTTGGTAGTATATTATCCCCTAGCATGTTTGTAAGTGAAGTTGCCACTCCAAACAGCTGGCTGAGGTACAAAGGCATGTTGTGACCAGGTTAAGGTTGATTCTATGTTTACAAGTACATCCACTGGAGAGGAGTTTCATATTAAACAGTACATTATACCTGCTAACATGCTTGTGTTGTAATATTCAATATGTGGGTTGTACCTCTTGGACCCTTTAGACGATGGTCAGGGAGCATGTCTGGGACATCCGAGTAGGTAATGTAAGGAGTCCTGTTGCCAAGCACTTTGCTTTATGTAATCAAAGCAATTTGTCCTGTCTGAACGTCCAAGGGATTTAACGAGTGATGACGAAGGTGGAGAGCAAACAAGGTAGAAGTTTAGATGTAGCTTCACGTAGAACTGAAGCCAGATTGATCTTTACCCTTAATACAAGGATACCTAAGGGTTTGAATTACTCATTTGAAATCACGGGCTATGTAGGCTAAACTCTTACTTCTTTAGTGCCCTATTATATGATATGTTTTTTTTTTTATTGATATCTGATTATTTTGTGTGTATGTCATTCACAATTTTATTGTAGTTGTTTTCTTGATATTTCGTGATTCGTACCATCTATGAAATTTATTATTTGTTCATGCTGTGGGCTGTGTTTATCTGTTGAATAGCTGTGTGTATTTAAGACCCGTCCCATCCTTAGAGTTACCTATGATTAAGTACCACTTAGGTACGAAACGCGTCAGGTGATCCTCTGGGTCCTGTGTTTGTTATGCTGAAATAAAGAAGTTATTTTACTTACCTGGAGTTCTGGTTTTCATACCTCGGTGTGCACGCTCCTGACTGTGTGTGTTCTGGATATTCCATGTGATTTAACAAGCTTTAAAGGGGAACTGTGGTCTCCAAACAAGTTAAGTTTAATGATTCATTAGTGGATACTTTGTGTGAAACCACCTGTCTTGGGATTCTAAGACTGCTACAATCAGGGTCCATGGCAGCTTATTACCTTTAAAAGAAAGTTAATTGCACTTAGAATGCTAGTTGGCATTCTTGTCATATATGCATGCTTTAATTGATGTTTTAAAGTATCTTTAATAAATTCGACATTTGATGGGAAACCTACCTAGCGACCTATTATTATTTTTGGTGGATCTAATATGGAGTGTGCCTTTTTTTAAGGGGTCTTTTTTCGGACCTCTCTTTGAGGTTCGTTCCTTTGTCTTATGACATTGAACAATCATTCTGTATAAAGAATAAATAGAACAATCACTCCTGTGTTGTGTTTATATGTATATCCCTTTCCTTTATTTTATATAATATAAATAAATTTATATTTTTACAGAGATTGCATTGAGTTTTTAGGAGCAACTGATTAGGTGGGGGTATATAACACTATTACACATAGGAAAAGACTATATGTATTTGAATAATTATCACTATTTAATCAAAATCACCATAAGAAATAACACTATACAAAGTATAGTACTACTACCTACTACTAAATTACAAAATAAATGATATACAATTAATAAAGTATACTTACTTTGCTTGACACCCCTATGTTTGAATGGAAAACTCAAAATGGTAGGTTAAGCCACACCTCTAGGATTTCTACATGAGTCTCCATTTAGACACTAAAAGGAAGTAGAATTAGAATAACAACAAGTGTGGTTCTGATCTACTGTTCTTTGCAAATCCAAAAATTCTCTTAAGCATTGTACATGACAAGACAGGAAGTGTAAGGAAGTTCCTGTATTACACCCAATTATGTGCTTTTTGTAAAACATGTGACAGTCTTAACCAATAAGAATATTCTTCAGACTCTCACATAACCCCCCCCCCCCCTTCATAGAAAGTAATGGGACAATCCAGTATCTGTTTGCTAGACAGGAAGTGATGTCTGTATATGATAAAATGACTTTGAATGTCTCTGAAACTACCCAACATTCTTAGAGAAATGGCCAGGTTCCCCCTTTTTTCCACTATTGATAACATGAGTTTGAGGTACCTTCTGTTATAAGAAAGGCTCTACTTCGTTTTACACTCTGTGGGGAGCTTTTAGCTCCTTTATCCATACCTCTCCCTAATTTTTAAAGCTAATCACTATCCTGTGTTTTCAAGTCCTAACCCTATAGTGAGTGTAAATATGGACCTTGCTTTGGTAAATACTAATAAGTATGCAGGGGCACTTCTAGTGTTTTTGCTGCCTGAGCCAAACTTTTGAATGCCGCCTTTGATCATTTCCGGGCGACACATTTTCTATCTATCTACAGTATCTCTGTATGTCTCTATCTGTATCTGTCCATCTATATCTATCCATCCATACATCTCTGTATTTATCCATCTATCTCTGTATCAGTCTTTCTCTCTATCTATCTCTCTATCTATCTATCTATCTATCCAATCCCTGTCTGTATCTCTCTATCTCTATCTATCTATGTATCTATCTATCAATCTCTCTATTTATCTAATCTCTGTCTGTATATCTCTATCTATCTATCTAATCTCTGTCTGTATATCTGTATCTATCTATCTCTGTATCTATCTATCTCTCTGTATCTATCTATCTTTACACATCTATCTATCTCTGCATCTATCTATCTAATAATCTATCACCTATCTATCTATCTATCTATCTATCTATCTATCTATCTATCTCTATATCTATAATCTATCTATTAGCTATCTATTATCTATCTATCTATCTCTATATCTATCTAGCTATCATCTATCTATTATCTATCTATGTCTATCTATCTCTATATCTATCTATCTATCTATCTATCTATCTATCTATCATCTATCTATCATCTATCTATCTATCTGTCTGCCTATCTATTATTTATCTATCTATCGCTATCTATATGTCTATCTATTATCTATCCATTATCTATCTATCTCTATATCTATCTATAAGTCTATCTATTATCTATCTATCTGTCTATCGATTATCTATCTATCTAGCTATCATCTATCTATCTATTATCTATCCATCTCTATGCCTATCTATCTCTATATCTATCTATTATCTATCTCTATATCTATCTATATATCATCTATCTATCTATCTATTATCTATCTTATCTATCTATCTATCTATCTGTCTGTCTATCTATTATCTATCTATCTATCTATCTATCTATCTATCTATCTATCTATCTATCTATCTATCTATCATCTATCTATCTATCTTTCTTGCTTGCTATCTGTCTGTCTATCTATCTCTATATCTATCATCTATCTA
Source organism: Hymenochirus boettgeri (assembly GCA_019447015.1). Lineage (NCBI taxonomy): Eukaryota > Metazoa > Chordata > Amphibia > Anura > Pipidae > Hymenochirus > Hymenochirus boettgeri. The sequence goes on from CM033472.1 coordinate 51,888,819, forward strand.
TCTGTCTGTCTGTCTGTCTGTCTGTCTGTCTATCATCTATCTATCTTTCTTGCTTGCTGTCTGTCTATCTATCTATCTTTCTTGCTTGCTATGTCTGTCTGTCTGTCTATCTATCTATCTCTATATCTATCATCTATCTATCTATTATCTATCTATCTATCTGTCTGTCTGTCTGGCTTGCTGTCTGTCTGTCTATCTATCTATCATCTATCTATCTATCTATCTATCTTTCTTGCTTGTTGTCTGTCTATCTATCTATCTTGCTTGCTTGCTGTCTATCTATCTATCTATCTATCTATCTTTCTTGCTTGCTGTCTGTCTGTCTATCTATACCTATCTATATCTATCTATATCTATCAATCTATCTATCTATCTTTCTTGCTTGCTGTCTGTCTGTCTATCTATACCTATCTATATCTATCAATCTATCTATCTATCTATCTATCTTGCTGTCTGTCTGTCTGTCTGTCTATCTATCTATCTTTCTTGCTTGCTATGTCTGTCTGTCTGTCTATCTATCTATCTATCTCTATATCTATCATCTATCTATCTATTATCTATCTGTCTGTCTGTCTGGCTTGCTGTCTGTCTGTCTATCTATCTATCATCTATCTATCTATCTTTCTTGCTTGTTGTCTGTCTATCTATCTATCTGCTTTGCTTGCTGTCTATCTATCCTATCTATCTTTCTTGCTTGCTGTCTGTCTGTCTATCTATACCTATCTATATCTATCTATATATCTATCAATCTATCTATCTATCTTTCTTGCTGCTGTCTGTCTGTCTATCTATACCTATCTATATCTATCAATCTATCTATCTATCTATCTATCTTGCTGTCTGTCTGTCTGTCTTTCTGTCTATCTATCTACTTTCTTGCTTGCTATGTCTGTCTGTCTGTCTATCTATCTATCTATCTCTATATCTATCTCTATCTATCTTATTATCTATCTGTCTGTCTGTCTGGCTTGCTGTCTGTCTGTCTATCTCTATCATCTATCATCTATCTTTCTTGCTTGTTGTCTGTCTATCTTCGTATCTGCTTGCTTGCTGTCTATCTATCTATCTTATCTATCTATCTATCATCTTTCTTTCTGCTTGCTGTCGTCTGTCTATCTATACCTATCTCTATCTATCTATATCTATCAATCTATCTATCTTTCTTGCTGGCTGTCTGTCTGCTATCTCTACTATCTATATCTATCAATCTATCTATCTATCTATCTTGCTGTCTGTCTGTCTGTCTATCTATCTATCTTTCTTGCTTGCTGTCTGTCTATCTATCATCTAACTATCTATCTTTCTTGCTTGGTTGTCTGTCTATCTATCTATCTTGCTTGCTTGCTGTCTATCTATCTATCTATCTTTCTTGCTTGCTGTCTGTCTGTCTATCTATATACCTATCTATACTATCTATATCATCTATCATCTATCTCTTCTATCTATCTTTCTTGCTTGCTGTCTGTCTGTCTATCTATACCTATCTATATCTATCAATCTATCTATCTATCTATCTATCTATCTATCTATCTTGCTGTCTGTCTGTCTGTCTATCTATCTATCTTTCTTGCTTGCTATGTCTGTCTGTCTGTCTATCTATCTATCTATCTATCTCTATCTATCATCTATCTATCTATTATCTATCTATCTATCTGTCTGTCTGTCTGGCTTGCTGTCTGTCTGTCTATCTATCTATCATCTATCTATCTATCTTTCTTGCTTGTTGTCTGTCTATCTATCTATCTTGCTTGCTTGCTGTCTATCTATCTATCTATCTATCTATCTTTCTTGCTTGCTGTCTGTCTGTCTATCTATACCTATCTATATCTATCTATATCTATCAATCTATCTATCTTTCTTGCTTGCTGTCTGTCTGTCTATCTATACCTATCTATATCTATCAATCTATCTATCTATCTATCTTGCTGTCTGTCTGTCTGTCTATCTATCTATCTTTCTTGCTGGCTGTCTGTCTGTCTATCTATCATCTAACTATCTATCTTTCTTGCTTGTTGTCTGTCTATCTATCTATCTTGCTTGCTTGCTGTCTATCTATCTATCAATCTTTCTTGCTTGCTGTCTGTCTGTCTATCTATACCTATCTATATCTATCTATATCTATCAATCTATCTATCTATCTTTCTTGCTTGCTGTCTGTCTGTCTATCTATACCTATCTATATCTATCAATCTATCTATCTATCTATCTTGCTGTCTGTCTGTCTGTCTATCTATCTATCTTTCTTGCTTGCTGTCTGTCTGTCTATCTATACTATCTATCTATCTATCTATCTCTATCTTACTAGCTTGCTTGCTGTCTGTCTGTCTGTCTGTCTATCTATCTATCTATCTATCTTTCTTGCTTGCTGAAAGAATAGTGATCTACACCTATCTATATCTATCTATCTATCTATCTATCTATCTATCTATCTGCTGCCTGTCAGAAAAGTCCAGAGTTTCGGTAGTGGAGTGTTTTGCTGTACTGTTCTCTATCTTCTGCACATCAAGCAAGAAGGTCTGTATCACTGACCTCTACCATGGCCCTTCCTCCGGTTAGCAGCAGGGAAAACAAGAAACTCTGCACGGGAAGGCATCCTACAGTGATTGAGAGGAGTCAACTTTATGCAGCCACTTCCAGCAAATCACCAAATAGGACCTGCATTGAGGGCAGCACCACCAACCAATCAGATTCTCCAACACCCTCAGCCTACCCAGAGGCATGCAGTACGGCCCTGGTGCTGCCCCTTAACAATAACCAGCAGTTGTGGGGTACGCAATCTGGCTTTGATTCCTCATTTCATCTGCTAGTTAAAAAACAATAACTGTCCCAGACCTCCAAATTTCTGTGCCTACACACTTTTATCCTTGCAGCGCGCGCTAAGCCTTTCTTAGACTGCAGCTCTGCTCGCTCCTCAGAGTCGAGGGGTGTGTTTCTTGTGCAGCATCTCTCTGATTGGCCAGAATCAAGGAAGGTTGCCGAAGACGGAAGGGAGCAGAGATCAGCACAGCAGCGCTTTGTGACGTCGCGCACGTGCATTATCCGGCCGCGGCGGCCGCCAGTAAAGGTAGAATTTTTTTTTTCCCTAGTCACCTGCCTGCCGCTTTTGTAGGGATGCCGCCTGAGTCACATGACTCAGTGTGCCTATGATAGATGCGGCCCTGTAAGTATGATCATAGCATGTTAATCTGGATCCTGTATAGGGTCTCCAGTTGTCCAATAGTGAACTGCATATTGTGGCAGGATTACCTGGGTCTGTTTTCAGATCTGCAGGTTAATACTACTGAGGTCAGATTCGCATGACTCTATTATTTGTCTCAATGTGTGCCTACTTTGAGCGAGAGCTCTGCCAGGACAAATGACTGTTGGTCGTGGTGATAGTGACCATGGTTTTATTACATTGCCTAAAGGCCATAAAAACTCTATTAACCCCACTGGCAGACCAATAATTTCAGCTAAAGGTGGCCTACTGAGCCTATAGGGAAATACATAGTATTTTCAACTTATAGTACAAGGCCTCCCCACATAATTAAGGGACTCTGGACATCTAATATCCAAATTGAGGGATATTACTATACCAGAGAGAGTGAAGGTACAATTGGCCACCTTGGATGTATCCAGTTTATACCCCAACATCCCCCATCATGAGAGGTTGAATGCAGTCAGGGAAGTTATTAAAGAGTCTGGATGTGGCAGTGCAGCATATAAGGACTTTATCATTGAACTTTTGGAAATTGCTTTGCATATAATTACTTTCGTTTTGAAAATTCTTATTTCCTCCAGGTTTCAGGGACAGCTATGGGGGCAAACCATGGCCCCTCATATGCATACTTACATATGTACAATATGAATGTACTAATATATTGAAGACCTATCCTGAACATCTAATACCTATACAGGTACATAGATGACCTTATCACCTTTGGAGGGGTACGCAACAAACATTGGAACAGATGGTAGAGGACTTGAATAATAAGAAGTCTCCCATACGATTCACAGCAAAGGTATATAAACAGACAAAAGGTACAGCACACCAACATTAGTCCGATGACGGCAAGATGAATGCCGAAATGCATTGACTTTTTTAAAAGCAGTAATAAAAGTTATTTTTTAAGAAAAAAACCTGAAGAGTGCCGTGCCGTGAATCCTGAGATATATGTTATAATATATATATATATTTAATAAACAAAGGGTTTTAGTATGACCTCGTCTGGAGGAAAAGACACATGCTGCTTAAACCATTAAAATTTACTGTTACCAACATTATGAAATGAATAGAATGACACAACAAGTGTTGGGTGAAACGGTAGGCCACAGCTTTTATTGACACATTAAAAAATTATGTGTTAAAAATTGCCAAGATCTTAAAATTATACATCCTTGCATACCAATAAATGAACCCAGCCAAGCTTTAATGTAAGACCTCTGGGTCCCCAATAACCAAATCCATTGAAAGATGTATCCGCCACTAGGAGTTTCTGTAAGCCTATAGGGAACTCCGACCGCCACCCAACAGATAAAGTGCCTGTTCTATTCCATCCTGTAAGCCCAATAGAAAAATATCCCCCAATGTCATTAAGGAGCACCCATCTTGCCTCATTAGTGACCGTTTCCCTCTTCTACCACTCCACCTTGGGATCTGACAAACCTGGATATTCTCGTATTCAGGACCCTTCTGGGTTTTTCCACAGCTCCTACATCCCAAGCCCCTTTCCATTACACCCTGGGGACCACTTCAGATCATACTAAACCCACTTCCCGAAATAGAGCCGAAACCTGAGCAGGTCTGCTTTCATCAATTACAATAAATCCGAAAGGCGATTCCGCAAAGATCATTTACTGCGGCATGAATGACTAGAACAGTGGGTCCTGGGTCGTTCCTACTGATTTGAACGACTTCCAACATGACCTGCCACCACGCTAACCCCTGAATTCAGTTAGCGAAGCTGTGTGAAAGCCAACATTAAACCCCGCTCTCTGTGTTGTCCAAAAAAGGCATGATTGTCCAACAACCAACCTACTGAGAGTTGTTTAATGGCAAAAGAAAAATATTTTAATTAATCAACACCAAACTTCTTTGCAGCAAACCCAGTTTTCCTAGCGTCTTTTTCAAGAATGCTTCAAATTGATACCAGGAAAAAGGAGATCTATCCTCATGTGTTGAAAAACTAGGAGCATACCCGATTAAGGCATATTCCTATATGAGAGTTTTTGATGAAATACACTAAGTTTTCGTTATCTGTCCAAAAACAGATCTTCCTATCCCTCATCTCATGACCCCATAATTCCACTGCTACTATTATGGGAAAAAAGCACTAAAAGCGAAAAATTCCTACACTGATCACCCCTCCTCCAGCCACCCAGCTGCGCGCGCCAAGTTTTACCTAAAATGGCCCCAAGGCCAAAAGAACCTGCTGCATCGGTGAACAGCTGAAAATCAAAATTAGACTGCTCTTCCTCCTGCAAAGTCCTTCCATTATATTTTTCAAGAAAGGAATGACACACTCTAAAGTCTGCTTTCAATTCTCGTATAATATGGTGATGTGGTGATGGAACCACCTGCATGGCAAAGGACAACCTCCTGGAAAATACCCTGCCCATTGGCATAATTCTACATGTGAAATTCAGTGAACCCAGCAAGGATTGAACCTAATGCAAACAGGGCTGGATTTCCCACAAGGCCACCTATGCCTTGGCCTAGGGTTGCCACAGACGCTAGGGGCGGCCAGGGGTGCTGCAAACCTAAAGCAAACTGTTTTCTCGTGGCGCTCCCCTTTTGTCCCATTGAAAGGCAGCTTTCTTTACAGGAAAATCTTATGCAGCCGAGAATCAAGTGTGCACGTACGCGCAGGCAGAAAACAAGATGCTAGGAGAGAGCAGTGGGGGTGCATCTAATATGCTCTTAATTGCTATTGGGGACCAGGGATGAGCTGAGACAAAGTTGGGGAGAGGGACAGGATGTACCCCCAGCTGACACTGAATCACTGATGCTTCTCATTGCCCCCTGGGCCTTTGAAACACAGTTAGTAAAGTTTTGCTATTGTTCCACCTCCCATGATCACTACTTTGCTATCTCCCTACACCACTTATTGTCTCTGTCCCCTGGTGGTGTCTCTTCCTGGTCTGCTTGTCCGCTTTCCCCTTCTCTTCCCAGCATTTGCTTCCTCTCATTCTCCCTTTATTCCATTAGTTCCAGATTTCCTCAATCTATAACTCTCAACATCCCTAGAAAAAGTATTAGGGTGCTGTAGCTAACTCAGAGCATAGCAGGGCTACCCCTGATGTAATTTCCTATTACCCTTTCTGCTCTTTATATCTTTAAGCCTCACCAGCAGTTTTATTACTATTGTGTTTGTAGTAATGTGTTTATCTGCATTCTACCCCTTGGATATTTATCATGATCTTAACTCCAACCATGTTACGTTGTGTACACACCCATCCATCTTGACCGACATTCTTTGCATCGGGTCAATCAGGCCCAAATATTGGAAGGTTTCCTGCATAAGCCACAGACATCCAACATTCGTTGAATCAGACAACTGGGCGGTCGGACGCATCAGAAAACCACAGGCAAACGCGCAGTCCTCTATAACCACACCGCTTGGTCACAGCCAACTGCCAACAAGGCTACGTTTACCTTGACCCATAGTCCTTTGTCCTGACCAACCTGTTTAGAAGTGCCAAAAGGTCATTTAGGACGAACCAGCTTAAGGTCTGTACTCAACCTAATCCAACCAATCTAGTTTGTAACCCCTTATTTTTCTACCTGTATACAGTTTCTCTCTTGATTATTAAGTTACCCTACATTACTCTTTCATACCAGCAAATAGCCCATTGTGAGATTTTAGACTGAGTGATTCCACTTCACATTCCAGAAAATTTTGCCCTCCTGTCAGTAAATTGTTATTAGGTTGGCAACCCCGTGTACCAATCTGTGTTGGGCGGTGTCAAGTTAGCTGGCTGTAGGGAGAAAAAAGTATAAATCCAGCCCCGACTCCCTGGCTGTATTCCAGGAAATGTTGACTGTACTAAGCCTTTGAATGTGTTTAGACATTTCAAGCAGAGCATTCTGTAACCTTACTGCCCTCACAGTGAAAAAAAAATTTACATTGCAAAAGCTGAAAGTGTATAGGGTGACATCTAGTATTTTTCACCTCTATAAGATAAAAGACTCCCTAGTAAATGACTGTAGTGGCATCTAACATTTTGTAGGTTTATTTCTATCCATTTGTCATGGATAGAAAATTGTTTAAAGAATAGGATGCAGAGAGTAGTTGTTAATGGGGCTTCATCTATGGACTAAAGTGCTAAGTGGGGTGCCACAGGGTTCTGTGTTGGGGCCACTTCTATTTATCTATTTATTATGATTTGGAAGGGGTATTGTCAGCAAGGTTTCTGTGTTTGCTGACGACACAAAACTTTGTCGACCATTAAAAACTTCAGAGGAGTCAATCGTTGCAAGGGATCTAGATAGATTATCACATTGGCTGCTAAGTGGCAGATGAAATTCAATGTTGAATAATGTAAGGTGATGCATTTTGGACTTAAAAATCCTTGTGCTACTTATACTATAAATGGCTCTGTGTTAAGTGAATCCCTGTTGGAAAGGGATCTTGGAGTTTTGGTGGATAACAAACTTAAGGTAGCAAGCAGTGCCAGGCGGCAACAGCCAGAGCCAGCATGGTATTGTCTTGTATAAAGCGAGGTATGGATTCAAGGGAGGAAAATGTAATTCTCCCTCTTTACAAAGCATTGGTAAGGCCTCATTTGGAATATGCAGTGCAATTTTGGAATCCTGTGTACAAAAAGACATCTTTGAAATGGAAAGGGTTCAGAGAAGGGCAACTAAATTAATAAGGGGATTGGGGAGCTTGAATATGAAGAGAGACTGGAAAGTTACAATTATGTACCTGGAGAAAAGGCGCTTGCGTGGGATATGATTACTGTTGTATAATACATTAACGGGCCATACAATAACTATCTGGGGCATTGTTCACCAATAGAACATGTCAAAGGACACCGAGGACATCCCTTAAGACTTGAAGAAAAAAGGTTTAGGCTTCAAGCTCGGAAAGGGTTTTTCACTGTGAGAACGGTGTAAGGCTATGGAACTGTCTTCCAGTGGACGTTGTAATGGCAGGTTCATTGGTCAGTTTTCAAAAAAAAGCTGGATGAGTTTCTGCAACAAGGAATGTTGCAAGTTACTGGTATTGATACATAAGTAGAGTTGATCCAGGGAAATTTCCGATTGCCACTTGGAGTCAGGAAGGAATTTTTTCCCCCTTCATAAATTTGGTGGGGGTTTTTTTGCCTTCCTCTGGATCAACAGTTAGGCAGGAAATGAGGATATTGCTAATGGTTGGACTGGATGGATGTATTTCTTTATTCAACCTCAAATCCTATACACTATCTCCTCACAAATGCCTTTTTTCCAACGAAAACAAACCCAATCAAAGATCTGGAGTTAAAATAATCTGATTTCAGATTTTCATGGTAACTCCGCCTATATTTAATCTGATCAAAAAAACGAAATCTGTCTGTAAACTTTAGGTGCATTAATAAACCAACAAGTGTTATAATGGTATGATTATTTATTTAATAATAACATTCTGTACACAACATTATAAAAACAGAAATATGCCTTAATAAATGTAGATTTACTTGGAGATGGTAAAGGGGTATTGGGTAGGAAACAAACAGACTTCCTAAAAACTTGAACCCGTTTAACCTTGTACTTTTACAAATTTCCAACAGCCAAAAATTACTTTGCTACGACTAGCACACAATGAAATACAATCAGGGAGATTCATAAAAGTTCTTATCGTTTAAATGGTGTTAATTTTGCCCCAACCAATCAGATATCTGATCCAAATATTCTAGGAGAATTTTCAAAAAGCACAAATGCCACATTTTATTTCAAAAAACAAAACAAAGAGTTCACATCAGCTGACAAACCTGTAGAAGAAGAAAAAAAAAATATGGTTAGAAAAAGAAAGTGTAAAGATAATGTTATTGAATGTCATAAGAAAAAGAAATGTAATTGAAATAAGTGGACAACTGCTGAACCCATTATACCCTGCTCATTTTTAGATTTGGTGGTTTGGACATTGGATTTCTTTCACACATGTCTGCTTGACTTTTCTCTAAATTTCAAACAATCCATTAAAACCGTGAATTTATTTGAAGTAAAGTGCTAATGACTAATGTCCTTAAAACTCTTAAGGGGTATGTACATTGGCAAATTTGTTTATTTAAATTAGTGGAAACTAAATGCATGAACTACACTGTATCTTTTTTTTGTTGAGATTGGTACAGTGTGTACCCAGCTTCAATGTTAGCTTATTTTTATTCTTTGATTTCTTGTTATTTTTTGAGTTGTAATTTTTTCCTACCGCACATGAGCTCATCCCCCAAATACATTATCACACATACAATAATTTGACCATTTCAACCAACTTTCCTTAGGCTGGGTACACATGCACCGATATTTTACCTGATAAACTCTATAGATCGGTTGTGTACCCAGCCTAACATTTAGGGTTAGGACACATTAAAGCGTTTTAACATGCGATACAAACAAAGAGTTTCATTGTGGCCTTGGCCCTAAAGGTCATTTATAAGAAGTACTCAGAGTGAGCATCTAAACTTCTAGGAAAAAAAATATCTCTGTCCTGTTAATCTTAAAGGAGAACTAAACCCAATTTTTATACTCCAGAATCTGAAAACACCCCCCCTAAAAACACCAATAAGCATAAATACACTGGCCTCAGTCACATGTTTCCTGCTTTATCTGTCCTGTAAAAGGATTGGCTACAGATTACTAATGGGTGTGACCAACTGTAACAAGTTTCTGCCATAGCTAAGGACTGAGCATGTGCAGAAAATAATGGTCGTTGACCAAACTGTGTGATAACTAGAATGCTGTGAAGTAAAGCACAAACCATATGTTATTTAGGTAATTTCCCAGCACCCGTATCAAAATGACAGGTAGACACAGATTACTGGTTTTATATTATGGTGTTCTGCCATCTGGTTCAGTGTTGTTCTGTGCTTTAGTTGTCCTTTAATGCAACATGAATGTACTCTGTCTGTAATGTGGGGGTTGCAAAGGCTTGTAATAGTTTCACAGTTCAAAATAAGTAGCTGCTAAAAATTAATCTTTAAAACTTATTTAGAATCACAAACAAGTATTAGCAGATGATAACCATTTTCTCTTTTAGATGCTCCCAAGTGAGGAGAGGTCAGTGAGCAGGAGGGATACAGCTTCAGCCAAGAATACTTACCAAGGTAATCATCCATTAGAGAGCCAATTGCAAACTGTAAAAAAATAAAATCAGATGAATGTTTCCCAAACACGCAATAAGGTAAGTTTCACAGTTACCATTACCACCCTTTTCCTCTACTGTTAGCAAAACCTGAAAAATGGGGGGGAAAAATGGGACGACAAAAAAAAAGAATGGCCCAATGTATTTCTAACCAAATTATAATACCAACAAATAGGACATCATGGTCCTCTCATGGTCCCCAGCGCTAACTACATCTGGAAGCAAAAAGATAAAACCCTCTTTGGAATTAGCCACATTAGTGAGATTTGCATTATTAATTATTTTAATGCATAAAATTAAAGTCCATAAAATACAGCTCAGGTGATTCCCCGTGTTATTAGGCCTTAGCTGATAATATTTTTTTTTTTTTTTAATGTTAAATGCTAAACAATACCTTAAAGCAATAGTGAGTTTGTACCGTGTTAGCCATAAGTAAGAGAAAAAGTAGAGCTGTGATACCTTTTTATTGGCTAACTAGATAAAAAAATTAAGCAAGCTGTTTCGGGATTCCTAAGCCCCCCTTCATCAGGTTGGGATGTTACCTTAAAACCATTCAAATGATAATGCTTCCTTTATATTCCTGTTTCCCTGATCCTTTGCTGATGGAACTGTAACCCTTATTCAAGTCTATGGGGAGTGTTTACAAATAAGGATTTATTTTACAGAGAGGTGCAACTAAAGCAGAGGAGCTTGGGAAAAGAGGAGGTGCAGTAGTAACAACATTTTTTAGGCAACTAACAACAAAAATATAGCAAGTTTGAATCCTCATTACATGGGAATTAGACCATATTACTCGGTTAAGCCGAGGTTTTCAGGTCTTAAAAATGACCTGAATGAACCTCAGCTTTACTCGGGTCAAGCTGGGATTACCTTAATTCTGGAACTAGCCGCGAGTCAGGTAAGAAAACCGGCAGTTCCCAGTAGTACTTTGTGCACACCGGCGCGATACGTCATCGCACACCCGCAAAGCACTACTGGGAACTGCCGGCTTTCCTTCTGACTTGCGGCTACATTGGTAAGGCGTCCGGAAGGCTATGCACACCAAACTAAGTAACATTCCCATGGCTACCATGTATTTCCTTGGCTACCAGTAACTCCCATGGCTACTAGTAACTCCCATGGCTACCAGTAACTCCGATGGCTACCAGTAACTCCCAGGCTACCAGTATGTAAGAAATGCACATGGCTCAGAAGGCATAGTGGTCAATTTCAACCCTCAGTTATACTCAAGTCATAAGGTATTCCTAATTTTGTAGTAAAAATAGGTACCTGTCGGCTTATACTGGGTCGGCTTATACTCGAGTATATATGGTACATAATCATAGACTTCACTCTCTTTTAAAGGCTTCAAAATCTTTTTTTCAAAACTATAGTGCACCTTTAAAATTTATTTTTCATGACCATTAAGAACAAAAGACAGTTCTCTTCAGACAGACACATACTTACAATGTCATTTTTATCAACTCTGGTTCCAACAATTTTTAGCCGGATCTCATCATCCTCTGAATTACACATCCTGGGGGGGGAAATAATGTGGATTTTGAATGCAAGTTCATGTGGTGATTCTTGTAATATTCTACAGTTTACCAACCCCCAAAAAGTGCCTAAAGCCGAAGTGATGAAGAAATAATAGGTTATGAAATTCTCAGGGCGATGTAATAATAGTTCTTATTGTTAAAAAATATTGCTAATTTCCCCAACAAATCAGATTTATCTGATTATTTGGGACAAATTAGCTCCATTTGTAATGATAAAAAATTTTATTACATCGCCCATTCACCACCAGCAAGCAGTCGACGTCGCCTCGTCAAAACGGGCATGCAGTTTATAGATATCGGATTGAACGAGCGGTTGGACATCGGCTGCTGCAAATGCATGCAATCCATTGAAATATCTAAAAAATTGCATGGTGTGTACAAGCATAACATTATGACCTTAGCTTGACAAAGATTTCCGTTTGCTATAAATTGGTAGCTGATTGTTTAATGCTACTCCACATTCCTATGTATAAGACCAGCTTAAAGCTGTATACAACACATGGCCGATGAAAAACAAATCTCACCAGACTCAACAGGATTTAGCAATTATCATCCATACGGTAGTAAAAATCGTCCAATCCAGGTGTAGCCACAGAATTGTTTGGCTGCAAATGAAATGTTCTCCAGTCCTATACTTTAGCATAGGGCCAACAGTGGCCGCTGGCCATCTGGATCTCCTATACAAACTATAGAGCGAACTGATCTGGAATGTGTGTAGACATTTGTATGGGTGACGACTGACAGAGTCCAGTTTAGTCTGTCCTGTCCATGTTCTGTAAATATTTATGTGCAAACTTATCCTTATGTTGACAGATCAGTAGCTTCCCTCCACTAAATGTAGTTGTAAATTAGCCTAATTGGAGTGCTTCACAATTCTTGTATTGTATGTACAAAACTTATCCCTTAGGTGTCAGGGCTGGCACAAACACAAAGAAATTCAGAAAGGAAATTTGCACATTTGATTTTTCAATATATAGACATGTACAAAGTTCAATACAATTTACATAACTCCCAACTGCATTAATGGAGCAGTGTTGTGTGGGCAGGACCACTGGGGAGCCTTGAGAGTCAGAGGTTCCATTTTAATAGCGGGTCCAGTCCCTTCTGCTTGCTTCTTGCACGGAAAAGGCTTGTAAGCGTTGAAGACTTTTGAATTTTAGACCTTTGAGGCCTGAGTTTTGGGGGATTTCTAGCCACAGAAAAAATTTGTTTGCTGAACGTCGTGATGAAGTCCCCAAGGTGATCATTCTGCGGTCCATAGAATGCTGTATGATTGGTGGTGATTTACCAATACATCTTGTCCAATCCAGGCGTCATAAAGTGGTTGCGGTCAACATTGAAAACATAGCATATATTTTTTGGCTTGACCAATGGAAATATTTGTTGGTTTGGCCAAAAATCTGCTCATAACTCGCCCGTTAAATTATAGCCTGATGAAAAGAATAAAAATAATGATCAGTAGTTAAAAATATTCACATTAGAATGTAAGTGGAATTTACCTCACCACAGTCTTATAACATGGTGGGTTAGAATTAGGATCAATTCCATTTCGGATGGGATTGACTAAGAGAAGAAAATAAAGAAACACAATACATCAAAACAAAAACTACAAAACTGTTGTTGTGGAAAATGTTTAACAAAAACCAACAGCCATGGCACTAATAATCCCTGATGCAAATTCACATAGTGGGATCTGCTCCCCCCCCTCACCTGATCGTAATCAGGGTCTGTTTTTGTTAAATACAGGAACTTATGGTGAGAACCTAGTAGTTTAGGGTTTCCTGTATTTTAACAAAACAGAGAAGCCAGAACTGGCTTTAAGTGCCAGGTCTGGCTCCAGCAACCATTCGCAGATTGCAATTTCCCATTGGAATAGCGCAGGAGACCTCTAAAGGCGCAGCCCTAAAGATGAGGACCTAGCGGTTTGAGAATTTGATAGCTTTGTTTAGAGCAACTAAAGGAAACCAGAGGTATGGACCTAGAGGTTTGGTGTATGACGACTTCGTTTAGAGCAACTAAAGTAAACAGAGGGGTGAGGACCTAGCGATTTGATGGCTTCGTTTAGAGCAACAAAGTAAACATGGGTGAGTACTAGCACTTTAGCTCCTCACCCTGGTTACCATTAGGGAGGGTATTTTTTGTCCTGTAACATAAGGAAAAAGTCTGAAAAGCATAACATGGATGATAAAAAGCATGGAAATCTGTATTCCAACATGGGATAAAATGTCAATACAAATATTTAAAAGCAAGTAGATATCCTGCCTAAATTAAGCTAATTGATAAGTTAAGGATATCTATCTTGCTTTTAAAAGCATTTATTATCACTTTTCTCGTAAAAAATGGCTTTGTATACTTATATATCATTTGTGTTTATAAGCATTATGATTTTTAGACTTCTTTTTGTTACAATATTGTACGGACCCACAATTAAATTAAATAGCAGACCGCCCAAATCTTCCACTACTCTACAGAAAGAACAAAAGCGAGGGACCAAGGAGGGGGGCTCCCAAGGAGCTGAGTGTAGGGGAATCTATTATCTATCTATCTGTCTATCGATTATCCATCTATCTATCTATTATCTATCCATCTCTATGCCTATCTATCTCTATATCTATCTATTATCTTTCTCTATATCTATCTATATATCATCTATCTATCTATCTATCTATTATCTATCTTATCTATCTATCTATCATCTATCTATCTATCTATCTATCTGTCTGTCTATCTATTATCTATCTATCTATCTATCTATCTATCTATCTATCATCTATCTATCTATCTTTCTTGCTTGCTATCTGTCTGTCTGTCCAGGGGCACTTCTAGTGTTTTTGCTGCCTGAGCCAAACTTTTGAATGCCCTCTCAACACACACACTCTTTCACACCACACTCTTACACACACACTCACACTCTCTCACTTTACACACTCGCTCACACACACACATCACATTCTCACTCACACTCTCACACACACGCTCACACACACCGCTCTCTCACTACACCACACTCTCTCATCACACACACCCACTCTCTCACATACCACACGCTCTCACACACACACACACTCAAAACACCACTCTCACACACACACTACCATTCTATCACACACACACAATATACATCTCACACCACTACACACACACCTGTATCCATATGCTTTTTTCTCCCTCCAGGCTTCTTGCACACACAGCGTGTCAGTTCTGGACTCTGACTCCCCACCAGTTGATTGCTTCCACTGGGCTCCGGCACGCGGCATGCCCCTCTGGCCTCTGTGCGACTGTACATGACTTACGCACAGAGGTGCGTGCCGGAGCGCAATGATGCCATATTGGGCACAATCAGGCAAAGCACTGCGCTTGCAAATGCGCAGGTTTAGGAGGGGGGAAAAAAACAGACAGGCTATTGCACGCCTTTTACATTTACAGTATGGCATTTTCCAACCTCTCAATCTACCCCCCCTACCTAACACTACTACCAAAATTCTAGTCATGCCCTCTCTATATGGACAACTGTAACAGCCTTCTGTGCGTCTACTAAGCACTACTTGCACCCTTCAAGCAATCCTTAACTCTACTCCAAGCTAATTCAACAATTAAGAAGTGCTGGATAGGATAGCTAAACTGAAGAAAAAATAGCCAGACTAGAGGCATATTTTCTGAAATGTAAAATAATAATTTCTTTTCCTTTTCCCAACCTCCCCGCACCCCCCCCAAGAAAAAAAAAAAATGACAAAAAATATAAAAACACCTAAAAAAAAAAATACAAAAATATAGATAAACAACAGTTCTGTCCAGGGATTTTTGCCATTGGATCAGGAAGGATTTATTTTGCCTTCCTCTGGATCAACTGTAGGTAGGATAGAGTTCATATTTTAACGACATTTTGTGAAGAAACAATCTGACCCCCAAAATCTCCCCCCAAACTACAAATATGTACAAAAATGTATGTTTAAGTATAAACTTTGAATTTGGCTTGAAAGGCCACATTTGGAAGGGAAGGTGTGTGTTTTTGCTGCAGATTTTAAACTCAATAATGGCAATGTTTAGGACATTGTTGTTTTTTACTTACCTTAAATATAGCTGTCACAGGAATGAATGGGATGTCAGTTGGTGTGTACTTGTGGCAGGTTGGGGGATAAAAAACTAACTTATTTGGATTGATTGGTCAAATGTGTTTTTTGACTATACTTACCCTTTAAATATTGTTGCACATGAATGAATGGGTTAGCTCATTTGGTGTGTGTTTACTTGTGTTTGATTATTGATCAAATTTTTATAGTTACCGTATATACTCGAGTATAAGCCGAGGTTTTTAGGTTTAAAAATCAACCTAAAACCTTGCCTCGGCCTATACTCGAAGTTAATAGACACTTACTTCAATCCAGAAGCAGCCGTGAGTGGCCGGCAGTTCCCAGTAGTTCTCACGGTTTGAGCGATGATGTCAACGCGCACGCTGGCGGTATGACGTCATTGCGCAAACGCAAAGCATAGTACTGGGGAACTACGTGCTCTGCACAAAGCGAGCGGCCGCGGCAGAGAGATGAAGACTGAAGACCAGGTAAGGTGAAGTGAGCTGGGGGGGGGCCTGGGGGACAGTATGCCATGCAGTAACCCCCAATACCTTTCTACAATAGGTGGTTGAAAACTACAACTCCCAGCAACCAGCATGCTGGGAGTTGTAGTTCCAAACTACAGTGGAAAGGTATTAGGGTGGGGGACAGTATGCCATACCATACCCCCAATACTTTCTACTATAGGTGGTTGGAAACTACAATCCAGCAACCAAGCATGCTGGGAGTTGTAGTTTCCAACATCTACCAGTGGAAAGGTATTAGGGTTACTGTATACACTGGCTTATACTCGAGTCAATCATGTTTTTCTAATTTTGGAGGCAAAAATGGGTACCTGGCTTATACTCGGTCGGCTTATACTCGAGTATATACGGTACCCTTTAAATATGGCTTCCACAGAAATGGAAGGTTAGGTTGGTAGGTATGTGTACCTGTGTCAGGGTGGGGGTTAAAAAACAAACTTTTTGATGATTGGTCAAAATAAGATTTTTTATTTAATTACACTTAAAGTATGGCTGCAACAGTAATGGAGGGGAAGGTCAGTAGGTGTTTATACCTGTGTCACATTGGAGGTTAGAAAATATTTTTAATTATTGGTCAAAATTATTTTTTTACCAATTTTTTTTTACTATAGTTACCCTTAAGTAACTATAATTGAAGGGTAGGTCAGTAGGTGTGTACCTGAGTCAGGTTGGGGGTTAAAAAAAAAAATTGTTGATGATTAGTCAAAATAGTTTTTTTTACTAGTTACCCTTTAAATATGGCTGCCATGAAAATGGAAGGTAGGTCAGTAGGCGTGTGTACCTGCATCGGGTTGGGGGTTTAAAAAACAAACTTTGTTGATGATATGTCAAAATGTTTTTTTACTATAGTTAATGTTTAATATGACTGCCATGAAAATGGAAGGGTTGGTCATAAGGCCTGTGTGCCTGGATCAGTTAAAAAAAACTAACTTTTTGATTGTTGGCCAAAATTTGTTTATAACTTATTTACGATATCTGTTGTATTCAATTAGATCAACTGGACTTGAAGTTTAGTTCTTGAAGACGTTTCCCTAGTCTCCGACTGGCTTTCTCAATTCAGAATGACTTGTACAAGATCTTGGCAATTATGTACCTTGGAAAATCCAATTAGCATACACAGCCAGGTTAAGGGCGTGATTGGATAGTGGCTAAGAGGTGTTATAGGAACGCCCAGAGTAGGTGTCAAAACAGCATTGTACATGGCAGACAGGTGGTGTGTCGAACCCCCCACCTATATTTAGGCCAATTCCTCGGGTCAGTACTCAGCCGTGTGTACCTGCATCTTAAGGATAAAGGGCATACCTTTGAAGGATTGTAATGTTAACTATTGGCAAGGAACGTGACTGAGAGAGGTGTTTAAGGAGGCCATTTATGTGAAAATAAAGAACAAAGCCTAAATAGAGGTCAGGCTTTAATATAAAGCACTGGATGGCCTCTTCCCTCATTTTAAAAAGCCAAAAGGCTGGGGGAAGTGAGAGAGCCTGTTATATGGATTCACTGTGTAAGAATGAGAAATGCAAAAGTTTGCTTATCGTAATTGAAGTAAAAGAAATTTAAAAAGGTTAGAAGTTATGACCTTCCAGACTGGGGTTACCTTGATGCGGTTGGAAGGCTTTTTATTCAAAATAATGTATACTAAAACCCCTTTGTTTATAAGTATGCCAGTGTGCGATAATATGATTTGTATGGGGCCTAGGAAGTGCATTGATTATATTTTTCTATGTTTGTAAAATGTTTGACCAGATCAGTAGACATTCCGCTAAATGTAGTTGTAAATTGCCTAATTGGAGTACTCAACAATCCTTGCATATGTGTCAGGTTGGGGGTTGTTTTGTTTTTTGACATACTTCTTTTAAGTATGATTGCCATGGAAATGGGAGTGTAGGTCAGTAGGTGTGTGTACCTGGGTCTGGTTGAGGGGGGTATGTCCTTTTTTTGTGTTTACAACCATAAACTTCTTTTATTGAGGATATATCAAAATTATTGTTTTTACTTATTTACCCTTGAAGGGTAAGTCATTAGGTGTGTGTTACTCGTGTGAGGTTGGGGGTATGTGTTTTTTGCATGTTGACCATATAACTAACTTTTACTACGATATATCAAATTAGTTTTTGACTATAGTTAGCCTTTAAATGTGGCTTCATGGCAATGGAAAGGTAGGTCAGTAGGTGGGTGTACCTGTGTCTATGTGGGGGGTTGAGATTATCAGCATTTGTGTTTATGACCATGAAACAAACTGTTTTGAAATATTCACATTTGCGGATTGTTACCATTATAGTCTATGGGGAAAATGTCCCGTAATTCACAGATAATGCCGTAACGCTTCTGTGTTCCTTAGCTAGGTAATAGCACACTTCCCCTATATGCCCCGCACGTCTGGTACTGAATTTCATGTCTCTAGCTCAAAAACTGTGGGAGGAGATACAGTCCAAAAAGCGGAAGAATTAAAACAGAGAGAAAAAAGAAGAAGAAATAGAAAGAACAGTAATTGGCTCTTCAATCCAAACTAATAATCAGAATAACTGAAAAGTTACCGTTTTTTGTTAAGGTGGACATGCCCTTGAAGGATCACTTACTTTTACTACAAGCAGATGTGTTATGGGCTAATTTTAATACATTTTTCCCTATCATCTACTTTTAAAGGGCATATTTATTCCTCCAATAAAATTTTATACTACCTTGCCCATCCCCAAAAAACCCAACCTCACAAAGCATATTTATTTTCCCTAGTGTTCCTGAACTGAGATGCTTATGTAACAATC